>JAJJWX010004109.1:0-505261 GCA_023529315.1 Papaver bracteatum | reverse complement strand
GTGCACATGTGATGCATTATAATTCTTATTCTTCTTAATACTCATCAAAAAAAAAAAATGCTGGGAGAATTAGAGGCTACTTTTACTCACTATTATGCCCAATGCTCTTTGCCTATTCCAGACCTAGACAATTCACAGATATAAAGATACATCGTATTAATCCAATCGCTAGATGAATATTTAATCTTATTGGAACTACAAATCCAACATCATTACTTTACCTTATTATATTACTGACTATATCAAAATTGAAACGTTCCAGTTATATGCATGCCATAAGGTGAAGATAAATTGTACAATACGATTTGGATATGCGGGTGCATATGCACCGGTAAGGGGCTTGTATTAGATAAAAAAAATCAACCAGCTACTTGATATAAATGCAGAAAGTAAGTATCAAATCCCTAAACATCAATAAATATCAATAGGGAGAACAGAAAAATCAAATCCATAAACAGTACCAAAAGATAAAAAAAAAATCAAATCCCTAAACACCAAGTCTACATTGGATGCGCCTATAGTGTATTTAGAAGAGAGAAATACCGTTCATAACAACAACAAAAAATCAATCAAAATTAAAATAGATGTACATGATGCTGAAATCATGTCCTAAGGTCAATGACTAACCTCAACCATTATTCTTCTTCTTATAACATACAAACATCATCATTCAGATACATGATTCACTAAACATGATACTGATCTTAGTAATCAAATCACATAAAACCATCCTAAACATGATATTTCAGGGATCTAAGATTACTTTCAACAGAAATTGAAGTAACTACAACAAATGTAAACACTAAGATTAACACTAAAATACAATCTATTTGCTGCTTCAAATAAAAAATTGACTAAACATGTTACTAAGCATACAAAATCATATAAAACAAACAAATGTTGAAACTAAACTAAACAACCAACTGTAATAAAAAAATAATATTTGAGCAGGGAAAAAAAAACAGAAACTCACCAATACAACATAATCCACTCCAAATCTTACCTGAAAAGAATAATCACAAACCATAAAATTAGTTTCAAAAATAAACACCAAATTAGTAACAAAATGTAAGATTTAACAATAACCTTAAAAAAATATCCAGAATCATCTAAAGAAACCCATAAAAATTAGAAAATCAAAAACCCTTATATTCCAATAAGAGTACAATTTATCAAAAAGGAAAAATACAGAACAAACATAAATCAAATTTGAAACAAATTTCTTTTTTTTTGTTAACTTTAAAAAATTAAAACAAATAGAAATTACATAGCAGGCAAACTAAAATCAATAAGAATTAAAAAAAAAAACACACACACACACACAGTAGACTCTCTTTGGAATCTCAGACAGAAAAAGAAAAACCTTAGATTAATCGTTAAAAGGTCAGTAGTGGTACGATTAGCATCCATTTCAAAAAACCTTGTTGTAAAAATGAAATCTTATTAGCTCTTACAGTTCAAATCGAGAAAAAAATGATCTCAAATACACATGCATTCCAGATTTAATAAAACCCCTAAATTTTTCTTCAGAAAATTTAAATTTTTTTTACCCTGTTTCCAAATTGAACATAGAAAAGACCATCTAGCGATGCGGTATTCTAATCTTAGATGAAATTAGGAAAAAAAAAATCAATCGGAAACTCAATCAGACGAAGAATAGATGAGGGAATGATTGAGAGAGGAAAAAAAAAGACAAAGAGAAGAAATTCCAGACGGAGATGATGGAATAATTACTAACTATACCTTCTTCTTACTCCACCTTCTTATTCTACTGATGAAGAAAAGGGGGAGAAAGGGGGTTTTTGGTTTTCTTCTTACTTAGCTTTTACTCGCAGCCTAAAGAGAGAGGTTTTTTTTTAGTTTAGTTTTTGGTTCTATCCTGGTATGGACAAAAACAAAGATTTTAAGACAATATAGAAAGGCCCACGCGGACCATATTTGACGCTAACAATGTCAAATTTTTCCTCTCACTTTGCCGCTCACTATTTCACCAAAAGTTAAACCTTGCCGCTCATGTTTTGGCAAGCAATTTTTTTGGCCGCTCATGTTTTTACCTTATAATTTTAACCAAAAAAGAAAAAGAAAGTCATGTGGTTTGTTTTTCCTAGAATTTTTAGGAGCGACCCCAACACAATTAGGGGAGACACAAAACGGCAAATATCCTACCATAATCGTTAACCAAGATGGTTATACTAACTTCCGATTATCCTGACTCTCTTTGCAAATATCCAACCAATGGTGTCTCTTGAAGAAACTCCATGGGAACAGACACGTTTTGTGAAAATTTCTGGTCAGGTCGAACACAATCGGGAGGGGCTATGCCCCCAGGACCCCACGAACATTGGAAAACAATCTTGAAAATATCCAACACATATAACTACCGAATATAGAGTTGCCCCAAAATGAGATTTTGCAAAAATCCTCTATTTTTCTAATTTGGTTGAGACTAGTTTGCAAATATCCAATGCATATAACTAACTCAGCTTTGAGTCCTAGTTTTTTTTCCTTCAAAGATTTTAAAATAAACAAAAAATTAACTTGACAATGCACTTTAAACGTCGTGAAAATATAGGATCAACAACGTTTTTAAAAGAAACGTTGTCAAAAATCTACCTTCATAACTGTTGTTTGGTTGGGATATGATTCAACAATGGTTTTATAGGGTAAATGTTGTGGAAAGCTAATTTATCGACAACGTTTCGCAAAACGTTGTCATATATCCGTTGTCAAAGGCCATTTTTCTTGTAGTGTAGGGAGGTTGAGTTTTTTCTTCCTCTCCCTTTGGGTTGCTTTCCTTGTTTGTTTCCTTCTTACTCTTAGTAAGCTTTCTCAGTATATTTCTTTTGCCGATTAAAAAATAAAAGAAAGAATAGCATACTAATTAATTACCCATTTTTATGTGAAGTAAAATGAAAAACGTGAAATGAATATGGCATTTTTGGAAGAGGTGGCAAGATTGTACGATTCTGATGATTAACTCTAATCCGGACTGTCTCAGCCATGGTTGGTGTTTGTAGCTGTCAAACTCCTCTCTGACCCGCCAAATCGTTATACTTTTAGGGTTCACTTTGTTGGAATATCATCATTTAAACATGCTTGCATATACCATATTACTAAGAATGCTTTGGACAATCATACAAGCCACAACATATGCTGATATATATAGAAAACTTTATGCATAGGATTACATGTGCTACATCTTGAAACAACTGAATAGAAAGAACATGCTTTATACTTAACTTTATCATGTTTAGATATAACTACTTGAAGATAAAACTAGTTGTATGCTTAGTATGAGATATTCTTCAAGTGCATAAAATAGGAGATTATAGGGTAAAGATATACCTGACTGCTCCCTGATAAGTATAGACAATCAACAATATTTGGTACCTTAGATAAAATCCTTAAGAGGAAGGTTTTCATCCACTTCTATCTCCTTAACCTTCTAATGGAAGAAATTACTTTAAATAAGGCTAGAAGGGAGTCCACCTCCAACTGCATAGACATGTGTCACCTACTCAGCCATCATGAGGTGGAGACACATCCCTTCATTTTAAATAAAAAACTTGCATGCAACTTAATGGATTAACTTGATGTACTATATATCCTTATGTACAATCCCCATAAAACAGTAAAAGTCTTGCCTTTAGTACATGATCTAAACATTAAACACAGTTTATTAAGATTAGACTAATCCGGTTTTATCAAAGTAAACATGATTAGTTTCTAAACCATAAAAAAAGTCTAACATCTCCCACTTGGTTAAGCAACAAATCATTTTTTATTGCATTTAAAAACATTTAGCAAAAGACCTTTCGGATTAGAAACAAAAACGACTACAGGTGGCCACCCATTTTAGAAAATAGAGAATCTTAATCAATGTGCATATTATCATGTATAACTGAATGCTTAGATCAAATGGAACGCTATTGTTGGACCATAGAGACACGAACACCACTTATAGGATGCACTAGCCATTTCTATAATCACGACAATAGACGGGCCATTATCCTTAAGCTAAATTTATAGGCATACATAGTTCCATGATGTATACAAACTTTGGTTTCACATTAATCTAAGCCTTATGCTTAATGACCATGACAATTTTCGATCTCAAAGAGATCCAACTTACCTACAATGTCTGATAATAAGTTTCACCTTATACCCAAACTGGTCAGACTACTTGAGAATTTAACTGTATCGTCTCGAAATAGGTCCAACATATCTCACTAAATAAAATTACGCTAGCACAAACACACTGTATTGCAAACATTATGTATATATGCTCCCACTAAAATGTACATAGTAGCAAAGACAACTTTTCTCCCACTGAACTTTACAACGCATCATTATGAGTGAGCTAACAACATGCATATGATAACCTTATAGAACTAATTTACAAACGAAACATGTTTGCCTACTATATTTCACGAGCAAAAAAAACAACACAAGGAAAACAGCAAACAAACACACAACCATAGACTTGCTAGATTATTAAACCACTAGTTACTTCTTTTCAACAACTTCTGTTTTGAACTTTTTCAGCCATCGTAGATACTTCAAGCAACTCTTCTTGATATGACCCTTCTTCTTACAAAAGAAACATGTATAAGATCTATGTGAACCTTGCTTTTCTTTTCCTATGCTATCTTCTTTATCTGCTCCTGTTGATGCTTTTCCTGTTGATGTTGATACTTTGAAGTCCTTCTTAGTTGAATCTAGTGCAGATGAATGATTCATTGAATGTGCATACTCTTGCATTTCACATCGATGCCTATCTTCCTCCTGTACACAGTGAGTAATTAGTTCATTCAAATCCCACTTCCTATCATAAGTGTTGTAGTTGATCTTAAATGCTTCAAACTGCTTTGGAAGAGAATTTATGGCTTATTGCACCATGTAACATGTCTAGGTTAAGAAGTTTATAGATAATTTATGCCATTTGAAGTATATGCTCTCTGATACTGCTTTGACCATCATACTTCATTGAAGATAACCGACTTAAGTGAGTATTGACCAAAGACTTTGTAGACCCCGTAAAATTCTTCTCAATCACCTCAATCAGTTCTGTAGACGTATCTCACTACAAGAAAACTTGGCTTTAGTGACTATTTTCTTACCAACTACAGTTGGTGGAATTCTTCTGCAACAATTTTTTGTAACTAAAAACAACTATGGTGGGAGAAAATGTCTAACAACCAGTTTTTCAGCAACGATAGTGGGTGGAAGTCTTTAGCATGAACAACTCAACAACTGAAAATCATATTTGTTGTTATTAGCCTCCAACCATCATGTTTGGGCAACGAAAACGTACCTTAAAAGGTACATATCTTTTGTTACTCATCTTACCCACGAAATAACCTACTGGTAGACACCTCAACCAACCATCAAATTATTGGCGTTGTTAGTAGCTTTCACCCACCATAGTTTGACAACTACAAAGTACACTAGAAGGTAAATACTTCAAGACACTATGTGTAGCCACCAATTCAATCTTTTGGTAGACACTTTTACCAATACATTAGTTTGTTGGTGTGGTTAGTAGATTTTAGCCACCAGGATATGATAACTACCAAGTTTCATGGTTTATTAATTAATTACGCAAAGATGATACAATTTATCTTTGTGAGTTTATCACTAGAGAATCGTATCGATTCAAAAGTTTCATCTTTTGAAACAAAATTTGTCTTGGCGAGTTTATCGCTAGAGCATCGTATTGTTTGAAAAGTTTCTTCTTTTGAATTTTTTTTTTTGTCTTGGCGAGTTTATCGCTAGAGCATCTAGATGATATAAATGCATCACCTTACTTTAATACACCAAAACTAGGATTTTCTGACATATGTCATCCTCAGCTCATCCGAAAGAGAAACTCAGGTATAATTCTAGTAATATTTGAACCGATGATCTTCAATTATGATATATTTCATCTCCAGTTCATCCAAAAGAGAAACTCAGGTCTTACTCTAGTAATATTTGAACTTGTGATGTTCAATTCTGATATATTTCATCGTCAGTTCATCCGAAAGAGAAACTCAAGTCTATCTCTGGTAATCTTTGAACCTGTGATGTTTAATTATGATATATTTCGTCCTCAGTTCATCCGAAAACGAGAAACTCAAGTCTAACTTTAGTAATATTTGAACCTGTGAAGTTCAATTCTGATATATTTCGTCCTCAGTTTATCCGAAAACGAGAAACTCAGTCTAACTTTAGTAATGTTTAAACCTGTGATGTTCAATTCTGATATATTTAGTCCTCAGTTCATCCGACTCTAGTAATATTTGAAAATGTGAGGGACTAGAATCTAATTTAACCTGTGAGGGACTAGAATCTAATATTTGAACCTGTGAGCGAAAATCAAAGTAACAACTCAGAATCGTTTAATGCTAATCGGAATCTACTCCACCACCTATATGTCTTGAAATATACTACAGTGGAGATCCGAATCTAGACGTGGACTAAAGTATAAACAACATCTATTAATATACTCGTTCGTAATGAAGGTTGTTAAAATGTCAAATACGCGAATTTAACTTAGCAAAGAAACACAAACTTTTTACACACTGGGGTTGATCCGTATGACAATCCTTAATCAATACTCTACCGTCCAGATCGGTTTAGTGCATCTAATCACCGTCAAAAGCATTTTAGATTAGATTAAAAAAAAAAATCTCCCACTTCACTATTGCTTCCCTTTCCTCTCATTTTTCTCCAATCTTATCTTCTCCGCCTTCCTCCCTCGGAAGAAAAACCTAAGTTACAGAAACATCTTTCTCTTTCACTATCTTTGTGCAAAAATGAGTAGATCGGTTAGATCTATGTACAAAAACTCTAAAGTTGTTATTGATGATGGTTTTGAGTCTCAAAGAAGTTGTTGATTTTGTAGATTTAGAGTTTCAGATTCAGTTTTGCGCATCTACAGGGTTTGGAGTTTTGTGGATGGGTATGAAACCCTAAATCTCTCTTGCAGTCTCACTAATCAATACTCATCTTTGTATTGGTTCTTCTTTATCTTTTTTTTTTTAAATTTTTTTTTTTGAAGAAAATCTTTGATATTTTCAGGTATCTTTGTAGACTCATTTGATATTTTGGATTCTCTTACGTTTTTATAATTACTCATTTGAATCTGATTTTTCTTTTTTGTTTGTTGATTTTTCAGATGGTTTGTGAAAATTATACATCCAGATGATCGAATCAGAGTTAATCCCAAATCTTTTACTATATATGCAACAACAATTAGTACTTCAAGATATTATCAAATCGTTTTTTATCTTAACATGTCTCTTATCTCCTTATTTTCCTCGATCCAGTCTATCAATTCCCTTTTCATATTTTTTGAATTTATTTTTAGGCATATCAAGTACTAAAGGAAGAGTTTTGTTTTTCAATCCGCTCTGTTGGATAGGCTAATGGGTTGGCTTACACAAAACTTAAATAAGTGAGAAAATAGAATTAGAGTTCTTATGAGATTTTTTGATTTATTTTCTCCTTTATGGTTAATTACTAATTATGTGAATTAACTGTATGGGTTTATCCAGTTCTACCAAATATATGTTGTCTTGAAAAGGTTTACCAAATCCTTATACTTGGTGATGATGGTAGCATTAAGTTTTAATGAAATGACTTGATTTTGTGCCGATAGAAAGTGTTTGAATTGTTCATTGAGAAATATGATCGATAATATGTTTGGGAAAATGTCTTAATGAACTTTGATTTGAAGGCTTAAATTTTAAGAATATTTTAAAGGGACTCTTTCATGTATGTATATTTCCTTGGTGAGAATTTGGATTTGGCTATGAGAAGCTCTGGATTTCTCTTGTATGGCTTAAACAATTGTAGTACTAGTACATAAAAAATAGTATAAAATCCTTAGTTTTATGTTCCTACTGTGAAAATCATTTCATACATGGATTTTGTGTGTTAAAAGGTTATCTTTCAAAGAGACATGAAATTACAGTTGGTTTAGTAGATTGATGTTCAGTTTTGTATTCACTTATAGTTTTCAGCTCTTCTTGAACTTCCATACTTATTTTAGCCTATTTGTATATACTAACATTGCTATCTGTAAATGCCAGACCCATGTTATATCGAGCTTTTAAACATGTTATTTCCAACACTCCAATTTCTGCTGTTATGACTGATTCAAAGAGGGTTAGCTTCAGAAACTTCGAAACTTCTGATTGTGATTTTGTAGGCAGTGTGTTCTTTATATCATCATTGAGTTAACTAAAGTTTACAGGTTGGCCTGCAATACCAAGCATACTATTTTTGTAGGTATAGTACTTAGGCATATGAATTAGTAATGTTACATCATCATTGAGTTAACTAAAATTTTCAGGTTGGCAGGTTACGAGGAAGATTGGAAGCATTTTCAAGCCTCTACCCAAATATGATGACTCACGAAGTTTTGCTTGAAAAATTGAGGTTGTTGAAGAAGTAATTGGTAGGTAAGTAGCGACATTTCTGTCAAGTTCTACTGTCTCTTTTGACTTAATATGTGGATCTAATTCTGATATCCCCTTTTCCTATCATGAATCATGTACAAACCCATAGTGGATTTGCAAGCTGAGGACCTTTCTCACATGATTGGTTAAATAAGTTCAAGTCTTTCGCTTCAGAGGTTCTTTTTTCGTTCTATTTGCTATACCAGTGTTTGTATTTTAAGACCTCGTCTCCAAATATTTCAGTATACCAGAGAGGAAAATGTGATTGAGAGGGCTTACAAGAAGATTGAACTTGATGCTTTAGTGATTCAATAAAGATGACTAACAGGGGAAAAAAGTAAGAGATGTCGATCCTTGCAAATTTTTAGTTTTACTTAATATGCTCAGATTATTATGCATAAACATTTAGGTTTATCACCGAATTATTATGCATCTTGGTCTAGCTATTATTTATGATTCATTTGCAAGTAATTTTTTGTTGGTTCTTTTGTATGCCACTTCCCATATCAGTTGGGTACAAGAGTTCATCGTTAAGAATTTATGAGGTTTTTGTTTTGTTACACTATGCACAATTTGTTTTTTCAAGCCCCTCCTAATCTCAAATTCGAGTTTTGCCTATGGGAATGTTGTATGTCACACTTATGTGATTATAAGGTATAGCAAGATCAATAATCTTAGAGTAGAACCTAATTGGATGTTTTGATTAATTGGGCCAGGTTCATAGGTTCTGTTTGCATGGTTGTATTGGTCAGAAATCTGACTCTTGAAGGGAGTGTATGAGTGTATATTTGATGTTTAACTATAATTTACAATAGATACTGATAAGAGCTTTTTGGATGGAGGTTTATAGTGAGCCACGGGGCCTTGGATTTATGAAGTTTCATGGCGCGAAAGATGCTGCTGAAGTGAAGGAACATTCTAGACACCTTCGCCGGACAGGCGCAGTTCAAGGTATTCAAGATCATCTTCCCCAGCCACCCACAGTTCAAAGTATTCAAGATCACCTTCATCATCCAGGTGCAGTTCACCCTTTCACCTTCACTAGCCAGGTGCAGTTCAACGTATTCGATATGACCTTCACCATCCAGGTGCAGTTCACCCAAACAAGACCTATCCATATGGGTATGTGTATATAATAATATACTCTTTTATTTAGTCTTCTTTTCATTTTAGTCTTAATTTTTTTAACATGTTTCCATTCAAAAATGCTATTTATAGATTCATGGATTTGTTTGTAGCTTATCTATCTTCGTAAAGTGTTTCAAGGTTGTCTTAGCTACATTTCAAGAAGTGTGCCAAGGGCTTCATTTGTTGATTTGGAGGTCTCTTATTGCTGTTATTTTATGAGTTGTACTAAGTTTGAATGCTTCCCTTCCTAGACCTTGCAAATCATAGACATACCAAAGGAGCAGAGGTACTGTCAATGGTGGGAGATTAGTAAGTAGGTAGGTTGTTTTTCTTTTTAATGTGAGCGAACAAGTTTTGTACTGTCTTTTTGGTTAATCAGAAGAGGTGGATAGATTTTCTAGTGACTGTTTTTGGATATTTTCAATATTAATAATATCTGATGTATAATTTTCAAAATAAAATCCATACATTTTTTTTTTTTGCATAATAATGCGTTTGTAGATTACTCCCTAGCAGCTCAAATTTGTATTCGGCTGAGGGCCTTCACCTAGTGAATGTTAACGACCGGATCTTATGTTGGTTGAATTCTTTACCAACGTCGCTCCTTAGCCAGCCGACTATTCTACTGCTAGAATCCCTCTACCATCAAAGATCTAGTTGATAAAACTTTTGATCGTCAAAACATTCAATGATAAAATTGCTTGACCAACGACATCAAACACCTCCATCAGCCAGCCAACTATTCTGCTGCTAGAACCCCTGTACCAACAAAGACCTAGTTGATAAAACTCTCGACCGTCAAAACATTCGGTGATAAAATTTCTTGACCAACGACATCAAATACCTCCACCAACTGAAAAATCAGTAAGTTATGATCTTTAGCAGCTTAAAACGTTTTATAACATCCTATCTCTACCAACGATGTATTAGTCTTCATGAACAAAATATTTTGCGGGTGAAATGTTTCAGCAACAAATGTTTATGCTTCTAACAACTATAGTTATTAGTTATTGGAAACTTGTGTCGACTAAAATTTTCATCGTTTCGTTTAGTTGAAAGATATCTCCTCCAGCAGCATGGTTGGTCCAGGTCTTTAGGAAAGAAGCCTTTAGTCACCGAGCGTATCTGTTGCCATGTTGGTTGTTGCAGAGCTCCATCCTCCAAAAACGGCCCTGTACCAACTGAATCAAGGTAGTCGCTAAATCCTAATTTTCTTGTAGTGTCTTTAACAGGGATTCCTCCTCGGATAGCATCGGGTATAACCCCTCGAATGATTAGAATAGCCATTCGGTTTGCTTTTTCCCACTTGAGATATGCCTTCTTTTGAGCATTTGTACACTCATCTGTAATTTCTGCCGGTTCTGGCTCCCGTAAAGCTATATCGAAATTCCAACACCCTAGAACTATATCGACTTGCAACTTCCACTTAAAGTAATTTGAGCCACTTAAAGGCTCGATACCAGCCAAAGCAATCTGAACTTGCGAATGGTTCATAACTAAACAGAAAACAAAAATTCTTTATTTAACTTTAAGCACTAAAGCAAGCATAAACTTTATAAGACTCGATATTGTCGTCACTTCACCTTTGGGTAAAGTTATTACATATCCAATTCCCCTAAAATGAAGTTCAAGACTAATCTATTCATATAAAGTAAGTAAAGGATATGTTAAACCTTTGGGTTCATTAGAAATATCACTTACTAGATATGAACAAATCATCTTGTCCATTAAAGATAACATCTGCATGATTAAGCTTTGGGTTTAGGCATACAGAATGAGATCCAAAATGCAACTATATGCAGTCCTTCTTCATACAGAAACATGCACTTTGTTTCCTATCAAAGTAATCACTTTGGAAACACTTATCAAGTAACAAAGATGCATAAGGACTGCTGCTACGTATAACACTTTACAACTTCATCTCAGGCCAACACATGAGAAACAAATAACCTATTCACGGTACTAACAGATTCAACATCAACATACCATGATTGAACATGTGAGATACTGAAAACTTCATGTCAAACAAAACAAGTATATGAAATCAGATGTAGAACACAACTTAAACCTATGGCTCTGATACGAATGTTGGAATATCAGCCTTTAAACATGCTTGCATATACCATATTACTAAGAATGCTTTGGAAAATCATACAAGTCACAACATATGCTGATATATATAGAAAACCTTATGCTTAGGATTAGATGTGCTACATCTTGAAAAAACTACATGATCATTGAATAGAAAGAACATGCTTTATGATTAACTTTATCATGTTTAGATATAACTACTTGAACCTAAAACTAGTTGTATGCTTAGTATGAGATATTCTTCAAGTGCATAAAATAGGAGATTATAGGGTAAAGATATACCTGAATTCTCCCTGATAAGTATAGACAATCAATAATAGTTGGTACCTTCGATAAAATCCTTAACATGAAGGTTTTTCATCCACTTCTATGTCCTTAAACTTCTAATGGAAGAAATTACTTTAAATAAGGCTAGAAGGGAGTCCACCTCCAACTGCATATACATGTGTCACCTACTCAGCCATCATGAGGTGGAGACACATCCCTTAACTTTAAATAACA
This sequence comes from Papaver bracteatum, assembly GCA_023529315.1. NCBI lineage: Eukaryota > Viridiplantae > Streptophyta > Magnoliopsida > Ranunculales > Papaveraceae > Papaver > Papaver bracteatum. The sequence continues at coordinate 493,097 of JAJJWX010004109.1, read as the reverse complement.
AACTTGCATGCCACTTAATGGATTAACTTGATGTACTATATAGGCTTATGTACAATCCCCACAAAACAGTAAAAGTCTTGCCTTTAGTACATGATCTAAACATTAAACACACGCTAGATTAAGATTAGACTAATCCGATTTTATCAAACTAAACATGATTAGTTGCTCAACCATAAAAAAGTCTAACACACTTTACTTTTATGTTTTGCTTTAGCAACTGTGTATAACGATTGGTGATCTTTTAATTTAGTATAGTGCATTTTTAACCGGGCATCCTCAAAAAGCTGTGCAGATCCCATCTCCATCAATTTCTGGTGAGTAGTACTTTTTAATATCAATTTTTAATTCTTTATGATCAGACCTGTTTTTATTAAGGTAGTTTTTTATGTATCTAATTTTGAATTAGTTAGATCTGTTTTTAGTAATTTATCAAATGTGTTTCTTTCTGAAAGTTGAACAACTCATTGAAATTTGCGTTATTTTATTGGTACCTTGTCTGTTACGTTTCTTTAGGCATGTTACTTATCTTGGTTTGGTTTCAAGTGTTGTCAAAAGATATATATTTATGTTCATTTGTTGATAAAATTTTGAACTAATAATCTTCTTTTTTGCAATAAGTGATCGAGGAGAATAATTTTGCGGAGAAAGCAACTGGAATTACTGCTTCTTATTCTTTTTTCTGTTGATCTGGATCCGCGGACTTAAAAGCTACTGATCAGTATGGATAAATTAAGTCATCCACTTGTCTGCAAATTAAGAATCATTAGTTTATGATATACTTAGTAGACTCCCTGTTAAATCACTGATGAGGTTCAAGTGTGTATGCAAACCCTGGTAAGCTTAGATTAAAATTGATCGATACTTCATTGATTTACACTTCGCTCGATCAAATACAGCATCAATTCCTATATCCGTTCTTATTGGGGCGTATAATTTGGAAAAAAGTAGGGAAATGAGTTTGTTACCAACAGATATAATGCTACTATCTGATGGTGAAGGTGGGCATGAATGAGGAGGAGGAACTATCCAAAGGAAAATACTTGGACCATGTTCTGGTACCTAATATAATTTTCTAAATGGTATGATTTATTATATGGAGAAAGACGACGTAAAGCTTCATCGTGTTTGCGTACATAACCCTGGCACTAGAGAATCAACACCTTGGGTCACATCATTAGTTAGACAACAATTTGGAGAAGATTATTCGAGTGATGTACAAGATGCAGATGGATGTGTGATTCATTAGATATCATCTTCAATTGCTTCTTGTGATTTCGGATACGATCTTGCAATGAAGGAACACAAAGTAGTCTGTTTGTGGAGTATAGGTAAATGGGATATGGACGATTACATCATAAGCGATGAATACATGTGCGAGGTCTGGACTGTTGGCAGCGACTCATGGAGACAGATTGATGATCACCCAAAACCTGATTTTGTAACTACGGGCTTCAAGTCTAAAAGTTACGCAAATGGTTCAATTTGTTGGCTGGGTTATACTAGCAAATTATGCGATGAACCTTGCATTTTTGAATTTAATGTTGGGAGTGAAAAGTTTCGAGAAATATCACTTCCTAGTTTCATAAGAGATGATCTTCACGTCGGTTATGATACTAAATTGATTCAAATCGACGGTCATTTAGCTATATTAGCTTTGGCGATGACCTTTCCTTCAATCCTAAACAACCGTTGTGTTTGGATAAATAAGAACAAGGAATCAGTCAAAATGTGTATCTTGTACGACAGTAGAAATCAAGATGGCATTGTTACTAGCAGTGCAAGTATTAATAGTAACTATTATTGGAATGAAGGAACATTCTTAATGCCACCATTTGATCCAGAGACGGGTAATATTTCTATTCAAGGCATTCCAGGGACATATTTGTTTATCGTAAGATCGTACGAGGATAGTGATATATATTTTTATTATTTTCCAGGTTTGAAATACACGGAATATTGGAGCTAACTTGGAACTATGACGTACCACTCACTCTGTCAGAACTCGTTATTTATACTTTCAGAGAAAGCATTTTACCTGTAAATCCTATATAATCACAGGTATGCACATTTTCTATGGCATATGTATTTCTTACCTGCAAAGAGGCTTATTTATGTATATGGATGCTTCTTAAGAAGACTATGTTATAGACATTGGGTTAATTTAGTGTAATCCAACAGGTGCGGCCGCAGATCAAGGTGTTTCCGAGGTTTCTTTCTCTGTGAAAATTGTAACTCTCACATGGAAATGTCTTGGGCGTCAGAAATGAACATGCGTGAAGATTTTGCTGTTGATTATGGAAATTGTTAACTTTGTAACGGAAATTATGTTGAATGTCTGTAATTCTCTTCTTTAATCCAAGAAGAGACTGGTTTATTTAATTTTGCGGCTCACAAGCTTGATAGTCATGTAACTCTTGCAAGGCTCCACCTATTGGAAAACTTGTGGTCAACTCCCCCTCCCCTTTTGCTTTCAGTTGGTATAAGGGATGATCTTTTTGTTAGTTTAATGCAGTATGTTTGTTCATGAAAATGAATGTTGAACTGATATGAAATACTACCTCTGAAAAAGGGTACTATCGCTTTTTCAATTTGGACTATTTTCAGGATAAAATGAAAAAGTCATAGTAAATCTTTTCTATAAACGGAGAGGTTATCGTTCATAGTTTGAAAAATGGATGTTTTCCCGATATAGCGCAAGGTTTGAAAAATGGGTCATGGTTGAGGCTACGGGTACTAGGCGTGACCGTTATATAAGAATAAAACGCGTTTTCTTGATGTTTTTAGAAATAACGGGTGTCATAACGGTTAAATAGGAAAAATAATATTTTGATCTCAATTTCCTATCTAACGGTAGTCACATGCGTAAAAACGGTTAAAGTCTAAATAATGTTACTGCGTTTTTTTTCATTTTTTTGGTTTATTTAATTTATTTGATTTTTATTTCTTTGTTTGGATTTTTTACATACAAATTTATGGATATCTTGTAGTATTCACCACCATGAGTCTATGACTTATAGCAATGCATTGTAGTTATCGTCTACCGACAATATTTATACACGCATACTATCACTATCAACTTGATTGGCTGCTCTGCCACGTGACCATGTAAGCTGGTGGTTGTCCTACGGTGCTCCGTTTCCATCACTCCAGAGGATTATAGTAAAGATACAAAGACAGAAAAACACATCGTCTAGATCCGAGAGGAATTGGAGTGTGTTTGAAAGAATCCACACCAAACTACGCAATCGTTTAGTTTCGTCAAGAATAAAGGATCTGGTATATGTTCAATACAATTTAAGATTGAAGCATCAAAGAGTTTTAGGTAAAGCAAAGAGACATAACATCAATGTCCACGATGTTCATAGTCTGCTGACAGATGACAATATGCTTGACTGGATAGCAGGGGATGAAGAAACACCAGTTTTACCTCAGGAAGAACATTGGTTAAATAAATTGGAAGAGGAAGCCGCTAATAATCCAGAGCTTCTCCCTCCACCATACGAATGGCATGATCCAGAAGTTGAAATCCCATATCAAAGCTTGCAGGTGAGTAACTTTTTTTATGACTTTAGTAATCCAACATTTGGAGACAATACACAAGGTCATGAAAATGTAAATCCTATATACAATTCTCATTACACTGCTGATCGTCCTGAACAAGATACCTGAGGAATTAATGAAGAGTATAATTCCAATATTGATATCAATAATGAAATAGATAATCATAATAATGATGAGGAAGAATACTATGGATGTGACGATGACGATACTATTAGTTACGGCAGCCATTACACTAACCAATTTGAGGCGGAAGAGGAGGAGAATGAAGCAACTAAGAATCACTGAGAAAATGGACAGTACTCGAATAAGTCTATAAAGAATGCTAGTTCAAGTTGGTTTCTTTAAGTTTTAAAATTTCAAGCATTACTGCACTAGGTTACTTATTGTAATTTTATAAAATTTGAAGTGTTTAATCATATAGGTACATGATAACTTTGTATTATTTTTAAAATTCTAGTTGTAAGTTTGAAAATAAAAATGCATAAGAATTTCTCCAACTTAATTTTTGTTTTCCTAAAAAACGGGTATAACGGTGTGAAAACGGAAAATACGGTCTAAAAAACTTGTGTTAAAATGTTATTTAGAAGAAAAAACTGAAATATCAATTTTAGAAAAACATAAATCACATGCGTGAAAACGGTTATAACGGATCTAAATAACGTCGCCCTTTCCTATTTATCGGTGTTATTTAGGCACGCATATCGGTGAGCCTCACGGGCATGCTATATAGGTGTGACCATTACAACGGCCGTTTTTCAAACCTAGTAATACATAGAGTTGTTGTAATACATAGGTTTCTTTATAGACAAATAAAGGGGAAACTATATGGACCGCACATCCATGGGTCGTAGACCCTGTAACACTCCCCCTTGTGCGGTTCAATAACAAAACTTTATACATGGTGCTTCATATATAGTGCTTAGTTCTTCAAATGCCCTTCTCTCCTTGATGACTTGTGACCAAATCAATTTCCTTGCTAAAGCTTTGACAACGAAAAACCCAGTGGGATAAAATCTTGGTATAACTCTCCACATGTTGCCTCGTATTTTACATGTAGTTCATCACATGCAAAACTATCTTTAAATATCGATGAGACTAAGTTGATTTCCTCGTTAAAACTTCTTCAGGAAAATCCAAAGGGACAAAACCTTAACTAAAGAAAAAGAGTACAATATTAAGCAAACATAGAACACAATTTGAGTCGAATATGTTGCCTCATTAATACTTGGCAAGGAAAACCCGGTGGGATAAAACCTTGATGAAGGGAAAATAGTACAACGTGACTGATGCAAGTAAAGGTGATTTGTTGCAGATGATAACTTTGCTCCATTGAAGTTTACGGGTTGCTTCACAACTCTTCGGGCAAAATATTCTCGTGGGAAAGACAATAGCCTTAGCTGGGAAATTACATTCCTGGTGTTTTTTGTTGTCTCATTAAAAATCTTGCCGAGTAACAAAACCCTATGGGAAAAAGAAAATTCGGTGAAGGAAAATAGTTCAACACACCAATAGATGCTCCCCCTGATGTCAAACAATTTTCATTAGTCTAATGCAGTCAAAAGGGGTTTATCACACTTTACTTTGGTAACTTGAACGTTTATAAGAACATGTTGTTGATTCTGGAAGTTACGTTGCTTAACAGACTATCGAGTTTCAATTTTTAGATTTAGATATTTTCAGTAATATCATCGCGATCTTTATGTCTTCAACATTCAACATACTTGATGTTTTTAGTGTTGTCTCGCTAAAAACCTTGTCGAGTAACAAAACCCTTTGAGAAAAACTATTCTCGATCGAAGGGAAAAAGAGTACAATACAGCTTCAATTTCGAAGTAAAATATGTCGACATCATATTCTTGGATCCTCCCATGATGTCGGCATCTCCCCCAAATTACATTCAGAGTTGTATCCCCATGTACATGTTAAAGATCAATTACTGATTCACTTTTATCCGGAGATAATTATTAACAATAAATATGTTTATAATAAAATATGTTTGAATAACGGGAACCTAGCTCAGCTTGTCATCCCCGTTTCCCAAAGTTTCATGCGCTCCAGGAGGTCTCAGGTTCGAGCCCCCGATGACGTAATATTGCATGAATTTACATGGAAGCTAGTATTAGCTTGCCCCCCTTGTGACACAATCTCAGCCCCTCAATCCGCCTTGGCTCCCTTAGCTAGGTTACCCATGAGTCTTGTTGGTAGGTTAGCACGACAACCTGTTCAATTAATGTAGTATTATACGTTATTGGAACTTAGCTTGTTAGGATTCCAACTAGTTAATGTAATATTCTTTATCTCATAGAATAAAATACAATGATTTAACTTTAATATCTTTTATAATAAATAAGATAAATTTACATAATTACGCTCGAAGTTTATCCCGACTACGACATAATTATCCACTATTAGGAAGGTCGTTAACAAATCAGTCCATTACATTAAGTGTTGTAATTGTTAATTTTTCCTCTAAAACTAAAGATGGAATTCTTCTTTATTCTAATGCCTTTTCTTCCTATACTACAAGAAAATATAGCTATTGCTACACCATATATTTCCACACCTTCAATATAGGTGTTGCAAAAGCAAATTTCTAGTCATAGTAATTTTCAGCTGCAGCTAAAGGAAACAATTTACTGCTGCAAAATGAAACTTTTGCCACACAACTGTAGCAATAATATGAAAAGAGTGTGGAAAAAAAGTATAATCTCTTGCTGCAGCAATAAGATTGGTGCTGGAAAAAAGGCTTCTTGCCACATAGGTTCTCGCCACACTAATAGGGGTTTATGCCATAACTCTTAGGTGCTACAATATATTAAGTTTCTTGTAGTGTTATATGCTTGAATGGGATATAGCTTGAATGGGAAAATTGGCTATCTTAATTTATTAGAGATCATCCTAGATCAATAGAGTTGGGAAAAACCAGTATAACAATCATCCTAGATAAATAGAGTTGTGTAAATACAGTATAACACTTAAAATGGGAAAATAAAAAAGAAAATGTTGTAAAGATAATTAATTTCATCCGAGTTAATTTATTTATGAGATACTACTATGAATACAAAGATCACCATAAATATAAGGATAAAAATGGAAATAACATTTTGTAAAACATATGTGAATCTTATCCCAAAATAATTATAACTCTAATAAAAATCATCAAATTCCAAGATAAAAAGGAAGTCATTAATAAATCCTTAATCTGTATGTGGAGATATAAGAGCATCTCCAACGGGACATCCGTGTCCTCAATATTCGGATGTGCAACTCTACTGATATGTCACGAGTTTTCCCTTGGTTATAGGAAGTTCAAAGAAATCATCTCCAACCGTGAAAGTTGGGATACAAACTTCGCAATTCATAGCAGCTTCCATTGTTGATTAAAAAGAAGGCAATATACACAAACATTAATGATTCTTTAAACAATGAGTATAGTAATGTTCACTTGATCATTGATTACTTTTCTTCTTCAAAAGTTTCGTCTCTTTTGAAATTTATTTGTCTAACAAAAATAACCCAATTCTTATTTTCATTGTTAAAACCATTATTAGGGATTTTTCAATCTCATAAAAACTATTTAGAACATATAGATTTTTTAGATTTTTTTGGAAATAATAATTCTATAATTAAATGATGATATGGATGATTTACATCCTCCACGTGATCCTTTGAAACAATAGGATGGGTTATAGGATGTTGATATAACCGCTTGCCAAGTAATCTTCACATCTCCCTTCAGGTTTACATTCGAGATGAACTTTTATGAAAAGTAGACTAATCCGTTTAGATAGCCACTACGGGAAAAATCATCATTGACAACACTAGATAAGAGTTGTAGTACCCCTACGACAACTCCATTTCATACATTATGGAAGTGGGGTATTGTAGAAAGTACAAGCTTTTCTACAATACTTGAGTAAGAGTTGTAAAAGGTGATGTATTTCATGGTTCGACAATATTTTTCCAAAGTTGTGATTCTCTTTCGATTTTTTATGATAAGCTAACACAACTCTTGCTTGTGTTGTAGAACTATCTTGGATTACATAAGTGAGATATCGTAGAAACATATGTAATAAAAATTACTAGTATTATGAATAAGATTTGCACAACCCTTGTATGAATCGCCGAACTATCTTGGACAACACAGACTTATGTTGTAAACTAACTGTTTCACAATATCTAGCTTATGTAGTTGAAAACTGGAAGACAACGTCTATTAGTATTGTGAATACTCCTCTCACTACACTTCCTTGAGTTGTATAACTATTCTGAACAACTCCTGCTGATTTTGCAAGATTTTATTTTATAATGATTGTCGTGGGTAGTAGAAATTTTTAACACAACACTTATTAGTATTGTGAATATTACAGTCAGTACACTTGTTAACATTGTAGAAGACATTCTTTCACAACCATTGGTTTGTGTAGTTGAAATACGGAACACAACACTTATTAGAAGTTGTGTGCCTAAAACTATTTTGAAAAAAATAATTATAGCTGAAACCGAATTGCCGAAAGTATTTCACATTCACATTAAACTTCCAGTGTAACACATTTACATTCACTCAAGTTAACCTGCCACTCCAATTGCATTACCTAGCTAACTTCAAATCACCTTGTATGAAAGTGTGTTGCGCAACAAAAGAAAATAAAATGATAGATTTTTTTACATGACCAAGCATATAATGGACATAACACAAATCAAACCATGCTCAAGAATCATTTTTCAAACTTGTTTGCAGCAAACTAATCAGTATTCCCAATGTCAACCTTAACAGGCTTAATTAGTAAATCGGCAGCAATTTTACGCACTTCCTTGGGACAAGTTGCAGTGTACATCAGCTTCTGGAGGCGAGGAGGTATCTCATTAACAATTTTCCGAATCTGTGGCTCAAAATCCATGTCCAACATCCTGTATTCCTCATCAATATGTCAAGACAGATGCTCCCACTGCTGTTAATATTAGGGTGGAATACCTTTGTCTTGAAGGCAACCTGCAAGAACAGATATAAGTTAACTGCAACTGTTGGGGCACAATCTAACATTGAACAACTTCCTCTGATTATCCAGGGAATGTATGCAACTAATCAAACTTGGTTCAGTAATATATGATTTCCAGGAGAAAAATTGAGGACATTTGGACTATCAAACAACGAGTATGTCTTTGAAAATAAATCATAACATAAGTCTTAATGGTAATATATTTATCTATCAATGGAATCATTACATTTCTAAAGCTATAATCACTAGCAGGTGAGAACGTAAACATGAACTATTCAAGCAAAAGCAAATACATTACAAAAGCATATAACATGCATAATAATAACTTGGAATCTCTATTGATTCAACCAAGAGTATTTAACTTTTATGTCTCTAGAACTCCAGTCTCAATCATAAAGTAACCATAACCATCCACATACCATGAGCTAAAAAAATCATGCTAACAAACCAAACGCAACAGATAGTGCCAAGGACACACATTCCTCAACTTAATCAATAATCACCAGGAGGAGACTTGTTACTGCTATATTTCATGAGAGAACGTAAACATGAACAACTCCAACACCGATAAGAAGAGGTCTGTGATGATTGATTGTACAAACAAATCATTCAAATAAAACAGAAAGTTGATGACAAAGGCATTCAACATGCACAACAATATAGCATATAACAACCATTAACCAAGACTATCAACTATTTTGTCTCTCCTACTGAAGTCTCACGCATACATGTTATGGAAAAAATACACAAAATTCCGCAGACATGTTAACAATAGACCCTATGCCAATACCATAGGCTACAATTATGGATTGTTAGTCTCAATCCATGGAACAATCAATAAAAAAGACATTCACTACTTAAGCTCATATGCACCTACAAAAAAACAAAACATAGAACTCCTGTATGTGTGAGAAGGAAGAACATAGTACAGATACAAATGATGTGATATACGACATTTTAAAATGCTGAAAGATATCAACTGCACTGCCAAAATCTACTCAAAGAATTATACCAACTAACATAGCCAGTGAATACAAATAAAATAACTATGTGGGCGAGCAAAAAACCTGGATTAAATTATATCTTTAAACAATTCTAAACTTTCAAGAATAAGATGCATCAGTGCTCCACCATATGCAACAGAGACTTTAACACCAGTGATAAGAGAACTTTTTCGCTTCATCATGTATCTACAGGACCACAAAACCCAAAATGAGTAATTAGAAAAGTGTATCTACATCACTAATAACAATCATTAAAAAAAATCAAACAAAGAACTTAGCAATTTTCACCTAGCAAGACAACTCTCTAGTTACCCTCATCTCCTCCTTCAATTTCAGTAACACCTAATTCATCAAATTTATCAGCAAAATCAAATGGGTTTGGCTCATAATTCCTTCTCCCACCACCACCACTAATACCACCACTAGCACCTCATATGCCTCATCCTCCACTACCACCACTTCTAGGTCTAACTCAGGCGATACATGAAATTGCAAATCAAACACCATTATGTTAAAACAATGACAAAGACCAACAAAAAAAAAGTAAAAACACAAAGTGAAATCCCAAACATTATACACAAATAATACTTACAATCCAAATATTGTCAACACCACCAAGTACAGCAGCAACAAAGCTTTCATCTAAAAGGATTCCAGACTCTGTACTCAATCACTTTACTACCACCTTTCATTCCACCACCACCATGACCTCCTCCTTTTCTTACTGCTCTTCCTCTACCACCACCACGGCCTCTAACTTTTCAAATCAAACATTCCCATCTCTAACCTGAGTCAAAAATGCACATTGCAGTCAGCTTAAATTGAAAATCCAATAATCCAAAAAAAAAAGAGAAACAACACATGTTTAAAAGGAGACTTACGGTTGATTCTTACATGAGAATGGTATGTCCAACACCTCTTCTTCTGAGCTTGGTTAACTTGGATATGAGAAATATATAGTGAATCCATGTCCAAACCTTTTACCTGAATCGTATAATAAAAAATAATTCGGATAATAAACTCTTAACTAGATGAACTAAACATACAATAGAGAAGAGACACCTACATCAGCATGCTCTCAGCATTTTTAAGCAGATCAAGGATGAACTTGGCGGACTTAGCGGGCCAACATCCTTGTCCATTTGATTGACGGTTCTTGGCTTGAGCAGTCCTACCAACACCACCACAGAAACATCTGAAGGGAATGGCTTGCTTGTGTTCTGGCTAAGTCAATCAGATAGAAACCAGAACTACCCAGACCTCATCTTTTCTCCCAATTTCTTCGAATTTGTTCTTCGAGACTCATCATGCCTTCTCTTCTTCAAACTTTTGCTTCCCTCTTTTGATTTTTCAGCATCATTTTGCAATATATCAGATATCAGTTAGTAAAGGTAATTATCAAATATATAAATCAGAGGATATAATTCAAAACCCAAAATTGTTTATAACCCAGAATTAAAAATAGATTGAATCATTTAAAGATTGTAAAAGAGAAACTGGAGATTAATAATTACCTCAAGGCCTTATGTAAATTGCCTTTAAGTTGAATCAAAGAGGAATAAATTGAATCAAATCCTTTAAGTTGCTGAAAACATCAGTACTTGCTTATCATGAGGTGTCATCTTAAATATCTCCTGCACATCCTTTCACATGTCTACAGAGAAAAAAAGGTGTTTATACGATATGTGAAAGTGAAAGAAAATGCTAAAAGGAGACCATCTGCTTGTTGATTGGTTTGAATCAATGACTCCATTCTATACAAACAAAGAAAACACCAAAAGTAATCTAGGGAGTTCATAACATTTATTATTACTCAATTCCAATTTAAAAGAACATCAAACAACATCACCTTGATTTCCTGCACCATTAAGCTCAACAAACCTACACATACACAAACCCATTATTGTTCTCAACTGATGGAAACAATGAACACCACCAGAACCACAGCCATAGACTGCAACATAACCATCACAATCTCCTTCATCTTGAATTCACACAAACCCATCTTAACATACAGTTCCAACTCAACCCATCACTGCAATTCCATACACACTGTCACATCTCAGTCATGAACAACCACAGTTTCTGTCAGTCCCATCAACAACTCACAATAAGAAACTTCAATTCGTTTCAGACCCATCTTCTATTCCTTCCCAAACTCTCAAATAACAAAACACAACACAACAGCATCATCTCCATCTCAGACCTGAGAAACAATTTTAGTATCAGCAAACAGCCATCAACCAAAAAAAAAACAACCAAATTCATACAATCCGATTATCAAACGCACATACCTCAATTTCATTCCCATCTTCTTGAAATCATCGCCAGATTCTAACACAAATGCATAGTTTCGGAAGATGTTCTTCTTCTCATCATTTGGTGTTTCTCTGCCTTTAATTTGAGTCCCCATGAATCATGTATTCCTTCTAATCCTGTTTAATCAATAATCAAATTAATGAAAACCCACCATTGAAAACTAGAAATTGATAAAAAGGGGCGAATGTACATAAGTTTAGGAGAATTTACCAGTGATGAGAAGGACTTTGTTAGGACCATGACCATAAGTTCTATAAAAAATCTTAATACCATTCTGGATTTCTCTACTCACATTACATAACCGCATCTTCTTGTTCTTCTCGGATTCAATTGAAAATTAAATCAAAATCTTAATGAAAAAAAAAGAGTAGATTTTTCGTTGAAGGAAAAAAAAGTGTGGAATTGTTGTTGTCTGAGACCCTTTAATTCCGATTTGATGCATCATAACCTTCACCTGATTTTTGTCAGAGACAAATTCTGATTTTTGAAACACTAATTTTTCATTTATCTACTAAATCCCATATTTCTTAATCTCTCCGTCTCTCTTTGTACAAGACAATCAAATATGAATACTCATTAGAACTCTGCAGATCCATATGGAAGAAGTAAATATCCAGAACACGAATTAGATCTGCAGAAGAAAAAAAGAAAAGAGGGAGGCGGAGGCGGAGAAAGAAAAGAGAAATGAAGAAGAAATTAGGGAATAGTATCTAGATGTATGGGTAAGAGTGTGGTGATCCACATGATGTTGATTTACAGCTGTTAGATTAACATTTGGACAATCCCATTGGTGTAAATACAACATACGGATTGAGAAGAAAACACAAAATTTGGTAAACCAAACATGATTGCCGACCGTTAGATTGGCTTGTGATCTGCATGATTTGATTTCCTAAAATTTGGTTCGTTGGATTAAACATAATTACAATAAAACCATTATAAGCATAAACTCTAATTTGTACTCACTTAGGCTTCAAATGTGACTATGAACTATGAACGGTAACTGTCCGAAGTGGGTTCTGACTTACAAATTAGCAGTAGTGGAATACTATAAGTTGGAAACTTCGTAAGAATGAATCCAACCATTATAGGCATAAACTCTAAATTCTAGTGACTTAATTAGAATTAATTAGACCATTTACAGGTAAGATTCTATTCCGAGATCGAAACCTGGCCTTGAATGGACCACTATAAGCCAGAAACTTGCTAAGAACGATGAATCAATCTATTTACATGTATGATTTTGTCGGAATATTATCTGAAACCTTAAACAAACCCTCTTCTTGCAACTTCGAGGTATAACCTGGCTCCGAGATCAAAATCTGGACGTGGGTGGACCACTATTAGCCGGAAATTTGGTTCGTTAGACCTGGGTTTCTCATTCGGATGAACTGAAAATGAAATTTATCAGATTTGAACATCACATGTTCAAAGATTGGACCTGAGTTTCTCATTTGGATGAACTGAAAATGAAATTTATCATATTTGAATATCCACGGTTCAAAGATTACTAGATTTTTATCTGAGTTTCTCATTCGGGTGAATTAAAGATGAAATTTACCAAATTTTAACATCCCGGGTTCAAAGATTACTAGAGTTGGACCTGAGTTTCTCATTCGGATGAACTGAAAGTGAAATTTATTAGATTTGAAAATCACCGGTTCAAAGATTACTAGAGTTGGACCAGAGTTTCACATTCGGATGAACTGAAAATGAAATTTGTCAGATTTGAACATCACAGGTTCATAGATTACTAGCGCTCGACCTGAGTATCTCATTCGGATAAATTGAAAATAAAATTTGTCAGATTTGAACATCACATGTTCGAAGATTACTAGAATTCGACCTTGGTTTCTCATTCAGATGAATTGAAGATGAAATTTATCAGATTTGAACATCACATGTTCAAAAGATTACTAGAGTTGGACCTGGCTTTCGCATTCAGATGAAATTTATCAGATTTGAACATCACATGTTAGAAGATTACTAGAATTCGACCTTGGTTTCTCATTCGGATGAACTGAAGATGCAATTTATCAGATTTGAACATCATAGGTTCAAAGATTACTAGAGTTCGTTTCCTTCAAGTTTCTCATTCGGTTCGAAGATGAACCGAAGATGAAATTTATCATATTTGAACATCACAGGTTCGAAGATTACTAGAGTTCGACCTGAGTTTCTCATTCGGATGAACTGAAGATGAAATTTATCAGATTTGAACATTACTGGTTCAAAGATTACTTGATTTCGATATGAGTTTCTCATTCGGATGAACTGAAGATGAAATTTATCAGATTTGAACATCACAGGTCCAAAGATTACTAGAGTTGGACCTGAGTTTCTCATTCTAATGAACTGAAGATGAAATTTATCAGATTTGAACATCACATGTTCAAAGATTACTACATTTCGATCTGAGTTTCTCATTCGGGTGAATTGAAGATGAAATTTATCAGAAAACGATATATCATCGAAAACGATAAATATGAAGCTCAGTGTTGATTCCAACTTCAAATGTGGGATAACGACAAACAAACTATGAACCAAGAAGATCCGAGAGGGTTCATAATTCAAACTTAGCAGGATATATCATCGAAATCGATAAATATGAAGCTCAGTGTTGATTCCAACTTAAAATGTGGTATAACGACAAACAAACTATGAACCGAGAAGCTCCGAGAGGGTTCAGACTTCAAACATAGTAGGATATATCATCCAAAACGATAAATATGAAGCTTATTGTTGATTCCAACTTCAAATGTGGTATAACGACAAACAAACTATGAAACGATAGGGTTCAGACTTCAAACTTAGCAGGATATATCATCGAAAACGATAAATATGAAGCTCAGTGTTGATTCCAACTTCAAATATGGTATAACGACTCCGAGATCGAAACTTGGCCGCAAGTTGACTACTGCAAGTCGGAAACTTCGTCAGAACGATGAATCCATTCATTTACAGGTAAGATTCCTTCAAAATATTCTTCAAAACCTTAAACAAACCCTATTCTGGAATATTGTATGCGTACCTTGGCTCTGAGATCGAAACCTGGCCGTGAGAGGACTACTATAAGTCGGAAACTTAGTAAGAACGATGAATTCATCCATTTACATGTAAGATTCCTTCGGAATATTCTATGAAACCCTAAACAAACCTTATTTCTGCATATTGTATGCATACCAGGCTCCGAGATTGAAAACTGGCCGCGAGTGGACTACTCTAAGTCAGAAACTTGGTAAGAACGATGAGATTCCTTTGGAATATTCTCTGAAACCTTAAACAAACCATAGATATTCTAGCATATGTATGCATACCCTGGACCCGAGATCGAAACCTGGTCGTGAGTGGACTACTATAAGTTGGAAACTTCGTAAGAACGATGAATCCATCCATTTACAGGTAAGGTTCATTTGGAGTATTCCCCGAAACAATAAACAAAACCTATTATGGAATATTGTATGTATACCCTGGATCTGAGACCGAAACCTAGACATGAGTGGACTATTATAAGTCGGAAACTTCGTAAGAACGATGAATCCGTCCATTTACAGGTAAGATTCCTTCGAAATATTCCCCGAAACCTTAAACAAATCCTATTCTGGCATATTGTATGCAAACCATGGCTCCGTGATCGAAACCTGGCCATGAGTGGACTACTATAAGTAGGAAATTTCGTAAGAACGATGAATCCATCCATTAACAGTTAAGACTCCTTCGAAATATTCCCCGAAACATTAAACAAACCATATTCTGGCATATTGTATGCATACCATGGCTCCGGAAGCGAAACTTGGCCAGGAGTGGACTACTATAAGTAGGAATTTTCGTAAGAACGATGAATCCATCCATTTACAGGTAAGATTACTTCGGGTGAACTGAAGATGAAATTTATCAGATTTGAACATCCCGGGTTCAAAGATTTCTAGAGTTGGACCTGAGTTTCTCATTCGGATGAACTGAAGCTGAAATTTATCAGATTTGAACCTCCCGGGTTCAAAGATTACTAGAGTTGGACCTGGGTTTCTCATTCGGATGAACTGAAAATGAAATTTATCAGATTTGAACATCACAGGTTCAGAGATTACTAGAGTTGGACCTGGGTTTCTCATTCGAATGAACTGAAGATGAAATTTATCAGATTTGAACATCACAGGTTCAAAGATTACTAGAGTTCGACCTGGGTTTCTCATTCGGATGAACTGAAGATGAAATTTATCAGATTTGAACATCACATGTTAGATGATTACTAGAGTTCGACCTGGGTTTCTGATTCGGATGAATTGAAAATGAAATTTATCATATTTGAATATCGCAGGTTCAAAGATTACTAAATTTGGACCTGAGTTTCTCATTCAGATGAACTGAAGATGCAATTTATCAGATTTGAACATCACAGGTTCAAAAATTACTAGAGTTGGACCCGAGTTTCTTATTCTGATGAACTGAAGATGAAATTTATCAGATTTGAACATCACGGGTTCAAAGAATGATCAGATTACCTTTATCAGAAATATGTAAAGTAAATATTACATAATGTGAAAATGACGATATTACCCTTAATGGAAATAAGTGCAATAATATTATGGAGACTGTGAAAATTACCAGACTACCCTTATCGGAAATAAGTAATGAAAATATTACATACTATGAAAATGACCATATTACCCTTAGTGAAAATAAATGCAATATATATTATCGAAACTTTAATAATGACCAGACTACCCATATCGGAAATAAGGAATATAAATGTTACACTTTGAAAATGACCATATTACTCTTGATGGAAATAAGTGCAATAAATATTATGGAGACTGCGAAAAATGACAAGACTACCCTTATCGGAAATAGGTAAAGTAAATATTTCATAATGTCAAAATGACCATATTAACGTTGATGTAAATAAGTGCAATAAACATTATGGAGACTGTGAAAATGACCAGACTACCCTTATCGGAAATAATTAATTTTCAAAGAAGGCTTCGCGCTGTTTGCGGCTCAGTCACCTGAGCATTATTTTTTGAGCATTACATTTTTTTTTACAACACTTATGAAGGGTTGTCATAAGGTTAGTGTATTAAAGAACCACAAACGTGACAGAACCTGTGATAGTGTAAAATGGTTGGTGGTGTAGATTTCCATGCCCGAGGCTCAGGATCGAATCCCCCAACCTCATTTTTTCCAACATTATATATTTTTACTTCAACAACACTTATAAGTGTTTTTATAGGTTTCTCTCATTTTTTCCAACATTTATATATTTTTACTTCAACAACACTTATAAGTGTTGTTATAGGTTTCTATTTTAAAAAAAATGAAAAATACCACAACTTGTGAAATGAAAGGATGGTTGATGAGCTACACTTCCATGCAGTAGGTTCATGTTCGAATCTCCCCTCTAACATATTTTTCGTTATCATATTTTTGTGTACTTCAACAACACTTGTGAGAGTTGTGATAGGCTAAGTCACTACACTTATAAAATAGAGTTGTTATAGCTAAATGTCGTCACAACTCTTTTTCTTAAGGAGTTATCATTTGTTTTCTTAGCGCAACCCCTTGGTCCCAAGGGTTGGAAGTGATAATATACGACAACTCTTCCTTTGAAACCAGTTGGAAAACATAAGACTTTCTACGATATTTAACAAAGAGTTGTAAAATATGATCTTCAACAACACTTGTGAGAGTTGTAATAGGCTAAGTCACTACACTTATAAAACAGAGTTGTTATAGCTAAATGTCGTCACAACTCTTTTTCTTAAGGAGATGTCGTTTGTTTTCTTAGCGCAACCCCTTGGTCCTAATGGTTGGAAGTGATAATATACGACAACTCTTCCCTTGAAACCAGTTGTAAAACATATGACTTTCTACGATATTTAGAAAATAGTTGTAAAACCCCCGTTGTAGATGTATATTTTTCCTGTAGTGTAGGGACATCACAATCTCTCATTGGAGATGCTCTTAGAGCATCTCCAATGGTAACTTAGTGTGCATCCTATGTGTACTAGTTTTTTTATGAATGTGAGAAAAAAATTCTCTAATTTAAGGATGTGAAAAAAAATTCATCTCCAACCATAAACCATATATATTGGTGGAAAATATTTTAAACCATTAATTTGAAACCTAAATATCTAACTTCTTAATTAATAACCTTTGATTTTGATGATTAGGATTTTTACATCCTCTAAGGAAACCTCTAAAACCAGAGGATGGAGTAGAGGATGTGAGAATAATTGCCGGACACATCATCCTCACATTTGTCTTTAAAGTTAAAATTGGAGAAGATTTTTTTGTTAAAACTGTGAAAATCCTATGTGGCCTAAAATATAGGAATTCTTGGTTGTCTCATTGTTAAAGCTCTTAGAGAAAGTCTTATGGTGGAATCCATCCATCTTCCATCTTCCATGCCACCTCAGCATCTGGAACTGTGGATGGAAGCGCAAGTCTAATGGTGGAACATAGAAAACGCTAATAAAAATAGCGCAAAACGCTATTGTTAATGGCGCTTAAAAACGCTATTAATAATAGCGCTTGACTCAAGTCAACGGTCAAAACGCTAATGTAAATAGTGTTCCACGCCATTCTTAATAGCGCTGAACGCTAATAACAATAGCGCTGATTTGTTATAGTCGAATAAAAAAAAAGAAAAATCTAATCATTATTTCTCCTCCTCACCATCAAAAACATCGAACCGAATATCACGAATACTAATCAGATCCCAAATCAGAGTCCCAATCCTTGATTGATCTCTCTGAACAACCAATTCAACAAGGATCTGGCATTAAATCCCAAAATCCTGCTACTTTCATCATCGAAATCATAATCACGAATTGGTAAACAAATGAGTGCTTCGATTTCAAATCAAGAGAAATCGAATTGTTGTCAATCGATTTCGTTCGATCACTATGCTTCAAATTTTATTAAGCATTACGTTAACGAGACGGTGGGGAAGTATGGTGAGGTTGTGTCAGATGATCCAGGTGACGTGATTGTGAGGTGGAGAGTTGGATCCGGTTTAACTCTGACTATTATTGGACAGAAGAATAGGATGAATGATGATTATACTTTGTCGAATTCTCAACTTCGCGGGGAGAATAGTGGGATGAAGAAGGAATTGGTTACGGCAATGGTGAAA
Organism: Papaver bracteatum; assembly: GCA_023529315.1. Lineage (NCBI taxonomy): Eukaryota > Viridiplantae > Streptophyta > Magnoliopsida > Ranunculales > Papaveraceae > Papaver > Papaver bracteatum. The sequence goes on along the minus strand of JAJJWX010004109.1, from coordinate 474,078 downwards.
TTGGAATTTAATGAAATCGGTGGTGCTTATTTCGAAGATGCTTTTCATTTGAGTTGCAATGGTGCTGTTAACATGTTTAAACAATGGTGGGTTCGGACTCCTTGTGGATCACATTTTGGTTCAAAGATTTCCTAGGATATTGTTAATGGCGCTTTGAAAACGCCATTCTTAATGGCGCTCAACGCCAATCTTATTAGCGCTCAGGAAACACCAATCTTAATAGCGCTTGACTTACGCTATTTTGATTAGCGTTCAACGCCATTCATATTGGCGTTTCTTGTCCTCTACCGCGCTATTTTTATAGGCGTTCAGTCCTATTGTTATTCACGTTTTTGATGGATTCCACGCAACGTTCCACCAAACCATGGAACCTTGCTTGGATTTTGTGTGGAAAACACCAACTTGGAATCCACTAGACTTGACATTCCATGAATTTTCCACACTTGGAATAGGTTGGATTCCACCATAAGACTTGCTCTAAGTTAGCAAGACCATTCAAACTAAAGCGATCAAAGTTGGTATACACGGATGGAAGGTAAGATTTTGGCAATGGCATGTGGTCAGAGTCTGTCATATGCCTCACCTGGAGTTATCAACCATAAATTCATGGAACATCCTATAAATTGAGTGGGAAACTAAGTCCAACCATAAACTTATCGGCACTGGGTGGTGGATTTTTCGTCAGTGGGTCTGGACTGAACGAGTTTACAGACGACACCAAGTTATATGTCAAAACAAAAACCTGATTTGGAGAGTTGTGGGGGTCTGAATGTCATAGATAGGTGGGATTGTAGATAAGTTGATGTTCCAGATCACTTCTTATAAAAAAAAAATTTCTTTTTTATGCACAACGTCAATGCGTCGATGGCGTGTCGGACAAGTTATGCGCACCTATACATCATGCAACGATCATATCCGCGTCCATACTTCTTCCTCCTGACCTTCCCGGAGGACTGAAAAGTAGTCGAAGACTTTAGATTCAGTTTATAGCTTAGCAAACTGCATATATAGATATACTATAGTGAACCTCTAAACAGAAATAGAATTCACAGTCACAGCTTGATTCTTCAAAAGAGAGAAATATAAAAAGTCACAACTATACTGACTAAATAGTAAATACAACAAGCTTTTGGGTTTTCATATCATGGGAGACAATGATTTCCGATATTCAGTACTTTCGTGCTTATCTACGGTAAACTGGTAAGATTGGCTGTCCTTCCTAAATCCTACTCTTGTTTATCACTCCATTTGTTTCTGCAATACTCTTCGGTTATTTAGTAAACGCCTAAGTCGGATATATTTGGTTGCAAATGATATAATCTTTCCATTTCAAAATAAGTGATACTTTTTAATTTTTATATGCTTTCCAAACAAATCCTTCATACTAATTAGTGTTTTAATAAAGTTCTCCGTGTGAGGTTTGCTTTGTAAGATTTCTATCAAAAGTTATAAAGAACTCGATAGTGTGTTTTTAAAAGATTTTGACGTCTTAACGCATAGGATAGATTCTTTATATTTCGGTACATTATTTATATGTCTCTACTTTTGATACCCAATAAATATATCCTTATATATAATAATAAATATGTTCATTTTTCTAATAACCTTATTCATTTAAAATTAAATTACCTTAATACCCTCATCCATATAATATTTTCTTCATCTACCACTTCACCACCACCACTACCACCACCACCAATATTCAACTACCATTCCACCACCACCGTTCAACGACCACCACCACCACCATTACACCACCAACAGTCCTCCACCACCACTAGTTCGTCGCCGCCACCACCACTAGTCCGCCGCCGCCGCCACCACTGGTTCAAATATTTTTGGATCCACAATAGTAGTTGATCCAAATAAAAATAGAACCAACAGTAAAAGTTGATCCAATTTAGGGGATCAACAATGGTAGTTGATCCCAAAAAAAAGATCAACACTTGAAGTTGATCGAATTTAGTGGATCAACAATGGTAGTTGATCCACTAAATTGGATCAACAATGAAAGTTGATCCATATAAATGGAGTGAACTTGGCGTGAGTCGCACCCGCATTATCTGACATGGAGTCGGTCATGCTACCATTGCACCACAAGTTCAACATTGGAAGAAAATTACATGATTTAAACTACAAACATGATTATACTTATCCAAACGAAGTATTTGTCAACAATAGGAGTTGAAAGGATCAACAACAGTAGTTGATCCCATAAAAAATTGGGTCAACAACATGAGTTGATCCAATAAATGGGATCAACAACAGTAGTTGATTCCATAAAAAATGGGTCAACAACAGGAGTTGATCCCATAAATAGATCAACAACCGTAGTTGATCCCATAAAAATTGGGTCAACAACAAAAATTTATCATCACCTATAGCTTCATAAAAAGAAACATCTTCAACACCATTAACTCGAATCATTCATTATCAACACCAGTGCATATCCAACCATTTTTCCATAAATCCCATGACATCACCCCAACAAACACTACAAAATTCCTACACTTATTTCAAAAAGAATTCAATCACATGTTTATAACAAAATAAATCACAAAATTTGAAACCATTAAGTGAAGAATAATAATATCAGATATGAGTTCAACAAATGTAAACTAATAATGCAACATGAGAACCATCACAGTACAAAATTATGACAATAAGAGTGGCAACTTAAACTAAGCCCAATTTACTAGAGAAATGTATGTGCCTGGGAAGAACTCAACTATTGACATAGTGGCCATTGTCTAGTACAAGATCTGGTTTCCAAATTTCTTTCCAAATTCAATCTTAACTTAATATTCCATTAATTTGATAATCTTACATATATACATATATATTCCTGGATCTTCAATATTACCAGACAACAAAATCATAAAATCAAATCTCAATGTCCTTAGATCTGATTTTGAAAATTAATCTTCAAAATCCTGAATTAGTTGGCAACGGCGAAGGTGGTGATAGTTGCATGGTCGGTGACGATGAAGATGGTGGTGGTGGGATTGGTTTGGTTTGATTTTGAATCACAGATCTCTCTCAATCTCAAATCTTATCAGTCTCAAATCTAATTGATTCATGAATATGTTATAAAGATGGAGACGGTGACTAAAGAGGTGGTGGTGGTGGTTATGGTACTGGTGGTGTTGGTTGTGGTGGCGATGGAGATTGTTGTGGTGGCGACGGAGATTGAGATGCTGTGGTTCGTGTTTTTATCAGAATTGAAGAAGTTGAAGTATATATCTCATAAAGGTTAAAAATAGAAATTAGGGAAAATATGATTTTAAATAAAATTTCAATTATGCCATAGTACATTTGTAAAATCTGTTAGAGATATTTGTGAAGGCCCATGAGAAGGAGGGACACCTATTCAATTTCCACTTTCCTCAAAATTGCGAAAACACCAAGTATCTCACTTTTTATGGCACAAAGGATTAATTAAAAATTGGGAAAACACCAAATTTTTATAATTATTCTAATTCAAAATTTCATGGAAATTTCAATGCAAAATGAACGTCATCGAAGATCCATAATGGCTAGCCTGGTTAAGGGCGTCTATGTGAAGGAGGATGACCGTCAAAAAAAACGACAAGGGCATCGCGCTCTCGCACCACCATGGTGGGAATTCTTCGATTTTCAGCTAGTAGAAGAGCTCATTGATGATGATGAATCCTCCATCTCTGCAGATTCCTCCACCTTTGGGGCTGTATACGAATTCAAACCCAAGTCCAACAACTACTATCCCATAGGAGCTCCAAGATATGTAATTGCTTTTAGAGGAACTATGTTGAAAAAACATACTATCGTACGGGATATGATGTTGAACATAAATATTTTGATAAACAGGCTTTCCCGTAGGTCTCGTTCCGATAAGGCAATCCAATCTGTTGAAAATATAGTTTCTGGGGAAGGTGTTAGCGTCACCGATATCTGGTTAGCAGGGCATTCATTGGGTGCTGCCATAGCAATGCTTGTAGGAATAAACATGGCACAAAAGGGTAATTTCCTTGAATCCGCCATTCGTTGCAACTCCAATGAAGCGTCGGATACGTGTAGCTAGCAGCTGGTTCAAAGCAGCACTCACAGTCATCATAAAAGATAACGAAGAGATGCAACATTCACAAAATTTGTTCTATGGCTTATGTAAGTGGGAACCAAAATTATTTCTGCATAAATCTGACCTCGGGATTCATTTCGCATTTTGAAGTCCCAGAATCGATGGAAAGCTATGGGGTTGGAGATGTTGGAAGGTTGGCGGCACAAAGTTCATTTATGAGGCTATTAATGCATATTTTTGGAATGGAAGATTATCCAGAAGACTTGCACTCACTACCTTCAGCTTGTTTGACTATTAGTCAAACTTCAGAACGAAAAGCTCACAGTCTTAGTCAATGGTTTACAGATGAATCAGTTTCAGACTCTAAGGTGTATTCTATGTGCACTGCTACAAATCATGAAGCTCCAAAGCCTGGCACTAGTCAGACCAAACAATCCTGAGAAAAGCCCCACCAGTCATCCTCATCCTTTGTTGGGACAAGCTACCATGTTCGAGAAAGACCAAGGGGGTATTACCGGCATACAAGTATCCAAGGTTATTGTGCAAAGAAAGACCGAGGCAAGTCAAAGGAACACGTGAAGAAAAGAAGATTAAGCGTTTACAAGAACCTGTAATCTAGCTAGCTAGATGTTCTTACCTAGTCAACGCAATTAATTTGATAATTATCTTATAGGTTTGTTGATTCATCCCATTATCACTATAAATAGAAATCGCTTTATGTAAATGAATTCATGTCAGTACACTACAAAAATGAGGAGTTGTTAAGACGGCTCAAATTTTGGGGCCGTCAAAAATAGTGTATATTCCGTCATATTAAGAGCCTCTATTCCATCATCGACAATATTATTCAAAGTAGAGTTAAGATGCTCGAAAAGCATCTTATCTTCAACCGGATAATTAATGGCTTCATCAGTCAAGTTATAAATCTCTGCAAGCATGAACAATTAAAAGAAGACGAAAATGACGCATCAACATTAGAGCGGGAGAAGGAAAAAGATAAATACTGATCAACTGATTATTCCTCTCACACAGTTCAACCATCTTTTTAGAATAAGTAGAGACATCAGCTTTAAGTTTAACATTCTCAGCCTCAAGGTAGGAAGCTTTATCTGAAGATCAGAAGTGACAGCATGAGACATACGATCACTTTGCGTCAATATGAGATGGATATTAAAATAATAACAAAGAATAAAAGTAACATAATAGTAGGTGCGACAGTATCAAAATTACCAAAGATCCAAGTGCGAAATGAAAACTTAGGGTTAACGCAGAGGCAACTCCTCATAAGGACTCATGACTCAAAGAAGGTGCGCCACAAATTTTAGCAACCGCTTCGCATGTACGAGTCAATGCTTCATCATTGATGGATGATAAAGAATCGAAGAAGATATTTGATAATTGCCCCATAGGAGAAGAGGTACATGAGGAATCATCAGGAGGAAATAGCGCGTCATCATGGGAACATGTATTTAGAGGATATGGAGAAGGAAATTTTCTCTTTTTGGAGAAAACATTCTTGACCTTATCCTTTACCTTTCAAGGAACATCACTATATTTATTGGAACCCTCAGCGTCACTAGTACACCTACGCACACAATGAGAGATAAGAAACAAAGGCAATAATATTGTTAAAATTAAACAAAGAGTATTTATTACTTCGTTATTGTGCGAATTTGACGCCTGAGATGCATTTCTAATAGCCTTCTTTTTCTGCTAACCAATCTGAAACCAAAGGAGATAATAAGGGAACCGAAAAACAAAATGGAGAAAGTAAACAGAAAAATAAAGTTAAAGGTAGCATATACCACATCTTCTTCCTCTGGCCATTTGAATTCCCGGGGTTTGTCAGCGGAAAACTTCTCAGGAAGAGGAAGAAATGACTCATCAGCACCCTAATTACTAGTAAGGTAGGGACCTTCCAGAATAACATGATATTTTACCCAACTAGTAACCTTTGAACAACATACAGTCATTAGACGGATTGTGAAAATAAACATCTCGCATTATCCTAGTGTCCTCTGTGATACCATTCACTCTCATCAAACAGATTCCCCAGCGGTATTGATCATTTTTTACGATGACGACTTTTTGTACCCATAAATAATTCCAGGCACTAAACACGATGATTTTGGTGATGATAAACAAAACTAGGGTTTTACATAAAACAACCATAAAGAAGATAGTCACGAATTTAACGTGGTTTGGCATGGTTTGCCTACATCCACAGAAGAATCCCCGAAGGGAGAGATATTTTATTGATATTCGGGTAATAATAATTTCTGATCCTTTTTAGGGTTTGCTGGTGTATTTTTTCTGTATCAGGGCCTCTCCTCTTAGGCTTATAATTCCCTATTTATATTGTTTAATACATGGGGTAAACCCTAATTTCGAAATAAACTTCCTTTGCAAATAACTTGGTCAGCAAGTTATCCAGAAACTTTCAGAATCTTCTTCTATGGTTTTTGCACTGGATCGGTGGATCGGGACAAACTAGCATGGGCCTACGGGTTTGACCAACGACATTGACTTTGACTGGCAAGGTTTAATTTTTCTATTGACTGTGACTATCGATCTTTGACTGGAAGACTACTTTGACTGGAGACTGGATGTAAGATGGATGAGTACTTGGTTGGAAACTAGTTGGCACCACTGCTGGTAACTTAGTTGGAAAATATTTGACAGCACCGCTGATAACTTTCCTGGAAACTGGTTGGCAGCTCCGCTGGTAACTTTCCTGGAAACTGGTTGGCAAGACCATAGTCAACATGGGTGGAAACTGCATGGCAGCACCATGAGCAACATGGTGGAAAACTGCATGGAAGTACCATCGGCAACATGGTTGCAAACTGCATGGCAGTGTGGCTTAGAACTTGGGCTTCCAAAGTTGACTGAAGGTCGACTTTGACCATTGACCGGTGGTTGAATTTGACTATTAACGATGATTTGACTTTGGTCAATGACCGGAAGTTAACTTTGACCATTGACCGACGGTTGACCTCATGTAACATCGAACTTACCGGGTGAGTCAAGGGCTTACCGGTCGATGGCAGTTTGGTTGATGACTATATGGTGGCCCATGCAATATTTTGGCCCAATATGTTATAATTTTATCATGGTACAAACATCGCCCCCTCTTAACCTCCAAATTGTTGTGGGTTTAAGAAGTGAATTTTCCATTTTGTATTGACAGACAATGATAAAATTCGTCCCCAAGTATGGATTTTTATTGTTGAAGTGAACGACAACCTTGCCTTTCTGTTTGCGGATATCATAACCAAGACGGCCCCAAGCGAGGTTATTGTGCCTAGAATATTGATGGGCAACATGTAAGTCGACCCATTGTTGTAGAAAGAAACTGGATTGCAGATGCAAAAAAAAATTGTTGAAAGTGGGATGCAGCGGTTGATGCGAAACTGAATTGTAGTGCTTGTGTTGAACTAGACTGGTAACAATTGTTAGAAAAGACGAGTTATAATTGAAGTTAATCCGCTGGAATATGTGTCGGCTATTGTTGTAAGCGAAACTTGAATTTGCAGACTATCAGTAGTTTCCGATCAAACTGGGTAGTAGTAGATGTTGGTACTAAGCTGCTGTCATCTACAGGCTGAGATGCGACAATTATGAGCGAAAAGGTGGCACCCATTGGTGAGACCCTTCAATCATTAGGATGGTAAAATACTTTGTGCGCCGCTAGACCTTCTAGCGACCTTGGATTTGCTATTGGTTTTTGACAGCGATCTTCATATATCGCTAATAGTTATATGAATCAGGATAGTATCGATGTAAAACTAAACCGCTGGACTGCAGTAGTTGTGATCGACTGATCTGCAGAATCTACAAGCAAAGCTTAACTGCAGCATCTACGATCAGCTAGACTACAGGAGCGACGAGTTATGTTGGATTGCAGGAGTGACGAGTTATGCTGGACTACAGCAGCTTCGATCAGCTGGACTGCAGGAGCTATGAACATAGATGGACTGCAACATCTTTGATCAACTGGACTGCAGCAGCGACGACCAAAGATATACTGTAGCAGCTTCGATCAACTGTATATAAGAGTTGCGAGAAAAACTGGACTGCATCAGATGCGTCCAACTGAGTGCAGCAGTTACGAGCAAAACTGGACTGCATCAGTTGCATCCAACTGAGTGTAGAAGTTACGAGCAAAACTGGGCTGCATCAGTTGCGACCAACTAAGTAAAGTAGTTGCTTAGGAACTGGACTACAATAATTCGATCAACTAGACTGTAGCAGTTATTAATTTCCTTTGGCGATAATTTCATCAAAATATTAGGGTATATGCTCTCCCCCTCTTAATCATGTAACTCGTTGGAGGATTAAGAAGTTCGGGTTACCCTTTGTTTCAATTTCGAGAAGATTAATCTTGCATCTCCTTTAGGTTCTACGTAACTCGCCCCAAAGCGTGTGGAGTGTTACGCATCTCACCCCAAAAGAGTTACTTTAGTCCGTGAGGTGTTACATATCTCTCCCCCAAGTGATGGTCATCCACGTCGAAGTGATATGCAACTTGCCCCCAGAATATAGTGATAGTCATGATGCTCAATGCTAGCACAAGGGTGAACAACCATGCTGCATCTTGCTCGTGCATGGAATGAAGTTGAAGGTGTCTGCTATCTGGAATCCGGGCAGGGGGGAAATCTTACTATTCCAGATGCGCGCAGAATTGAAATGTGGGAATCTCCACATGCTTGGCCTGCGAAAATGCTTTCCACATTGTATATGTCTCACGGATTAAAACTATGCATGATTAGATAAAAAGATGCTAAAATATTTAAATTGTATACGCACCGTATTAAAAATATTATTACATGATATACGATGTCATGATGTGAGTGTTGATACTATTCTGGAGAATAACGGAATAAGGGGTAGCTTCACGACGACATCATGTTTTAGAAGATAGCTCAATAATATTGTCTCTACAACAACGGCTATGTCTAGTATAGTTGGATTCGCATCTTGGATTGTTGACGCTAGCTAGTAGTTCATGTCATGGATGACTTAGCAAATGGACTTGTCTGTGGGACTGGAGTGCACCAGTTATGTAGTAGCATCTTTTCTGATGACTACATCCATATAAATTTAAAGGTTATAATTTATTTATCATTCAATATTTAAAGATAAACAAGATGTAAAGATGATGAAAGTAAAGATCGGCACAAGCATATAACGTGGTTCGGCCATCAAGACCTACGTCCACGTGAAAGAAGATGTTTTCTTTATTGATCATAAGGTCTTACCCTTGAAAGGGTTACAAATATCACTTAGATCTTTTACTCTATCTCTATCTAGATCCCTCTCAGGAATTCTCTATGAGTTTTAGTATATATCGTCCGAGTCTTCTGCCATGACATAGACTCACCCTCGCCTCTTCTGATCCTTCATTAAATGTGGTCCTTATTTTTAGACTTGACTGACTGAATCAATTAGAACATGCATCGTTCATGTGACGTTCGTGGCAGGCATCTCGATTCAGACGAGATTAGCTTTATAGAGTATGATTCAGTGTTCCTACCTTATCATCTCATCATGAGATCATCCATTGGGATGTCGACACGTGTCCATCGGGTATTTTACCCTCATATTTTGCTCTTTTTATTTTTCTCGAGGAGGATGTCCTGGTGAGGCACAATCGTGATGCTCCTCTTTTTTGTAAATTTGAGAATTGTAATATATCCTCGTGTTGTGTCTGAGGCGAGTAAGATTTGTAATGAAAATTATTATCAAACTGGATACTAGTTTTAATTTCTTTGCCTATGTTTATTTGTATTAATGGATCTTTGGGATGTTTGTGTATACTGTTGGTCCAGCCATGGGTGACAAAGCCAAGGAGTGATCAGTTCCTTGAGTGGCTAAGTCATTTCTTACAGTGGTGGATGTAGAATATGGTTCTTTTCCCTTCTCGCCTTTGTTTTAATATCTTCATGGGTTTGGTTTAATTGTGTCCCATTTAGGTTACACTTCCCCAGGGTTAAGTCACCAGTTGTGTGAATCACTTGTGTATTAACCATTGGTTGGAAGGCGATATCTCGGTCAAGTGGTTCTTTCCTTAGCCAAAGGTAGGTACCTTGATTCTGGATATCTCCTATTATTGCAGGATATCATCCGACTTCATGATCGTGATGGAATTACCCTAGATCTTTTCCCATCTTAGGTAGCTTAAGGTGTCCCTCGCTTCATCTAGCTTCATTGGGTTAGATGGCATTGCCTTAGGTCATTGTCCATCTTGGGAAGCTTAGTTATTTTGTTACAATTTAAGTATGAGGTGAGTGAGTTATATGCAAATGCGAAGAGAAATAAAGAGAAAAAATTAAAGTAACAAAGATTATAAAAATAAACTATTAAAAATCAAAGAAAGTAAAATGATCACACACAAAAGTATTATTTTTATTATTCTCAAAAGAGGGTTGTAAGCCCTAAGTACATTTTAGTGAGGTATCGTGACCTACTACACGTTAGGAAGTCGAATTCCATTTTCCTAACTTGTTTTCCGAAATGATAAGTTGTTTAAGAATTGTATGGATTGAGGTATTTGATATTCCAGGGGCGCTCTAGCTCTTCCCCATCGGCTTTGAGAAATTTGTAAGCTCCATCGCCTGCTTTGGCGATGACTGTTAACGGTCCTTCCCAGATGGGATCAAATTTTCCTGATTTGCGCTGGTACAACGGGATCTCGCGCCATACTTTGTCGCCTATGTTAAATTTCCTCTGGTGGACATGTTTGTTGTATTCTCAAGATAACCTCCGATGGTAATTTTCCATCTTCTACAGAGCTATTTCTCGATTTTCCTCAAGATCGTCTAGCTAGTATCAGGTTACACTTACCTAGTCATTTCTTCACCAGCTCTGCAGATTGGCGCAACCCGGCGATTAAATCGGAGCAAACCTGGTCGGAATTTTCTTTCGATCCGATCTTTGTATTCTCAAATCAAGCATAGCTAAGTTCTTAATCCAATGATTAGTTACTAATTTGATAGTTTTTAGGAAGATGACGGCTACAACAACAACTAACCCAGAGATCGATATAGTTAACAGGGTCACAGAAAATAACAAGGAAGAAAATGGCAAATCATATGCCGACGCAGTTTCAAATTTAAAATCGATGGACTTTGATTCTACAAATCTAGCAAAACCGTGTTTCAATGGATCTGAGGTATCGATCCGTATATCAGAAGATGAATACCAAAAAGGTGTGCAAGATTGCAAGAATTGCTTGATTGGTAGATTGGTGCTACCTAAGGGAGCGAGACCGGTGAACATGAAGGAGATCCACGAAAAATTAACCAATACTTGGAACATCAGTAAGTGGGTGATCTCTACTTTGGGTAAGGGATTCTTCTGCTTCAAGTTCTCCAGGGAAGAAGATGTCGCCTATGTACGTTCCTCAGGGCCGTGCAACATAAAACCAGGAATAATCCATTTCAAAAAATGGGTTCCTGATTTCAACCCCAATACTCAAGATCAATCTCTTGCTCAGGTATGGATCCGTATTTTTGGGTTAAGCTATGAATATTGGAGACCGAAAACTTTATGTGAGATTGCTAGCACTATAGGAGATCCATTGTGGATTGATCCATCTACAGTAAATAGAAGTTTCAGATTATATGCCAGGGTCTTAGTCGAGTTGGACATCTCTAAGAAGAAACCGATAGAGGAAATCAAAATTGATAGAGATAATTACTTTTTCACAGCGAAAGTAACGTATGAAAACACACCAAAGATTCTCGCCAATTTTATAGAATGATAGGCCATGTAGAAAGTTTATGCAAGAAAAAGCATTTTCAACAGATCAGCAATACGGTCACAGAACTTAACAAGGAGGATACAAAAAAACAAAATCAAAGAAACAAGGGAAAAAATAAATTGGTGAAGGAAAACATCAGAAATGAGGGTGAAATTACGCAGCCAGTGGTCATTGCCAGGGTACAGTGGGAAGAGTCTGCGAAACTTCATGTTGCTGCAGTGACTACACATGAGGCGGAGAGTAGTAAGAAAAATGATGACATGGAGAGTGTGGAAACAGAAGATGAGAGTGATGTTGAAGCTGAGATAAATGAGGAGGGTGAGACAAATACGAATACAAACTTGGAAGTGGATGCAGAAGAGAATGCAACTACAGCGGTGTTACTGACGGAAGAGACAGGTCAGATTGCTGAGGCAGGGTTGAATGCAAAAACAGCTGAAGAGGTCGCTGTGTATGTAGAGAATGAAGCAGACGAGGCGAACATAACCGATGATCCAGTAACAGAGATTGATATCAAGGCAAAAACAGCTGAGCCGGTGACAGATGCCTCAAATGCGGTGTCTACTGATGTGTCAGATACCAGATATGCGGCGGCAACGGAGACGTCTAAATCTCAAATCAAAAAGGAAAAAAGAAAAACTAAAAAGGAGCCGATTGTTTCTAAGACAAAACCTAGGATTATGCGTCCAAGGATGGATGTTATCCCCCCTCAATGATTACTCTATACTGGAACTTGCGTGGCTTCGGCAACGCAGAGACACAAATGGTGTTTCAAAATTATTGTCGTAAATTTAACCCGGACTTGGTTTTCATTGCTGAACCCTGGATCTCTTTCGCTTCAATTCCGCCTTATTTTTGGTCTAATCTTAATTTGAAGTTGGTAGCTCTAAATGATAGGGGAGCTCGGAGATCCAACCTTTGGTGTTTTTGTACTAGTCATATGAAGGTGGATGTCATTTCTAATTCGATACAGGAAATCTCTTGCAAAGCTAGGCTTGGTAACGTGGAGTATTACATTGCGGGAGTCTATGCGGCTACTTCCTATATCACGCGTAGGGAGCTGTGGTGTCGTCTTACTGCCTTGATGAACAGTGTGCCTGGTCCGTGGTGTATCTTGGGAGACTTCAACGCTGTGCTGGGAGCTCATGAAAAATCGAAAGGCCCACCTCCATCTCGTCTTTCTTGTGATGAATTCTTAGCTTTCTCGGAGCAAAATGAACTTCATCATCTGGATACGAGAGGTGCTCAATTCACTTGGACGAATGGCAGACGGGGGAGACACAATACGGAGATTCGTCTAGATAGAGCAATATGCAATGATAACTGGCTGGGCTCGTGGGATTCTACGGTTTGCAGCACCTTACCAAGGCTGAAGTCTGACCACTATCCAATTCTGCTTGAGGCAACCAAGGGTGACATTACTTTCTCCTCTTCTTTTAAATTTCAAAGTGCGTGGTTGAATCATAACGGCCTACGTGATCTTATTGCTCGAAATTGGCAATGCCAAGTCTTTGGTTTCCCGATGTATGTCCTCATTCAAAAGCTAAAAAATTTGAAGTTGGATCTGAAGCGCTGGAACAAAGAAATCTTTGGGGACATTAATCTGAAAGTCTCAATAGCAAATGACGCTCTGCAAAGTATTCAGACTCGTATCATGTTGGAAGGTTACTCGGAGGAGCTGCATTTCACTGAGTTGGAGGCTTCCAAGAACATGGTGGAGGCGCTAAAAATTCAAAAGGACTTCTGGAGAGACAAGTCTAGACTAAATTGGGTCAAGAACGGAGATGCTTGTACTAAATTGTTTCACAAGGTTGCGAAGATTAGAGCCGCCACCAACAAGCTTACTCATCTGATAAATAACAATGACCTGTTGACCTCTCAGGAGGATATATCAAATCACGTCGTGAATTATTTTAAGAATTTGTATGCTAGGGATAATGTGGTTCCTTCTACTGATTACGTTGAGCAGAACACTCGTAGGCAAGTATCTCTGGAAGACAATGTCACCCTTACTGCGATGCCGGACAAGATGGAAATCAAAGCGGCGGTGGATGCGATGAATCCCAATGGTGCTCCGGGGCCGGATGGTTTTGGTGGTATCTTTTTCTCCTCCTTCTGGGATATAGTAGGTACAGATGTGGTTAACTCAGTTCAATCCTTTTTTAGTAATGGTTGTATCATGCAGAATGCTAACCCGAGTAATGTGATCGTAATTCCTAAAGAGCCGGGAGCTAACGCGACTGAAAAATTCCGTCCTATCGCTCTTGGAAATTTCCACTTTAAAATCATTGGAAAAATACTGGCTACTAGGTTAAACCCAATTGCTTCCAAAATTGTTTTTCCTCAACAACGTGCCTTTCTGAAGGGTAGAAGTATATTTGATTGCATAGGTATTACTTCGGAAGCAATAAATTTGTTAGATCATAAATGTTTTGGAGGTAACATTGCTATGAAGTTTGATATTCACAAGGCTTTTGACACACTGAACTTGGACTTTATCTTGAAATGCCTCCAAGGCTATGGTTTTGATGATAGGGTGGTAGGGTGGATAAGTTCAATTTTGCATTCTGCGAATCTTTCGGTTGTGATAAATGGGAAAGCAATGGGTTACTTCAGCTGCAAAAGAGGTTTGCGTCAGGGAGATCCGCTGTCTCCGATTCTTTTTTGCTTGGCGGAGGAGGTGCTCAGTAATGCGATTGTGATGGGGTTTAGGAAGGGGGAAATCCACCGCATATCTTCCCCTCGAGGTACGATATTCCCTTCTCATGTTCTTTATGCGGATGATATTATGGTCTTCTGCAGAGGCACTAAAAAAGATGTTCAGAACCTCATGTACATTTTTGAGCAGTATGGGGTAAACTCGGGGCAGGTGATTAGCGTTGGTAAGTTCTCAGTTCACTGCAAAGACGCATGCTCACAATAGAATTTCCCTGGTTGCTTCTTTTTTAATATACCAATGGGTACTCTACCGTTCCGGTACCTAGGAGTGCCAATCTTCAAAGGAAGGCCTACATCGTCTCACCTAAGAGCTTTGATGGACAGTATAAAAATAAAATTTGCTACTTGGAAAGGAAAATCGATGTCGATGATGGGGAGAGTAGAGCTAGTTAAGTCTGTCATAGCCAGCTCTGCACTTTACAGCTTCCATTATTATAAATGGCCAAGAGCTTGCATTTATATGTTAGAGAAATGGATTCGCCACTTTGTTTGGTCGGGGATATTCACTGCCAGAATCACAACACAAAGGCCTGGGACAAGGTTTGTCTGCCCAAGGCTGAAGGAGGTCTGGTAATAAAGCCTATGCAAGCTCTAAATGATGCTGCCTTAATGAAAATGACGTGGAATCTCATGATGGCTGAGTCAGAATTCAGTAATTTCGTAAAGATTCGTTTCTCGGGTAGTGCCTACAAAAAGTCGTCGATCATTAACGGTTTCAGAGAACAGTGGAACATAATAAAATCAGATTTTCTTTGGCTAGTTGGCAAGGGGGAGAGAATTGACTTCTGGAACGACATCTGGTTCACTGGGATGGACATATCAATTGCTGAGTACCTGGAGTTAGATATCTCCAATGTGCAAAATGTGATAGCGGATTTCATTAAGGAGGGTAAGTGGGATATCCCGACTTATATGCCAGAACTGGAAGGCCATATTCAACAGATTATTAACGAAACCCCTTTCTCTACGCATCTGGATGACAAGCAGATATGGAAGGAGAGTAACTCTGGTGTAATCGACATGAGGAATGCTTTTGAGTTTCACAGGCGTAAGGAGGAAGAAAAGTCGGACTTCAAGGACTTATGGGTTATCAAGCTTCCTCCTCGGCGAGCCTGCACGGTGTGGAAGCTGATGCACAACAGAATCTCTACTGATGACAATGTCAAGCACTATGGAGAGGACACGGTGAACTGTTGCAATCTCTGTCAAAAGCCTAGCTGCGAAGAGTCCCAACAACACCTCTTCTTCGAATGTTTCTTTGCTTCATCGATCTGGAAGTGGGTCATGCTGCTGTTTAATCACAAGCTGGATTGCATCAACATACAATCGATTTTCGACTCTATCCGTCGCTTCCCTGGCTGCTCGTAGACGAAGAACCTTCTCTGGATCACAACGGTAAGTTCAGTTTGGATTATTTGGTCAACCAGAAATAATCCGAGGTTCGAGCACAAGGTAACACACGTCCATCAAGCAATTTCATAGTTAGCAAACCTTATAGGTGAAGCAGGGACATACAAATGGGGGTATTCGTTCTACACCACCAAGACAAGAGAATTTTGGAATCTCTGAGAGTAACAAGGAGATACCCTAAAATGCCAAAAGCGATTCAGGTAAAATGGAAGCTTCCGCCGAAGGGATGGGTAAAAGCCAATACGGATGGATGCTCTCTCGGAAACCCAGGGAGATCGGGCTGTGGCGTTGTATTTCGGGATGATAAAGGTATGATACAGGGATGCCTAGCGCAAAGTCTGGAAATTCTAATGCCCTGCTAGTTGAGCTTTGGGGTGTGATTTTTGCGCTCCGTTTGGCTAGCTCGAGGGGTATTCAAAGATTATGGTTGGAATGTGACTCGTTGTTTGCTCTTCAAGCTCTCAGGAGGCCTGAAATGTTGCCTTGGAACTTATGGATTAATTAGAACAACTGCTTAGCTTTTGCGAGTTCTATTCTGCTGGTTGCGACTCATGTTTATAGAGAAGGTAATGCGGTTGCAGACGCGTTGGATAAACATGGTGCAATGGTAGAATCTAGATGGTGGACAAACGTTCCTAACTTCATCAAGAAATCCTGTGATATAGATAACTCATATCTCCCGCTGTATCGTTTTCGTAATATGCAATTTATTTTTATTTTTTTCTTCTTCCTTGTTCTTGGAGGTAAGGCCTAGTCCCCCTCCTTATTTTTCGTCTTTAATATATGGGTTACTGGTTTAAAAAAAAAAAAAAAGTCTAGCTTGGCTAGTATCATGTCCGAGTTGAGGTTCTTCTCCCAATCCTCGGACTTTATCGTCGGGATCATTACTTTAGTAGGTATGATACATTTGATCTCTATAACTTAGTATCTATTACTATAAAGGCATAATTCAAAATAATAATAGACGAGAAACGTAAAAAACAGAGACACAAGTAGTAATTCGAAGAAGATCTCTTCTCTAGATTATGACTAAGAAAACAATTACAATTCTCTTTTTTTTACGCTCACAATCTTCTCCAAACAGTGGATTAACCTTAAACTTTTTGCTAAGCTTGCACAAGTATTGTTCCAAGCTTTGTCTAGGTTCTATATGCCTAGTTCCTGTGTTTTCATCTGTTAGCCAAAGCCCTCTATTTAAAGCCTTCATCGTACTCATCCGACCAAGGACTTCTATTAGGAATCTATTTCCTAAAATAAAAGTATTGCCTAAAACAAGAATCTTCCCTAACTAGGAATTCTCCCTAAACAAGGATTCCTTCCTAGAATAGGAGTCTTCCCTCAACTTAGCTTGAGGTTAACTAAGTTCCCTAAGGAGTACAGATACACCTGTATCATGGGTCCCCCCTTTTAAGAACTTGAACTCTTGTGAAAGTTAAAAATGAAGGTTAGGAAACTCGAGAGCCCCTTTTTCCTTGTTAAACCACTTGGCCTTGCTAGGAACTTGACCTTTACATCTAATTAGAAAAGATTCTTTCTCTCCTTGTCGTGTTTTAGTCACTCTTCGCTCTAATACATAGTCTTCCTTGAGTTGCTCCTCTTTATCAAACCATAAGCCTTTTACCTGTGGTAAGATTATAGTATCGTCACCATCATCATCTAGTAACGGTGGTTCAAACAACTTCAAGTATTCGACATATATAACTGAGTACATTCCTAGATAAGGTGGAAGATCCATACGAAAGGCCTTGTCACCAATATGATCGAGAATACGAAGTGGTCCCTACCTCAATGGCTTCAACTTCTTACCTTCCCCCTTTAGTCGTTCCTTACCTAATTTTAACCATACCAAGTCACCAAGACCAAAATTACAAGGCACAAGGCACAAGATGTGCATAATCCATAACTAGGTAAGAAAGGAGGAGGTGCAACAGGAGATGTAAGTCCAGTCCACTCCATCCGTTGATGCTGTTACTCTTCAGGTATTTCGCTCCGATTCGAAAAATCCTTCAGTTTCTGACTCCAACAAGCGCTCTGATTATTTAGGTGAGCATTGTAAGATTCACGGCCACTCGAAGTCCCATTGCTTCAAGCTGATTGGTTATCCACCACAAAAATGCTCCAACAAGGACCGTCCTCTTGTGGCTGCATCCATTTCTGATGGTGTTTCTAATAACCCCGTGGATGCTTTTATGCCTAATTTCACACCAGACCAGTATCATGGGCTCTTGTCTTTACTCATGCAGACCAATGGTGAAACCATTCCTCCATCCGTTAATCTCACTGGTAAGATTCTCTCTAACTATCGTTCTCAATGGTTTATTGATAGTGGCGCCACCCACCATGTGCCTTGTTCTCTTTTTTTTTTTAAACTTATACTGCTGCTCCTAAGGGTTGTGAGGTACAACTACCTGATGGCAGTTTCTCTCAAGTTCAGTTTATAGGCATGGTTGAATTTTCACCATTATTATGCCTTTATAATGTTTATTTTATTCCTACTTTTCATTTTAATCTTATCTCTGTCAGTCAATTAACACGGTCTTCTGATTGTGTGGTTAAATTTTTCGTTGACTCTTGTGTATTTCAGGACCATTTGACGATGAAAGTGATTGGTCAGGGTGATTACTTTGGAGGTCTCTATCAATTTCATATTTCCACTATATTGTCTTTTTTCAAGAATAAACCTTTTGATGTTTGGCATAGTCACTTGGGACATCCAAGTTTAGGTAGGTTTCGTCTTTTGTCTAGTCAAGTTGATGTTATTTCTTCTCGTTTTGATCATGTCTGTGATGTATGCCCCATGGGCTAAACAATCGTGCTTGAAATATAATAAAATTACTTCCTTTAGTACACGTCCATTTGAATTAGTGCATGCTGATATATGGGGACCATTTTCCGTCCCTTATCTTAATGGTGCTCGTTTTTTCTTAATATCATTGATGATCATACTCGTTGTACTTGGATTGTTCTAATTAAACTTAAATCTGAAACCTTAATTCATTTAAAGTATTTCTTTAACCATGTTCTTAATTAATTTTCGCAACCAGTTCGATGTATTTCTACCGGGTCAGGCTCCGTTAAATTACCTCATATTCAAAAATTTCAATCTAATAATGGATCTGAGTTTCTCTCTAAAGAGCTTCAAAGTTGGTTTTCTAATAATGGTGTTACACATCAACGTTCATGTGTGGATACTCCTCAACAAAACAGTGTCGTGGAATGTAAACACCGTCATTTATTGGACGTTGCTCGTGCTTTACGATTTCAGGCTTCTTTACTTCTCAAGTTTTAGGGTGAATGTGTACTCACCGCTGCATTTTTAATTAATAAGATGCCATCTCCCATTCTTGGTAATAAATCTCCCCACGAGATGCTGCTAAGAAAAGCTCCCAACTACTCGTATCTTAGAGTCTTTGGCTGTTTGTGCTTTGCTCGTAATATTAATGTGAAACACAAATTTGATTATAGAGCTTTACCTTGTATTTTTATAGGTTATCCCCATGGTTACAAAGGATATCTTGTCTATAATTTACAAACACGCACTACTTTTATTAGTCGCGATGTTGTGTTTCACGAACATGTTTTTCCGTATGATGATTTATCTCGTACGGAACCTAAATTGGTTACTACTCCATTGCCAAGTGATTCCTATTTTTCAAGAAATGAATTTCATTATGATGATGTGGTTACTCCACAGCCATCTTCTCAAACTAATCATGTCCCTTCCCCTTCATATGAATCTCTACTTTCACCTTCCACAATTAAAGAAGTCACCGGACTTCTTTAATTTTGCTTCAACAGTTGCATGAATTTGAGATATCTTCTCCAAGAACTTTTGTTCCTTTTACCGTTCACTTCCTTCCTTTCCCCCCATTAAGGTGTCACCAGAAAACACTAGGTCAAAATAATTAGGTGGTAAGTAACTATAGAATGTCTCAAAAGGAGATTTTCCCGAAGAACTATGAACTGCTCTATTGAATGCAAATTGTAGATATGGTAAACTCTCATCCCAAGTTTTAGGATGCTTGGAATTATATCCCCTTAACATGTGAACCATAGTCCTGTTGACTACTTATGTTTGTCCTTCTGTTTGTGGATGAAAATTTGTACTATTCTTCAACCTATTGTCCACCATCTTCCACAAAGAATCCCAAAAATGGCTAAGGAATCGACTATCCATATCATAAATAATCGCAGTAGGTAAACCAAAATGCTTCCACACATGCTCAAAGAATATATTTGCTGCACCGGTTCCCGTTACCGTCTTTGTACATGGAATTAATGCAATCATCTTGCTAAATATGTCGACCACAACGAACAAGTAATCATGACCATATTTGGTCTTCGGTAATCCACCAAGAAAATCCATAAAAATACTCTCCGAAGGCCTTGATGGTATTGGTAATGGTAGATATAACCCACGTTTTCTGTTGGAAGGTTTAGATGTGCTGCACAACATACACCCTCTAACTAACTTAGTCACATCATCTTGCATATTTGGACAAAATACATAATGACGAAGGTTAAGAAGAGTCTTATTCATCCCAAAGTGTCCAGCAACTCGAGATATGTGTGCCTCTCTCAACCATTGTAAATGATCTCCATCTTCTGGAATGCAAAGTAACTGACCTATGTATAACAATCCATCTCAGAGTTGAAACTCGCTTTTCAAACCACTCTTTACACCTTATAACACCTTCTTTAAGTCTTTGCTAGATGTGTATGACTCTTCATACTCTTGAGGAACAATCGGATGAATTCTCATGTCCACCATCAATGCTCGAATTGGTGGACGAGACAACATATCTTCCAACTTGTTTGTTACTCCCTTCTTGTACCTAGTGAGAATGTTGAAACTCATCGAGTAAGACATCCACTTCATGTGTTGGGCTTGTTATAGTTTTGTCTGAGCATGTAGATACTCCAATGGTTTGTGATGTGAATGTACCACTACTTCTTTACCTAATGGATACACTCGTCAATGCTTGATACATTGATATAAAGCATAAAATTCTTTGTCATAAGGTGCGTAGTTCTTAATAGAACCTGAGAATAATTATGAATGGTACTCCATTGGTTTCCATCCTGTAACAACACTCCTCTTAAAGTATAGTTAGAAGCATCGGTCTCAACTTCAAAACCGGTGCTTCTGAAATCTTCATTTTAGTAACTGCAAAACGTCTTCATGGGTTTGCTTCCATTCAAACTTTTCCTTAGCTCCCGTCAAACCATGTAATGGTCCTGCAATAGTCGAAAAATGCCGGATAAACTTACGCAAGTATGTGCAATCCCCTGAGAAACTCATGATTTCAATTACAGTACTAGGTCTAGGTCACTTAGTGATCAATTCGACCTTTCTTCAATCGATCTTACGTTGACCACCACCAACAATGAATCCAAAGTACACCAAATCCTCCTTTCCAAACTCATACTTCTTTACGCTTAACTTCAGCTGGCCTTCATGTAACACTTTAAACACCTTCTCAACGTAACTGAGATGCTCTTCCCAAGTTATGTTGTATATAAGGATATCATCCAAATAAAAAATCACAAAATATTCTATAAAAGGTCGTAACAAATCATTCATCAAACGCATAAATGTCGTTGGAGCATTACACAAACCAAAAGGCATCACCAACCATTCGAACAAGCCTTGTTTGGTCTTGAAAACAGTTTTCTATGTATCATCTTCTCGAACTATCACTTGATGGTATCCAAATTTGAAATCTAACTATGTAAAAACTCGAGCTTTTCCAACTGATCCATCATGTCATCTATCCTAGGCATAGGGTAACGATTCTTGATAGTGATCTTATTCAATTCTCTATAATCAATATACATATGCCAGCCTCCATCTTTCTTTGGTACCAATAATACCGCTGATCCATAAGGTGAAGCACTTGGCACTATCATTCCTAATTCTAGGAGTTATTGGACTTGTTTCTTGAACTCATCAGATTCCTCTATGGTCGTGCAATAAAGACCAACATTAGAAAGAGAACTCTCTCCGGTCAACATAATTTCATGTTCCACACTCCTCTTTGGTGTAACCAGAAAATAAATCCTTGTATTTCAACTTCAACCTTTCTAGGTCACCTTCTTGTTCTGCAGTCAAGGATGCCAAACAAACTCTACTCGGCTTCTCCTCAAGATAATGGATCACAAGGAGAATGAATTTTGTGCTAGCATTCACCAACCGCTTAGCCTGAGTGGATTTAATCAAGCTTGCTCCTTCTAGAGGAGAATCTATAGCCTGAATCACAAAACTTTCTCCGTCTTTGGTAAAGGTGTACTTTTGTTATCTCATGTGTAGAGTTACCTCTCTATCCCATAGGTAAGGACTACCTAGTACTACCTGAAAAACATCCAAAGGAATTACGTCACATGTAACTTCATCAATATATGACTCATCTAGAGAAAATTTGAATGTACACTAATGTGAAACTTGTAATCCCCACTCCTTTTGAAGCTATCCTAAAGGGTATGGTTTAGAATGTTTGATAGTCTTTAATACTAACTTCTTCACCAAAGAATCTGAAAGTAAATTCTTCTGACTTCCCGGGTCAATAACAACATCAACTAGTGATGTTTTGACTTGCATCTTCACTGTGAAGAGTCTCTCTCTAAGATCATATTTTGAAGGTCTTTATGTTTCCCCTGTCATAAGAGAGGGCTTTGAATTGGGTTCCGTTAGTCCGTGGACTTCTTTTGGAGTTTGAGAAACTAGTGCTGCCTTCTTGGCTTCTTTCATCTGCAACCCTTTAGGCTTTATATGAGGGTTCTTAACCCAACACTCGTCGATAACATGACCTGTTTGTTTGCAATGGGTGCAAGTCAAACCTTCCTTGTCACTAAACTTCCCTTCTTCTTTGGTCCTTTCACTTCCTTTTATAGTGGTACCTCCAGATTTCACCTTAGTATTTCCCTTTGAATCAGATTTCTTAAGATTCCCTTCAATGGCATTAAATTTTACACTTGCTTCAGAGATAGAATCCACTGGAAACATCTTCAACTCCTTCCGTATATACTCATGAAACCCAAAAATATATTTCATACATATAACATAATCTCCCAAGTCTAAATCCAAAATCATAGCTTGATTCTAAAATTCCTAAGTATATTCTTGCATGGTTTGGTTGTAAGTCTGATTCAAGTTGTACCACTTGAACCATCTTTCCTCAAGGTAGATAACCAGATAAAACTGTTTCCTTACAACTGCCTTGAATCTTCTCCACAACAATACTCCCTTGCCTGGGTTCTGCCTTTGATAAGCTTTCCACCAGGTTAGAGCATGCTTTTGTAGCTTCAATGCCGCGAAGGAAATCTTTTCCTTTGAACCGTATTCAAAGAAATAAAAATACGTCTCTAGACGTTCAATCATATCATTCAATTTTTCTACATCGACACTCCCATCGTAAAGTGGAATATGAAAATGAAAATCAGTTTTTAGATTCTTACCATGAGGTTTAGTTGATGTAGGACTTTTAAGAAAATCGCTTTTCTTATTTTCTTCATCCTCATCTTCTTCTCCTTCTTCTTCTTCATTATTCGAATCGTCTTCTTCCGATTCATCTTTTTTCGAAGCTTCAGGCGAAGGTGTAATCTTTTTCTTCGTCTTCGACTTTGGTGTATGAGAATGAATACATTCAGTAAATTCTTCAAGGGTGGTTTTAATCGACTTGATGTCTGTTTGTAGTGTATCCACCTATTCTTCCATAGTTTGTGGTTCGCTATGCTTAGGCTCATCATCCGACTTTGTCATCCTTGATCCCCTTGTTCTCCTAACGTCTTCTAACTTCTCGAGTACCTCACCAAGATTTATGTAGAGGGATATAGTAAAAACCATAAACCACAAGGATCTACCCTAAAAACGAAACCTTGCTCCTGGTACCAACTTTATACATTTGATCTCTATACCTTGGTAGATATTACTATAAAGGTGGAATTCAGAATAATAATAGACGAGAAACGTAGAAAATAGAGACACAAGTAGTAATTCGAAGAAAATATATTCTATGGATTATCAACAAGAAAACGATTAAAATTCTCTCTTTGTTACAATCACAATCTTCTCTAAACAGTGGAATAACCTTAAACTGTTTGCTAAGCTTGCACATATATTGTTCCAAGCTTTCTCTAGGTTTTTTATGCCTAGTTCATGTGTTTTCAGCTGGTAGCCAAAGCCCCCTATTTATAGCCTTCATCGTACTCGGCCGACCAAGGACTTATATTAGGATTATATTTCCTAAACTAAGAGTATTTTCTAAAACAAGACTCTTCCCTAACTAGGAATTCTCCCTAAACAAGGATTCCTACCAAGAATAGGAGTCTTCCCTCAACTTAGCTTGAGGTTAACTAAGTTCCCTAAGGTGTACGGATACACCTGTATCAAGGTATGATCACTTCAGTTCCATATGTTAGAGCGAAGGGAGTCATCCCTGTTGCTTCTCTTCGGGTGGTCCTATAGGCCCACAAGACATTGTGTAATTATTCACACCGGCTGGCCCCATGTCCGTCCAATTTCTTTTTTAGCATGTCAGCAATGGTTTTATTAGTGACTTCTGCCTGACCATTACTTTTGGGGTAGATGGGCGAGGATTTGTTCTTCCTGATTTTGAAGCAGTTGAAGAGGAGGTCAATATTTTTCCCTCGGAGTTGTGCCCCATTGTCCGATACGATGGCAGATAGGACACCAATTCGAAATATGATGTGCTCGAAGAGGAATTTAAAGACATCGTGGTCTCTAATGTGCCTCAGAGCATAAGCTCACTATGGGAAAAATATACATCTACAACTGGGATTTTACAACGCTTTTCTAAACATTGTAGAAAGTCCTATGTTTTACAACTGGTTTCAAAGGAAGAGTTGTCGTATATCATCACTACCAACACTTATGACCAAGGGGTTGCGCTAAGAAAACAAACGACAACTCTTTAATAAAAAGTGTTGTGACGACATTTAGCTATAACAACTATGTTTTATAAGTGTAGTGACTTAGCCTATCACAACTCTCACAAGTGTTGTTGAAGAACACAAAAATATGATAATGAAAAATATGTTAGAGGGGAGATTCGAACATGAACCTACTACATGGAAGTCTAACTCGTCAACCATCCTTTCAGTTCACCAGTTTTGGTTTTTCTCATTTTTTTTTAAATAGAAACCTATAACAACACTTATAAGTGTTGTTGAAGTAAAAATATATAATGTTGGAAAAAATGAGGTTGGGGGATTCGATCCTGAGGCTCAGGCATGGAAATCTACACCGGTAACCATCTTACACTATCACAGGTTCTGTCAAGTTTGTGGTTCTTTAATACACTAACTTTATGACAACCCTTCATAAGTGTTGTAAAATAAAATGTAATGCTCAAAAAATAATGCTCAGGTGACTGAGATGCAAACAGCGCGAAGCCTTCTCTGAAAATTACTTATTTCCGATAAGGGTAGTCTGGTCATTTTCAAAGTCTCCATAATGTTTATTGCATTTTTTTCCATCAAGGGTAATATGGTCATTTTCACATTCTGAAATATTTACTTTACCTATTTCCGATAAAGGTAGTCTTGTCATTTTTCACAGTCTCCATAATATTAATTGCACTTATTTTCATTAAGGGTAATATGATCATTTTCATATTTTATAATATTTACCTTACCTATTTCCAATAAGGGTAGTCTAGTCATTTTCACATTCTCCATAATATTTATTGCACTTATTTCCATCAAGGGTAATATGGTCATTTTCAAAGTATAATATTTACATTACTTATTTTCGATAAGGGTAGTTTGGTCATTATTAAAGTTTCGATAATATTTATTGCAATTATTTTCACTAAGGGTAATATGGTCATTTTCATAGTCTGTAATGTTTTCTTTACTTATTTCCGATAAAGGTAGTCTGGCCATTTTCACAGTCTCCATAATATTTATTGCACTTATTTCATTTAAGGGTAATATCGTCATTTTATATTTTGTAATATTTACTTTACATATTTCCGATAAGGTAATCTGGTCATTTTCACAGTCTCCATAATATTTATTACACTTATTTTCCATTAAGGGTAATATGGTCATTTTCACATTCTGTAATATTTACTTTACATATTTCCATTAAGGGTAGTCTGGTCATTTTCACAGTCTGCATAATATTTATTGCACTTATTTCTATTAAGGGTAATATGGTCATTTTCACATTTTGTAATATTTACTTTACCTATTTCTTCGTGGAATATTTAGAAGGAATCTTACATGTAAATGGATCGATTCATCGTTCTTACTAAGTTTCCGACTTATAGTAGTCCATTCCTTGCCAGGTTTCGACATCAGAGCCAGGGTATGCAAACAATATGCCAGAATAGGGCTTGTTTAAGGTTACAGGAAATATTCCGAAGAAATCTTACTTGTAAATGGATGGATTCATCGTTCTTACTAAGTTTCCGACTTATAATGGTCCACTCAGGGCCAAGTTTCAATCTCAGAGTCATGTTATGCATACAGTATGCCAAAATAGGGTTTGTTTAAAGTTTCGGGGAATATTCCTAAGGAATCTTACATGTAAATGGATGGATTCATCGTTCTTACCAAGTTTCCGACTTACAGTAGTCCACTCCTGTCCAGGTTTCGACCTCGGAGCCAGGGTATGCATACAATATGCCAGAATAGGGCTTGTTTAAGGTTTCGGGAAATATTCTGAAGGAATCTTACCTGCAAATGGATGGATTCATCGTTCTTACCAAGTTTCCGTCTTATAATGGTCCACTTAGGGCCATGTTTCAATCTCGGAGTCACGTTATGCATACAGTATGCAAAAATAGGGTTTGTTTAAAGTTTCGGGGAATATTCCGAAGGAATCTTACATGTAAAAGGATGGATTCATCGTTCTTACCAAGTTTCCGACTTATAATAATCCACTCCCGCCAGGATTTGATCTCAGAGCCAGGTTATGCATACAATATGCCAAAACAGGGTTTGTTTAAAGTTTCAGGGAATATTCCAGAGGAATCTTACCTGTAAATGGATGGATTCATCGTTCTTACCAAGTTTTCGACTTACAGTAGTCCACTCCTGGCCAGGTTTCACCTCGAGAGCTGTGGTATGCATACAATATGCCAGAATAGGGCTTGTTTAAGGTTTCGGGATATATTCTGAAGGAATCTTACCTGAAAATGGATGGATTCATCGTTCTTACCAAGTTTCATAGATTATATGCTATTATACCAAGTTTGAAGATTGAATTGACATTGAGCTTCATACTTATCAATTTTGATGATGTATCATGCTAAGTTTGAAGTCAGAACCCTCTTCGAGCTTCTTGGTTCATAGTTGGTATGTTGTTATACCACATTTGAAGTTCGAATCAACACTAAGCTTCATATTCATCAATTTCGATGATGTATCATGCTAAGTTTGAAATCAAAACCCTCTCAGAGCTTCGTGGTCCATATATTATATGCCATTATACCAAGTTTGAAGTTCGAATCGACATTGAGCTTCATGTTTATCGATTTTTATGATGTATCATGCTAAGTTGTGAACTCTGAAACCCTCTTGGAGCTTCGAACTTATTTCATGACCTATGTGAATAGCAGAAATTCAAACCCGGAGCACAAAGAGAAAGCACAAATAAACACACCAATTATCAAATTCACTTCTTATTTTTCAGCTTCATTCTTATACATTTTTTGGATTTTTTTATATCAAAATGTCGATAACAATGTCCTAAATTTATTAATATTTTTTTTGTATTTTTTTTCATGTCGAAGTTTGATAATAAACAGAATACATGAGTTCGTATTAACACAAAAAGAAACACAAATGCTTCAATCCATATGAGCATCATAAATACAATCTCAGTCGTCAGATTCTTTTCTCAATCCATATGAATGCATTTCATCAGATCTTTACCGTCCAATTCCCTTTACACAAAACGCTCAATTTCTTTTCCTCTCGGTTCCTCAGTTTCTCTCATCACTTCCTCCCTTACTCCATCTCGTCTTCCTACTCCTAACTAGAAAAAAAAACCCTAACCCACAAATCTCAAACTACCACCGATTCTCGCTTTCAATTTCTATGAAGATTTTGACAGAATCAGAGAAGGTGGTGGTGACTTCTCTTCCCTTTTGCTCATCTATTTCTCTCTAATCCCTCTCATCACTTTCCCCTTCCTCACTGAAAAAACTTCCCCTTCCTTGCTGAAAAAACCCTAACTTATAACGCTTCCACCTACATTCTTGTTCGATTGAAACATGAAATTAAAGAGACGGATAGTTATTTCATATCATATCAACCATCTATTGTTGTTTCTTTTTCACTTTCACAAAGTAATCTCAAATTTATTTATTCTTTTTCACTTTCACATAGCAAGTTGTTGTTTGAGGTTGATCTAGATTTGGAATTAGTGATGATTTTGTGGAGTTACTCAGCGGAGAAGTGAATCAGAAGGAATTGGGGGTTTTCTGTAATTGGAGGTGGATTTGGAGCTGCTGTTAAGAATAGAAATTAGGGTTTGGTGGTTCAATCGGGGGTTTATACGGAGAAGTTTTTAATGGAATTTGGGGGTGTTGACGTAAACTGAAATTGGGTTTCTTTTATTTGGTCTTGAGTTCGAGATAGTTATGTGATTGGTTGTGGATTGATTGCAGTTGGTATAATTTGGGGTCTGTTGATTGAAGAACAACTGGTGGTGTTCAATGATTCGAATTAGGGTTCCTGACGTCGATTGCTGGCTTATAGAAGAGTTGAGATGTGAAATAAGATGGGTTGTTGTCCAGTTATGGTTCGTACTCGATCTGAAATGGTGTTACTGGTGGTGGCTTGAAGTTTGCTTTAGTTGGACGTGAACTGAAATACAAGGAAATGAGGAGATGTAACCGAGAATGAGACGGACAGTTGTTGAATACTGGAAATGAGAAATTGAAGCTGCAAATCAGAGAGAGAGGAGAGTGGGTTTTTGTTTGAATCACCTAATGGGAGAGCAGATGGGTATGAATTTTTCTTACTCGTATGAATTTTTTCTTGCCTAATTGGAGTTTGAATTTCGTGATTATTGTTGGGTTGTTTTCAATTTGGCCAATATGGATTGATTTATTGGTTTTGTCATTCATGAATTCTTATATGAGATTGTTTTGTTACTGTGGAGGAAAAATATAGGATTTCAAAATTATTGTGTTCAATGTTCTTTTTAGGAACTATAAGTGTTTGTAGAAATGCTTCTTAGAGCCCCAATTCTTTTGCGAAAGCTATATTCTCTGCACCCTGTTGACTGCGAAACTGGGACCAATAGATAAGGATTTAGGAGACACTTTCTTAACGAAAAACGTTCCTTTATGTCTTGTCTATAATGGGTTCAAAGGGCTTAGTGTTTCGAATTATCGTTTAGGATTTCTGGCCTTCAACGTCCAGTAGACCAGATCTGGAAACTGCAGGTTCGCAGTTTTGTGACCATCTTAGCACACACTTTTCGCAGACCAAATGAACTCCAAATCTGGATTTTTAAGGTGGATTTAAAAGCTGAATCTGTATACTTTTTAAATTGTGGTCAATATCTGTATTTGGAATCTTAATGAGGTCTGTGGAGTCTTGTCAAGGGAAACTGCCTGAGACTGATTTCTGTGACGTATTTTGCCCAGATTTTTACTGTATACTATCTAGCTTTCTTGTTATATTACTCTTGCGCAGTAAGTATACTTGTCATGCTAATGTAACCTGCAAGTATCTATTCTAGATTGCCTGCTTTTTGTCTGGGAAAAAAAGAAGAAGCGAAAGGCGAAGACAAAGATAAGGTGAAATGGATGGACAACGAAGGGAATATCAAGTGAAGAAGCGTTGTATTCCAGATAAAGTGAAGCGCAGTTTAATGACCGAAAAAGAAAAGGAAGAGCTTCGTGAAAAAAAGCCCAATGCATATCTTTGACGGAAAGTAGGATGCAGTGGAGATGAAAAGAATGTTGTGAATGAAGCAGATCTAGCTAGTGCCGGTATAAAGTAAAAAAAATATAAACTATTTATGGTCCTATTTAGTTGAGATTGTTTATTTTCTAAGAATATAGCTAACAGGTACAGTTATTGATGATATTGTAGTAATGGAAGGTAATAAGGTTTCCAATCTTCGTCGAAGTCCTAGATTCCAAGTACAAGCATGTTCAATAACCAAACAAGAAAAGGAAGAGGTTCAAGAAAATTGGCATATCTTATTAGGCAGAGAATAGGACATGGAGATGCAAATAGAGATGTACATGAAGAGGTACAAAAAATCTTAGACTCATTACGTAATTTTTTTCATTTGTGATTGTCTAAGATGCTATATGTTAGTTTCTGAATGATCATATTTTAGATATTAGACCGAAGGTTAGTTTGTATTTATTGCCCTGTATGTACAGTTATGATACCAAAAGCATGATGGAAATAGGAGCAGTTGTTAAGCTGCAATCATCGTGTCCCAAATTATTTGATACAGCTGCTGATGGAAGAGTTGAAGTTGCTGATTGTGCAACCAAAACTGTCGGTGCAACGGCTTTTAATAATTCCCTTTCTATGTTTACTTTAGAATTACTATTGCTGACTAAAAGAAGTCAACATCTATTGCGCAGTTTGCACAGACCTGTTTACATTAATGTCCGGTTTCTTGTTCAGCCACGGTAATTTGTCTAAGTTGTTGTATTTTGGGTTGCTAAACGTTCATATTTTAGTTTTAATTGGACGATTAATTTGGTAGTGACTATATTTATTGCCATGTGCAGATGTGGAACCCAAAAGCATGACGGGAAGAGTAATAGTCGCTGAGGTGGCATCATCATCTCTCGAGTTCTTTGAAATAGCTCCTGATGGAAGTCGAAGTTGGAAATTCTGTAACTGATGCTATGTTATTGCAGTGGGCAGTGGCTTATGGTAATCCATATTTCCAATTCTATTATTACCGGCCGGTAAAAATAGCATGGGATAAAATCAAACAACTTTTCATCTATTGTACATTTTGCACAAAGCCGTCTTTATTAATGTCCCCCTTCTTGTTCCGTCAAGGGAATTCAGGAAGGCATTTGAAATATCCTCATCTAAGACCTGCTGAATACAAGAGGTCTAGATTATCTAGAAACAAGAGAACTGTGAACCTTGCCTATGGAGGAGTATTATCTGGAAGTGTTGTCAACACAAAATGCTCTATTAACATAGATGGAAAATATATTTTGGCTGGAGGTGAAGACGATCTGGTGCAAGTTTGGAGAATGGAAGATCGAAAGGAAGTAGCATGGGAAGTGGGTCACAGCTCATGGGTATGATTCTTGTAAAATAGTTGATCTTATTTGGTCTTCTTTTTACACAAGCATCTCATACTTCGTTAATTGTACTTGCAGGTCAGTGGTGTATCTTTCGACTCATACTGGTCATCACCAGCCTCAGATGGCACAGGGGAAGGCGGCATGTACCGGTTGGGTTCCGTTGGTCAAGTAAGATTTCCTTTAACTGAGATTAAGATAGCATCCAGTTTAGATGTCTCCTCTTAGAAGTTATGTGGGAATGAGGAAAATGAATCTAGCATAGCTGATGGTCTGTTTGAATACTGTAAGAACCTGTTTTTCGTACCTTTGGTTCATGGATATTTTCAAGGTGTGGAAACAAGAGACAATCATGAAAAAAAGACCAACAAAATGGGGTAAAAATTCTTATTGCATGTCTGATTTGTGCCGTGAGTTAGGTGATTGTGTATGGCCAAAGTGTAACTGAGGTAGATACAGAGGCTAATAGATTGAGTAACTGAGGTAGATACAGAGGCTAATAGATTGAACAATGTGATTTTTTGTGTAATTTGAAATAGATGCGAACCTGTAGAGCTAATGATTTTCCTTGTTGGGAAGTCATCTGTGTTTGTATTATGAGTCAGAATTATCCAGTCATAGTAGGACAAGTTGGCTTGACTTGAGCAAATTGTAAACATTATCTGTGGCCTATTCAAAATTTCTTCATCTCTATACTAAATTTGACTCAGTTTGAATCTGATCGAATTAAACAATCAAGCAAAACAAAGAGTTGACACCAGTTTCTATTTGTTGATATATATTTGGCCTTTTCTTGTTTTCCTTAGTGATTGTACTGAATTACTCTTGTATATAGTATATGTATATTATTGTGAGTGTTTGTATTGAATTTTTTTTTGTTTCTGACATAGACATTGTAGATACGAAACGTTTGATTGGGAGAAGGGTTTCAGATCCATCAGTTCAAGCTGATATGAAGCTATGGGGTTTCAAGGTTGTAGCTGGAATAGGTGAAGATTATCATCACATACAAGAAGATTATCAGCACATACAAAGTGGAAGAGAAGCAATTTCCAACTGAAGAAATATCATCTATGGTTCTTATCAAAATGTGCGAGATTGCGGAAGCTTATCTTGGTTCTTCTATAAATAATGATGTTGTTATCGTCTCCCATCTTCAATTGTTCGCAGCTACAAAGGATGCTGGTGCGTTATGAGCCAACTGCTAATAAAATTTCTTATGGTTCTTGATAAGAAGGCGTTTGCCGCCGCAGGCGAGTTCTGGAGAGAAGAAGGTTCTTATATTTGAAAGGTGGTGGCACATTTGATGTTTCTTTAGTGGATTTGAATGTGTGTTTAACACTAGCAGGTTAACTTGAATGAATGTAAATGTGTTACACTGGCAGCTTAATGAGAATGTGAAATACTTTCGGCAATTCGGTTTCAGCTATAATTTTTTTTTCAAAAATATTTTATGCACACAACTTCTAATAAGAGTTGTGTTCCATATTTCAACTACACAAACCAGTAGTTGTGAAAGAAAGTCTTTACGACATAACTAGGTGTTGTCCAACATAGTTCGACAATAGTTCTACAACTCTAACAGGTGTAGTGCAAATCTTATTCATAATAGTAACAAGTGTTGTGTAACATATTTCTATGATACACAACCTAGGTTGTCTAAGATAGTCCTTCAACTTATACAAGTGTTGTGTTACATATTTCTATGATACACATCATAGGTTGTCTAAGATAGACCTTCAACTTATACAAGTGTTGTGTTACATATTTTAACGATACACATCCTTTGTTGTGTAAAATAGTCCTACAACACAAGCAAGAGTTGTGTTAGGCTTTCAAAAAAAATCGAAAGAGAATCACAACTTTGGAAAAATATTGTCAAACAATGAATCACATCACCTTTTACAACTCTTAGTCAAGTATTGTAGAAAAATTTGGACTTTCTACAATACCCCCTTCCATAATGCATGAAATGGAGTTGTCGTAGTGGTACTACAACTCTTAAATTGTGTTGTAAACGTTGTTTTTTCCCGTAGTGGCTTCAACCCATTTGGTAAAGTAATCAGTAGCCACGATGAGGTAATTTCATTTCCTTGTGCCAGCTCGTAGAGGTCCGACAACGACGACCCCCCATTTGGCGAATGGCCAAGGGCTGAGAAAAGATTTCAAAATCCATTGATGGTGCGTGTCTCCTTTTGCCGAATTTTTGACACTCTAGGCATGATTTTGCCATCTGTTTTGAGCCCTCGTTCATGAGAGGCTAGAAGTACCCTTGTAGCCTGGCTTTGTGGGCTAGTGATCTTCCCCCACTATGGTGACCGGCATATCCGTAATGTATTTTAAGGCACATCCCAGCACAGCACAACACAACATGTCATAATCTCCGACACAGCACAACAAGGCACATGGCACGCTAAGCATGTGATTTCCTGGGCTGGGTTGTGCCGGGCCTTACAGGTTTTATACCGATACATGTGCGCGTGACAAAATGAGAGGATTCCAAGTGGAATTTTATATGCATAGAAACGAAGGGAGACATGCCCATAATAATCATTTCTACTCTCAATGTATCAGTTATTTTCTGTCACTCGGGAAACCACACGTTTATTGATCTTTGTAATGTCCAAATTTTTATATTCATTCTTACGAGAGTTTCATGATCCATGGACCAATTCATAGTCATAGGATTGCTTGAACGTCCAACACTGCAAATCAAGTGGGTTTTGTCTGCACTGAAGTGTACAACTTTAGTCAATTTCTCTGAAGAAAATAACGTGCAACACTTGATCGGAGACTACTTTTCGCCTTCCAAACAAGTTGTCAGAATGAGAAAAGTCTACTGAGAATTTTATAGACTGAAATTAATGGAGACAACTGCCAAAAATAACAAATTGATGGATAAAAACTATAGTCTAAAATTTGTATTCCATATATATGGACAGAAGTTTCACGTCTAGCTCTAAGGGTCCATGATAACGGGGACATGAAGACTTGAAGACTTAGGAGAGCAAGACACAGAATCTTGCGCCACAAATAATACACCCTTATATGACAATTATAAGGCCCAACACGTGACGTACAAATTTATCGTCATGCAAACATCATATCCGTGTCCTTACTTCTTCCTCCTAACTGAAAAGTAGACGAAGACCAAGAGTGTATAGGTTGCCAAAGTGTATACATATATAGTGAACAGAAATAGAATTCACAGTCACAGCTTGATTCTCCAAAAAACAGAAATATAGACTTTTACCGACTAAATACAACAAGCTTTTGGGTTTTCATATCATGGGAGATCAGGTGTCGAAGCCAACGGACAATGATTTCCAAGATTCAGGGCTTTCACGCTTATCTACGGTGGACTGGTAAGATTGACTGTCCTGCCTACTCTTGTTTATCACTCCATTTGTTTCTGCAATACTCTTCAGTTATTTTGTAAACGGGGCGTAAGTTTATGTGCGACATAAGTCGATATATTTCGTTGCAAATGAGCCATAGTCTAAATGGAAACAATTAAAATATACTCCTTTTGTCTTTTTTTATCTGTCATAATTTCTACTTTGGTCTGTCTCTTTTTATCTGTCCACTATGTATATAAACATACTTTTCCCTTAAACTATCAAATATACCCTTTATTTTTTATAGTTATAAAATTATTTTTTATATAAACTTAATTCCAAATCATAAATATTATCACCATATATAATGAAAAAATCCATTCAATATTTTGTTTGTATTAATTGCCATTCCTTTTTTAAATGAAAATATTTATGGGTAGTTATTATAAAATTCCTAAAACTTCTATTTATTACTATATTACCTTTTTAGCTACCTTTGGTAATAACTTAACATTAAATAATCTGCTCAAGGGTTAGTCATGACTTTTTGTAGGATTTCGTTATTATTTTGACAAAGTCAATTAGGACTGTTATTTTGAGACGGAGGGAGTACTCTTTCCGTTTTAAAATACACAAAATTTGTTAAAAAGACCAAAATCAAGAATTCCTGAGCGAAAAGGACATTTAGATTTTGATACCGTTTAAATGGACAAAAGTGTAAAAATAGGCAGGATATAAACAGTTTCATCCTACCCATTTTTAAATATTTTTTTTTCTTTTTTTAATTTACATCAGGATGTATCCAATTTCATCCTTGCTATTTTTTAAGTTTAAGTCGGGATGAATCCAGTTTCATCCTTGCTATTTTTTTGGTATCCATTTCACCCATGCTAATTTTTACACATCCATTTAAGCCATGTTTTAAAAATATTTGGACAAATAACCCATTTTCCGTTCAAAATAAATGATATTTTTATAAAAAATTTATGTTTTCCACCAGAAAAATCCATAATTGTTGTAATTCTTTATTTAAGTTCTCCTTGTGAATCTTGCTTAAAAATATTAGGGTTATAAAACTTTTTTCAAAAGTTATAAGGAATCCAATAGTCATTTTTATACTATGTGCGTAGGCGCTTTAAATATTTTGACGTTTTAACGTATAAGGATAGATTCTTCATATTTTCCTTAAAATTGCGAAAATACCAAAATCTCACTTTTTATGGGACGCATGATTACATTTTTATAATTATTCTAATTAAAAATTTCATGGAAATTTCAAGGCAAAATGAACGTCATCGAAGATCCATAATGGCTAGCCTGGTTAAGGGTGTCTATGTGCTGGAGGATGACCGTCAAAAAAAACGGCAAGAGGATCGCGCTCTCGCACCCCCATGGTGGAAATTCTTCAATTTTGAGCTACAAAAATTGCTCATAGATGATGCTGATTCCTCCATCTCAGCAGATTCCTCCACCTTTGGCGCTGTATACGAATTCAAACCCAAGTCCAACAACTACTATCCCATAGGAGCTCCAAGATATGTAATTGCTTTTAGAGGAACTATGTTGAAAAAAGATACTATCGTACGGGATACGATGTTGAACATAAATATTTTGATAAACAGGCTTTCCCATAGGTCTCGTCCCGATAAGGCAATCCAACCTGTTGAAAACATAGTTTCTGGGAAAGGAGCTAGCGATGTCTGGTTAGCAGGGCATTCTTTGGGTGCTGCCATAGCAATGCTTGTAGGAATAAACATGGCACAAAAGGGTAATTTCCTTGAATCCGCCATTCGTTGCAACTCCAATGAAGCGTCGGATACGTGTAGCTAGCAGCTGGTTCAAAGCAGCACTCACATTCATCATAAAAGATAAGGAGGAGATACAACATTCAGAAAATTTGTTCTATGGCTTATGTAAGTGGGAACCAAAATTATTTCTCCATAAAGCTGACCTTATATGCTCGGGATTCATTTTGCATTTTGAAGTCCCAGAATCGATGGAAAGCTATGGGGTTGGAGATGTTGGGAGGTTGGCGGCACAAAGTTCATTTATGAGGCTATTAATGCATATTTTTGGAATGGAAGATTATCCAGAAGACTTGCACTCACTACCTTCAGCTTGTTTGACTATTAGTCAAATTTCAGAACGAAAATCTCACAGTCTTAGTCAATGGTTTACAGATGAATCAGTTTCAGACTCTAAGGTGTATTCTATGTGCACTGCTACAAATCATGAAGCTCCAAAGCCTGGCACTAGTCAGACCAAACAATCCTGAGAAAAGCCCCACCAGTCATCCTCATCCTTTGTTGGGACAAGCTACCATGTTCGAGAAAGACAGAGGGGGGTATTACCGGCATACAATTATCCAAGGTTATTGTGCAAAGAAAGACCGAGGCAAGTCAAAGGAACACGAGAAGAAAAGAAGATTAAGCGTTTACAAGAACCTGTAATCTAGCTAGCCAGATGTTCTTACCTAGTCAACGCAATTAATTTGATATTTATCTTTATAGGTTTAGGTTTGTTGATTCATCCCGTTATCACTATAAATAAGAATCACTTTATCTAAATGATTTCATGTTTGTACGTGCGGAAGATCAATAATTGGTCCGACCGACCGGAGGGCCCGAAGGGCCCGTAGGGAGGGAGTCCCATTTATGACCACTTTTTTGTTAAATGAAGAGTAACCTAAATGTTCAATTTCATAAAAAGATTGAGAAAGAATATTCCTTGCAGATTCCCGTCACATTTTCACTAGACAAGATTATCCCTCTCTTTTAGTCCAATTACTATAACTCTTTGTGTATCCTACTTTTTTAGTGGTATAATTGGAAAGTCAACTTTAATATAACATATATAAAAATCCGTGCCTTGGAATTTTATAAATTTTATCTCGTTGGAAAGGTTGTAAAAAAATCTACGCAACGAGCACAAACAACAATATCAAATTTAAACTCCATCTTCAGATTCTTTTTCGGTCGGCCCTTCCATCGTGGCAACGGTCGTACTAGTATTTCATCTTTATTTATTTTTAATCAACGATACTCATAATTTATTAAAGCCATAATAACAAAAAAAAACCTAGAAACAAACTCAACAAAAGCGAAAATAAAAAAAATGAAACCAGATCTAAAAACTAAAAACGAAAAACTAAAGTCGAACTAAAAAGAAAATAATCGATAAAAATCAAGAGTGGAAATCGATTAAAACCTGGAGAATCAGTTTTTTACCTTAGCATTTCGTTAAGGACCCGTGATGTGACCTTAGGATTGGTCCGGTGTACAATCCCATATCTACGGGATTTTTTTTTTTTGTTTTTTTTTTGGTCAATCAACAAATTTCGATTCATTCAAATCAAAATAGTAATCACATGTTCGGTTACAAGATTAACAAAAACATCAAAATACATAAGTAATATCAAGATAATCAAAACCCTAATACAAATAAGGATATCAACAACAAGTAGATCGCGAAGAGAAAGAGAAATAAACCGCAGAGATACACAATTTTTGATTATGTGTAAGGGAGAGATGATGGTATATTCCGAAAATAATTCCGATCATTTGATTTGATTATATTCTTCCTTGAAAAGAGATGCTCTTGAGAGGAAGGAGTATTTTTCCCATAAACTTTTAGACCGAATAGTTGATGTTTTTGAATCACGATTAG
Source organism: Papaver bracteatum (assembly GCA_023529315.1). Classification (NCBI taxonomy): domain Eukaryota; kingdom Viridiplantae; phylum Streptophyta; class Magnoliopsida; order Ranunculales; family Papaveraceae; genus Papaver; species Papaver bracteatum. The sequence goes on along the minus strand of JAJJWX010004109.1, from coordinate 435,855 downwards.
CAAGCCACGAACCAGCCATCAAAGATCGAAGAACTCGCCCCACAACGACGAAGATAAATCGCCCCAAAATGGCGAACAAATATGTCAAAAGACACAGAGAATGATGTAGAAACATCTTATTCAACAAACTATTACCTAAAACTAGAAAAGAAAAAGGAATCCTTACTCAGATCTGGTCTAGGTCCTTTTTGGACCAGATCTGAGCAAGAAAATGAAAACATTCAAGGGTTTTTTAGAAGGGAAGAGAAAAGAAAGAAAAAAGAAGAGAAAAGAAAGAAAAAAGAAGAGAAGAGAGGATTTTTTTTTTATATGAGTAATGTTAAGGGATATTTGTTTATGATAAATGGTCCAGTGTACGTAATTGTACCCAGACATAGTGGTGAAATTTTTGGGTGGTCACACTAAAGCCTAAGCCTAAACTGTTGGGTAGTGTAACTAGTAAGCACCAAATTTCCCTCAATACTTTGCTCTTTTTTTTGAACCCTAGTTTGGGCAGACCCAAAATTTTTGGGGCATATATATAAGACAAAAACATGGATGCCAATAGTATGTCAAGGTGACCTTTATCCTCAAATTTTCAAAAATGCTAAAATACCCCTGATTTGATTAGTGTTTAATTAGTGATAATTAAAATTAATTAATTGTTAATGATTAAAATTAGTTTAGTGTTAATTTATGATAATAATTTTTTGTTTAAAGATAGTTTGTTAGTGACTAATTTTAGAAAAAGAAGAAGGAGGAAAGAAGAAGGAGAGGAGGAATTTTTTTCTTCTTTGTTTGTGATCTTTGTGATTATTGAGATATGTGTGATACAAATTCGAGTGAGGAAGGTGAATCTTCATCACGTAAAGCTAACATATCAATGTCCGTTTTGTAGCTTAAATTCACCAAAAGTTTTGATTATTGTATGTAATTCGGTGCAACAGAGATAGGTTCGGCAGATAATTTGTATCCCGAACCTTGATAAATAAGAACAGTTTGGTTTGTACGATTGAATTCTTTATAAGCCGAACTGTCATAAAATTATTTTCGCACCAAATAAATTCCATGGTTCGTCTTAAAGAGGATGTGCTAATGAGCCGAACTTCAAAGATCAGCTTTCACATAGTATTGCGAATGAGTCGAACCCAACCCCAAACGATAGTGAATTCTACTAATGGAGAACATCAGCGTCCAAATTAAACTCATTCAAATCAATGATATATTATCGTCATATTCAAGACAATGAAAAGATGAACAATGCAAAAAGAATGATGCCATTCCGACATCGGACGAAGAAGTTACAGCCAAAATAAAATCTAAAAACTTGAGAGTACAAAGATAAGTTCGGCTGATAACTCATCATCACGAGTTAGCCGAACCTGGAGCCTACAAAGCAAGATTTTTGAAGTGTTTACAAAGAGATAAGTTCGGCTTATAAGTAATCTAATCGAGTCAGCCGAACCTGACAACCACCTAGGGTAAATTTCATTTGTTAGGTTCGGCCGGGAAAGGTTGGCAAGGTATTAGCTGAACACAAAGGTTCGGTGCAATCGATTTTCAAAACATAAGCCGAACTGTTCTTCGCCTGCGAAAAAAATGAAGTTCGGCTGCTAAATTTCAGCCGAACACTACTCTGGAACTTCCAAAACCCAGAGGAATCATCAATTACATGTCACAAACCAACGAAATACGAAAAACCAAGCAATGGGTTTGTGGGAAATACCTTTCTATGTGCAATTTCAAAGAACCAGGCTCTATTTCTCGCTCTCCAACACCAATCAATCCATTATCCTCTTCATCACCATCTTTTCCAAAAACCCTTGATTGAGATGCTATAGAAGCAATACCAGGATTCGACACCATATTTCTAGGGCATCGCTTAACACGAGGTGTCATTAATGTGTTTAATCGAGAACTTAATCGAACAAAGAAATTTTCAGAATTTTGTTTGTGTTTTTGAAGAAGAAGAGTGAGAGAGAAGGAGTTAATTAGTGCGTGGTTGGTTGGTTAATTAGTGAGATGGGTTAATTAGTGGGATTGTTTTAGGATTAGAATTTAATTAAGTGGAAGGGTAGTAATGTAATTTAAACTGGGAAGGGGTATTGTAGTAACTTAACAACCATTAGGATAAGGGCCACCCTTGAAATACTATTGGCACCATATTTTTGTCTTATTTGTATGCTCCAAAATTTTTGGGTCTGCCCCAAATGAGGGTTTTTTATTTTTTTGTCTGAAGACGCATGTGAAACGATGAAATGGTGTGGGACTTATGTTTCACACAAATGCTAGCTTGACCGATTTTTTATCCCGATCAAAAATCTCATCTCTAATAGATGGTTGGGCCCCGCTTTACCCCATTCAGGATCCCAATGCTAATAACCCACCATGAGCCGTCCATTTCACCCTTTACCGATTTTATAGGAAAAAAATTGGTAGGTGTAGCATCGATTTCGGAAAATGAGTTATTTTTCCAAATATTTTTAAAATACGGGTCAAATGGACGACTAAATTTTTTTATGGGTAAAATGGACAAAAAATAAAATAGCAAGGATAAAACTGGATTCATCTTGGCTTAAACTTTAAAAAATAGGGAGGATGAAACTGGATGCATCCTGATGTAAATTAAAAATGAGAAAAAGTATTTGAAAATGGGTAGGATGAAACTGGTTATATCCTGACTATTTTTATATTTTTGTCCATTTAAACAATATTAAAATCTAAATATCTTTTTCACCAAAGAATTGCTAGCGGCACAGCTTGTCGCTCGCTTGCCTAGTATGTAATTTTTAACTTTGTAATTATTTAAAAAATTAAGGTTAATTTGAAATATTCTCCAATATCTTTTTCACCAAAGAATTGCTTATTTTGATCTTTTTAACCAATTTTGTACATCGATTTCTTGATTACTCTGGGTGCAACTATATTTATTTCTTAATTACTGCGTCAAAGGTAGATTTCTGTTAACTTGTATCCCCATAAAGATCGATTAATGATTCACTTTTATCCAGACTACGAGATAATTATTAACAATAAATCTGTTTATAATAAAAAAGATAAATCCGTCCATTGCATTTAGTGTTGTAATTGTTTATTTTTCAGGCTAAACTAAAGACGGGCGTTTGGAATTCTTCTTTTTTCTAATGCCTTTTCTTCCTACTAGATGATGCGTTGGTGCTTTGCACGGGCTCGGTACGCAAATAACTAAGATACGTGTAGCTTCAACATAACGTCTAGTGCACACTGAACCTCCATTGACATCCACTTTCACTGGATCAAGTCTCAGTTTGTTACGGTGGTATACAAAACTTGGGAGCCAAAAGCCTACGTACGGATAAGTGCCTACCAGTATTCAATGCTGGTGGCAACTATGCCCATACATAGGTGCTCCTACATTTTAATTTAGCCTATAGGTCACCCATTCGGTGGAGCGGGCATGAGTCGTGATGGTTGGCTCTGATACCATGGGTATAACTCAACTCGAAAACCGGTGGCGATCGACTAGATGAGGGATCCCATTGACTTATAAACTACCCAATTAAGCCCTATTCACCAACGTGGGACTAAGGTTCCAACAACATCAAGCAAAAAAACGTGCTGTAATTGCATCCGAAAAAGGAAGGTTTTTGATTTCTGGAAATGGTGGGACGGGAAAAACAAATCTATTTGAAACATTGGCAGCCGGGTTAAGATCCAAATCGAAAATTGTTTTAGCAGTGGCTTTGTCATGAATAGCGTAACTTATTTGATATTGAGATCGAGTTTACGCGTTAATCTGATAGAACGGCCTCAAGGAAATGAAGTAATGGCAAAGTATCAACGGATATTCAGGATGCAAAGGCGTACTGGCCTCAAGGATAACACTATTGGCAAAAAGAATGGACACAGCAAACGGGAAGCATGCATCACATATCTTATCATCAGATGGTAAAACCACGTCACAAGAACCCGACAATTACCCAACCCAGCACATACCAACCGGTTCGTGAAGACAAAATGGAAATTGATAATTCTAGGCACAACTGGGAAAGATTCTCAACACATGATTTTTTTGATATTTGAATCAGTAAACCATGATGATGAAATATTTAGTTTTGGACCGAAAGAAATATTTCCATATTTAAGGGCTATCGGATGGTACGAGGAAAGAACTTTAAGAGCAAGAAAACTCCAAATCCGAAATTCTCTATATGATGATGGAAAGTTTAAATTACGGTAGGTGAAAGAACCACCACAGTTTTTGAATGAAAGTTGGGCCAAGATCAAAATAATTCAAAAACAATATTAGAAACCGCAATTCATGTTGCCTCCATCGATGGGTGCAACAGTTAGAGGTGTAAAGTGGGTTGTGCCAGCATGAGCACATCACGCTAAAATTTGAGCACAGCCCAGCCCAGCACGTGACTTAGCTCAGCACGGCACAACACGTTAGTTAAATGGGACGTGTTGGGTTTGAATAATTGGCACAGTAGCACAGCACGCGGCACGGATAAGCACGTGGCACAGCCCAGCACAGCATGTTAAGAAAGCACGTCATAATATGTACAAGTACACCATATAACAAGGCATAATACATCACATCTTTTGTATATTTCACAAAAGAATCACTATTCAATCTAGTTTTTAACATTTTATACTGGCTTATTTATAACAACACATATAATATCTTAGTATTTGGAAAATATATTTCAATATCGTTGTTATAATGTCGTCATCTATATTTAACTAGAACATTAATTTACATGACAATAATCCAATTTTATATTTGATGGACTATTTATTTTTATTGAATAAACTTGTTAATTTTACTTGAAATAATTTCAAATGGTATGTTGTCTAATTAAATTCTTGTGATAATGTCCGACTTAATGTATACATTAAGTGATTTCAAATTGTTTATAGCACGTGTGCTAGCAAGGCACGTTTATTCGTGTGTTGTGCCTGTGGGATGTGCTGTGCCTAGCTTTTGACTAGTAAAGCACAACACGGCACAACACGTTTAAATCATTGGCACAGCACGGAACATGGCACGTGAAGCACGCGACTTCGTGTTCCGGGATGTGCCGGGCCGGCACGTTTTACACCTATAGCAACAGTAGACAAAAATCCAAAACAAATCAGATGGAGAAATGCGAGGCGAAACTAATTGCAGAATATTTGAGCTTTTAAGTGACAACATTGATGAGTTATCAAGTGATAGTACTACAGTGAAGGATAAGAAAGGAAGTGGTGTAGGATAAGCTAGTACAGGCAGTATCTCACACAATTGTTTCTCACGTGTCAATGTCGGTCACTAGCTATTGTAATTCCTTTAAGTACAGTTTGTCTTAACTGCAACTGTAATGTAATGAATCTCTTTGTAATTAATGAAATGTTTTATTTCTGTAAATGATCACCATTAACATGTTGTTTTGGTATCAGACAGGTTAGGGTTATTCTTAATCCTTTCTCGATCCAATTGAATTCTTCAATTCAGTAAAATCTTACTGTAATTGATTTCTCTTTTAATCAAGAGATTTTATGTGTGTATGTTTGGTGACCTTGCACTGTTTTCCTATTCTTTCTTGAAATTTACTTTGAGATTCTTGTTTCTTGACTTCGTTTCATCATTTCTTAGATCTGCAATCAATACAATATTCTGCCAAAATTCATCTGTTTAGATTGTACTTGTTACACTTTTGGTTGCGATTCTTGGTTTTGTTCTAATTCTATATCTCGGATCTGTTTATGATTCGAGAATTTGGTTCTACATCTTCAATGGAGAATCCAACTGCGTCTTCTTTCTCAAAGGTACCGCTCAATCAAATTACTACTTTTGTTCACCTCAAGCTCAAAGAAGACAATTATTTCACCTGAAGGAATTTGATGAATCCTGTGATTCAAAGATACAAATTAAAGAGGTTTCTTGATGGATCATATCCTTGTCCTCCTCAATATACTTCTCCAAGAAATGAAGCTAATGCAATTGAGAATCAAAACTACATAGACTGGATGGAGGAGGATTCTACTATCATTATGTGGATAAATTCAATAATCTCAGATTATGTAATAGTATACTTCTCTAGATCAACATCATCTCATGAGTTGTGGAAAAGTATTGAAGATCGTTTTGCTAAAGCTTCCTCAACACATTCTATTCAGCTCCGTACCAAACTTCTATCTCTTACTCAAGGTGATAAATCTATTCCTATGCTTATCAATGAGATCAAATTTTTGTCAGATCAATTAGCTGCTGCTAGTGAAATTATGTTAGATAGAGAATTGGTATTCATTACTCTCAAAGCATTAAATTCAGATTATATACCCTTTGCAACTTCTATGAGGCACAAAAATCCACCAATTACTAGTATTGAGTTACATAATAATCTACTCAGTGAAAAATTTGTTTTTCAGTGAGAGACTCAAGGCTACTAAACATGACATGGATTCTCAAGCATTTTTTTTCTAATAACAACTTTAGAGGTTCTTTTAGAGGATACTCTGGTAAAAGCTCTTTCACAGGAAGAAATTCTAATGGTGGGAGATATTCTAGTGGTGGAAGATATCCAAATCCATCTATTTTCACAAAACCATCTTATGTTAAAGGTCTTGCTCCTAGTGAAACTCAACCTTGTCAGATATGTCTCTCTGACACTCATCTGGCACCAAATTGTACTCAAAGACTGAACTTATCTTACAAAGAAAGACCACCACCATCAAATCTCAATGCTATGTTTGCTTCAGCAGATATATTTGACAAAAATAAATGGATTGTAGACAGTGGAGGTCACTGTTGATGCTTATTTGCTGCAAGAAGCTACTCTTTATGATGGTACTGAACTCATCAACACATCCAATGGAGAAGGTATGCCAATTACCCATACAGGAAAATCTAGTAGAACTTTTAATGATCATTCTTTTATTCTAAATGCTATTCTGCTAGTTGCAAAAGCTTCTCATAATCTTTTATCAGCTCATAAATTTACCACAGACAATAATTGTTCTCTAACTCTTGATTCCAATGGTTTTTTTGTGAAGGATCAGACCTTTGGGAAGATTATATTCCAAGGTCCTCATAAAAATGGTCTCTATCCTATCAACTTTCAATCATCTCTTCATGCTTACTCTACTATCTTCAGTGATCCATTACTACTTCACAAGAGATTTGGTCATCTTTCATTTCAAACTCTTCAGAAAATCTGTAAAACCTTGAATCTAGTTAATGTTGCTAATAAGCCATTTTGCTATAATGAATGCAAGCTATGTAGATCTCAAAAATTACCATTTCAGCTTTCTACTAAATTAGCTCATAAACCACTTGAACTACTACATATGGATCTCTGGGGCCCTTGTCATGTAGCTTCAGAATCTGGCAGTTTGTATTATGCAAACATTAATGATGAATATACAAAGTACTGTTGGATTCTTCATTTGTCTACTAAAGCTGAATTTAAACACGCTTTTGTATCTTTTGTCACTAGAGTAAAAATGTTACTTGGTCAATCTATTATTACCATAAGAAATGACAATGGTGGTGAATTTTTAAATACTTTTCTAGCACAATACTGCTCTTCAAGAAGTATTTCACATGAGCTTAGCTATCCTAATACACCTGAGCAAAATGGTGTTGCGGAGGTTAAACATAAACACATCTCCTAGGTGTCACCAGAACCCTCTTATTGCAATCTGGTTTACCAAACAAGTATTGGGTTGAAGCCATTCAAACTGCTAATTATCTAATCAATATGATTCCTACCAGATCACTCAATTTTAGCACCCCATTTCAAACTTTATTTCATAAACTTCCAGATTATCATTCTCTCAAAACTTTTGGTTGTGCATGCTATCCCTGGTTAAAACCTTACACCTCAAACAAGCTAGAACCCAGAAGCAAACTCTGCATTTTTCTAGGTTATAGCTTGCAACACAAAGTGTACATATGCTTGTAGCCTACTTCAGGAAAAATTTATATATCTAGACATGTCTCCTTCAATGAGAGTCCTTTTCCATATTCTGACTTTGCTTCTACTGAGTCATCTTCTGCTGTTTTAACTTTTTCTACTCCACCTGCTACTCTTTCACCTATTTTCTCATTACCTTCTACTTCTTCCTCACATATTATAAAGACTGATCATTGCATGACTACTAGAGGTAAAAATGGAATCTTTACACCAAAATCTTACTTTGCTACTAAGAATCCATTGCCATCTGCTCTTATCTGTCATGTACCCAGGAGTATAGGTGCAGATAACAAAGTAAAATCTTGGAGAATCTCTTCTGTGATAGAATACAATGCTCTAATGCAAGCAGGTACATGGTCACTTTCCCCCCCAGATCCTTCTCAACATCTTATTGGTTTCAAGTGGGTTTTTAGACTCAAATACAATCCATATGGAACAATTGATAAACACAAAGCAAGGTTAGTTGCTAAGGGGTATCATCAACAACAGGGTTTAGAATTTGGGGAAACCTTTTAGTCCCGTGGAAAAACCTGTTACTATTAGAATTATTATTTCTTTGAAAATTCAGTATAACTGGAAAATGCATCAACTTGATGTCAACAATGCTTTTCTGCATGGTGACTCACAGTAAGAAGTTTATATGACTCAGCCTCCTGGATTTATAGATCTTACTAAACCAGATCACGTTTGTCTACTTCTGATAGGTGTAGAATACACCATATTTACTATCTATAGAGTTTATGCTTTCTTTGTTATTTCTCTTGAAAATTATGTATTTTACGTGTGTTTTTGAGTTATTAGGTACTTGGAGTCGCACAGAGGAAAAGAAGAATAAATGATCCAAATTGAGCAAAAAGGGCAGAATTGTCATTTCATAGGACGAGCACTTTCTGGAGCCAAGTTAAGGTTAAGGGGCACTCATGTTTAGAGAAGTATTAAATAAAAGCCAGCACAGGTTAAGGGGAGGCCAATTGGCTAGCCCTTATCAAAAGTGACCATCTACTATAAGCACCCAATCTGGGGTGGCTCTTATGTTGGGTGTCTCAATCCCACCTACTTCATAACCCTACATCGAGAGACAATTTTCCTCTCAATTCATTACATTTGTCTTCCACCTAAAATTGAGAAAGAACAACATAAGGCGGCTGCTGTGAAATCGTGAGATGAAAGAATTTGTGAGAGCTATTGAATCAGAACAGAGGAGATCGATGGATACAAATGGGTTCTCATCGCTGTGGAATTGGAAATAGGTTAGATGTTAATGAAGATCCGAGCTTTGCAGTTGAATATCGAGAAGAGAGAAAGCAGATAGAGAAGTAGGTGTTGGTGCTCGTATGAAGCTACAACAAATGAAGAGAAGTTGGGGGTTATTCTGAAATTGTAGAAGAAGGGTTCGATCTAAATCTGAAGATGGGTTTCGGTTAAATTAAGTTTTGAAAAGATTCCGTCTGCTGTAATTTGAGAAATTGAGATGCAGTTGAGAGAGGAAATTGATGGAGTTGATGATTTTTCACGGGAATGAGGCTGAGATTACTGGTGAATTGAGAAGTAAAGATCGAACTACAGAATGGGTTTTGTCCTCTGAATAATGAATCCAAATGGAGCAGAGAAGAAAGTGAATCTGTTGAAATCGGCAAGACAAGTGATGAACATAATATTGTAGCTAGCTTTGGTGGATGAAACAGGGATATATCGCCGCTGTTGATTTGAGAAGTAATGGGTTTTGAGAGATAATTGAAGAACCAAACTGATGTTGTTATTTTCCAAGGGTATGAGGATGAATGGAATTGATGCAACTCAGGAATGGAGGCAACAGAATTAGAGAATATTTTCATGGGTTTCTACCATAATTGGTAAGGTTCTGATCAAAAAATTGAGAAGGATTGAACTCCTGCAGATTGAATTGAAGTTGTTGATCCTCTACAGAGAAGAAAGGATGGGTTAGTGCTGCAGTAAATGAATGTTTCAAATTAGATGGATGTGTAGGATTGTTACAGGGAATTTAGCATTAATTGGCCTGGGAATGTCCTGTAATCAAACGAAACTCGGCCGGTTTTCTATTCCGGCGAGTTGACTCGGTAGCCGACGATGATACGATTCGGTGTGTTGAGTACGAGTCCGGCGATCCAAATCAGATGATTAAGACATGCAGAGGGATTCCGTGGAGCAATTGTGTGTAAACCATACGTTATGGATACATAAACAAACCAAAGTAGCTAAAAAGGTTCCCTTTCCTCCATGGGTGATTTGGTGTGTCCAATGCCAGCCTATACAATAGACACATCATGATTTGTCAATGTAGCCACATACTCATCAATAGCCATAGGCCATGATTTCAGATTTAAACCCATGACCAAATGGTACTTTTTGGCTACAAGTTATGAATTTAGACTTAAATCCATGACTAAATGGTGCTCTTTGGTTACACGGTAAACTAAAATGTGGCTACAACAACACTTTAGTTTTAACTACTACATGTAGGTACACAAATAACCCAAAACGTGGCTAGGTTATAAAACCAAAAACGTGGCCTATGTAACTATTTGTACTAGTGACAGCTAACTCAGGCTGACTCCACCTCCTTGACCATTGACTAACCGTTTGACCGTTAACTTAGACGGTTATCTGACGGAATATTCCGTCGACGGCATCCGAATTCTCAGGTGACCTGTGGTGACGGATTCCGACCTATTTCCGGTCAAAAACCCAGTTTTCCGGCGAGCCAAAGTTTCAGAATTTTGTGTGGATTTCTCTCATGGGATGTGAAGACTTGGGTTTGGAATTGAATGAAGAATTGAGCTTGGATTTGGAAAGAGGAGATGGGAGATTTGAGAAAGGATTGGATTTGGAAATGGAAGTGCTAAAGGAAAGGGATTCTATTCCTTGGAAGATATGGAGAGCATTGAAGCCTATAAATAGAGAAGTTCTCTACTTTTCTATACACACTTCCATACACTTTTGTGCACACTTTTGCACACTTTTACATACACAATACTTTTCTCTTTAATATAAGTAACTAATTTTATTGATTGAGGATGAATTCCTAGTTCTTAACATGTTTTGAGTTTTGTTTCAATTCTATCTTGAAGTTTTTCACATGATTATCGTTTGTTTTTACTAATAGGAATGTTTATACATTCATGATTGATTGATAGATTATTTAGGTGCGCAGCTAAATTGATTTGTTAATTTGATCTATAGCTAGTGATAGTTAGGGGATAAGTAATCGTTTCTTGACTATTTACATAAGTAGAAAATACGAGACCTTGCGGAGGGATTCCGTGGAGAAATTGTGTGTAAAAACAACGTTAGCAAGTGGACCTTGATCTAAGAGTCTAACTACTAATATCAACCTAATAAATTCATAAATCTTAATGCGTTTAACTAAATTACATCTTGAGTGATCTACTACTTGGTGGTTTGGTGAATAGAATCTGGTAGTCGAGAACTTCCGTATCATGTGATATAAGGGATTTAGGGGTTAGCACTGATCTAGCTGCTATACCTACGGTTGGTGATAATTTGTGACTAATAAAAAGTGGAAAAGAACATAACTTTAATCATTTTTTTGCAGCGAAGAAGGATTCCTTGATCTATTCTCTCTTATTGATTTCAATTTACACTTTTAATGTTTTGTTTATTTTATTTACTTTCTTAAATTCTTAACCAATACCCCCCTTTGTGTGACAATTTTACAACTAGAATCTCGTGCTCCTCGTGGGATCGATCTTGACTACCCTATATTACTTGTTAATTAGGTAGTAAAGTATTAATTAATTTGTTGTGGTTACGACATGCATCAACTTCACAAATATATTTATGGTCTTAAACAAGCACCAAGGGCTTGGTATGACAAACTCAGCACAGCTTTGTAACACCTTCAATTTGTGAACTTAGTGGCTGATCTATCTGTATATGTTCATCAACAAGGGTCTCAGTTGACAGTTTCTCTGGTTTATGTAGATGACATTTTACTCACTCGCTCAAGTCCTACATTTCTTAAGCATGTTATTTCCAAACTGCAAGACTCTTTTCCTTTAAAAGATCTGGGTGACATGTATTACTTTCTTAGCTTGGAGGTGAACAGGTCTACTAATTTTTTGTATCTTACTCAAACAAAGTATGCAGTTGATATTCTTGAAAATCATCACATGGAAGGAGCTAAACCATGTACAACACCTGTTTCTCTTACTACCAAACTGAGTATCAATTATGGTGGTGATCTACTTGAAAATCCTACTGAATAAAGAAGTCTTGTTGGAGCACTGCAGTATATTACTTGGACCAGGCCTGATATAGCTTTTGCTGTGAATCAAGTATGTCAGTATATGCAACATCCAAGAACTGAGCATCTCTTAGCATCCAAAAGAATTCTCATATACCTCAAGGGAACTTTGGAGTATGGTTTTCATTTCACTAAAGGGGATTCTTTTCTTCTTGGTTTTTATGATGCTGATTGGGATGGTAATACAGATGATAGAAGATCTACTAGAGGTGATTGTATCTTTTTGGGGTCCAACATTGTTTCTTGGTCTTGTGAGAAACAAACAACAGTGGCTAGATCAAGTACAGAAGATGAGTACAGGACATTGGCATACAATGCTGCTGAAATGGTATGGATTTGATACATTCTTCAAGATGTTCATTTTCCTATATCTAGTATTACTCAACTTGCCTGTGACAACATTAGTTCTATTTCGTTGGCCTCAAATCTAGTTCTGCATTCAAAGATGTAGCATGTTCATCTGGATTATCATTTTGTTAGGATTCTTGTTCAGTCTAAATCTCTTGATGTTTTCTATGTACACACTCTAGAACAGATAGCATATATCTTTACCAAAGGTTTACACAGTCCTAGATTTTTAAATCTCAGGTCCAAGATCAGGGTTACTCCTTTACCCATGAGCTTTGGGGGGATAATTGCAGAATAATTGAGCTTTCAAGTGACAGCATTGCTGAGTTATCAAGTGACAGTATTGCAGTGCTGTTGTAATTCCATTAAGTACAGTTTGTATTAACTGCAACTGTAATGTAATGAATTACTCTGTAATGATTGAAATGTTTTCTTTATGTATAAATGATCACCATTAACATGTTGTTAGAAACATCAAAAAAGCAACACATTCACGAAGCATAAATCATGTTTCTTTGATGAAGGAGAAAACAACTAATTGGAGTTTCATATCTCCGCATATTTTTGACGTTAAATTGTTTATTTTTAATGGGATTTATACGCAAGGTACATTTCATGTTAGTACACTAGGGTTTATTATTGCATTTTAAAGGCTGAAGCTATAGATACTCTCGGTGCATATGCACCGGGTAAGATAATTGGTAAAATATCACTTGCAACTTAAAGTTGGACATTCATTTTTTTCATTTCATATGTTTTTTTTTTTTTAAAGATAATTGGCATGGAGTTCCAGTTATACAGAACACGGTTAATAGTAAAGATAATTGGTAAAAGTAAAATTGAAGAACAGGTAAATAAGGAACAACATCGGATTTAAGGTGTACATTCAAAGGATTGTGTTGTCTCTACTGCCACAAACCTACCTTTGGTGTCAAGAAGAAGGCAATTTCTTGTAAAAGTATGCTTCGCTATGACAACCAACAAGAGCCAAAGTCAAACTGTACAAAATGTGGGAATATATTTGCCAACACCGCTTTCTGCGCATGTGAAGTTATATATGTAGGTGTCTACATAAGCTTCTACACGGTCGTGACCATAACTTAACAAATAATGATTGTAGACCATGATTTCACCACCAGATATGATAGTCTGAGCAACTAAATTAGCTCCTACCTTGGAGAAAGATAAAAGGTCTTTTTTTCAAAGTTTCAAATGCATTTTTCATGACGCCCCATAATAATACTATGTCAACCTACAATTTAGATGCTCTTGAAATAGCCGATGCGTATGCACCGGATTAGGTGCTTGTATTTATTATGTATGGTTGACGAGCGGCAATGGTTGTCCCGCTTAACCATTACGCTAAAATTAAAATTATTCAAACTAAAGAGGGTTTTTCAAAATTGGTGTTCACTGCTAGTGTTAGAAAGTAAGATTTTTGGAATGGAATGTAGTTTGAAAAAACCTATGTTTCACTAGTTATGATAGGATAACTATGAAGTCAAAGTCTGTCATATTCCTCGCCTTAAGAGCTATAAACCATAAATTCACGGGACATCCTATTAAATTCAGTGGGAAACCAAGTCCAACCATAAACTTGTCGGCACTGGGAGATGAGTTTTCCGTCAGTGGGTCAGGACTTACTATTTTATGTGTTAGCATAGCTATCAGTCCTCCTATAACTTCTCAACAACATCAGCCAGAAAAAGAATGTAACTGAAGCTCTAGTCTTTAGGCTTCAAGTTTGGTTTTTATGTTAGCGTTAAACTCGTTCTTAATCTGTTGAACAACAATAACTCACAGCTGTAACCGTGTGTAAAGGTTTGTGTATAAATTAAATCAAAGTCTCCACATGAGAACTGTGGAAGATATTCTACCAGTTACTAAGTTTAAACTTGGTATCATCCTTCGATCCAATCTGCGCTTCCAAAAACCAACAAAAAAACAACAACCTAAAACCAACAACAATGGAAGCAAACAACAATACCAACACCATCACTCTCAGAACCATCCAAATCCATCACCTTGTAACTCTCAAACTTACTGAGACTAATTACTCTCTTTGGAAAACCCAATTTAATCCGATCTTGAAAGGCTACGGATTGCAAGGTTTCATTGATGGCACAGAAGAAATTCCACCGAGAACTCTTCCAAATACTGAAACTATAAACCCAACTTTCAAAGAATATGAATCAGACGACTCTCTCCTAGTGGGATGGTTGAACTCGACATTAACTCCAGAAGTTCTCTGTCATGTCAGCGGATTAGAAACTGCAAAACAAGTCTGGGAAAAACTTGAAGGATATTTTGCTGCTAAAACCAAGATTCATCTTATGAACTTGAAGAAACAACTACACTCACTGAGAAAAGGTAACAAATCTCTAAAAAAAAGTTTAAGTGATGCTAAATCTTTGTTTGATCAACTCGCAACATCAGGATATACAACCACTGACAATGAGAAGAAACAATCAATCTGTAATGGGCTCAATCAGTCCTATGATCCCATTGTTACTGCACTAGGGACCATTGAAGATATGGACATGGATACGTTTTACTCTTATCTAATGTCTTTTGATATGCGGCTGGAGCAGCAACTTGCTTCGATACAACAACCACTTGCCAATGTTTTATCAACTAGCACAACGACTTCTAATAGGTCTGGTAGAAGAAACTTCAATCAACAAAACTAGAGATTTAATCAGGTGAAAAAAAACTACCAGTGTCGCCCTCAGTATGGTCCGAAAAAGTATGAAAATCCTATCCAGATATGTAAAAAAGACAATCATCAAGAAGATAGGTGCTGGTTCAGATATGAAAAACCGTCCAATAATCAACCTAAACCGCCTGCTGCTTACATTGCTCTACCAGGAGGTGATGCGAATAATGAATGGGTGACGGATACGGGCGCAACCCATAATCTCACAGAATATCTGAGGAATCTCACGATTCCTCATGAATATGATGGCACTGAACAAGTGCAAGTTGGTAATGGCAATGCATTAAACATTGCTCATGTTGGTAATGCATCTTTCACCCTGAATTCTAGATAGTACAGATTAAACAACGTCTTTCATATTCCTCAGATTAAGATAAACTTGTTATATGTGTCTCAGTTTTGCAAAGATAATAGTGTTGTATTTGAATTTCACACAACTCATTTCCTTGTAAAGGACAAGCTTACGGGAACAAAGCTGCTGCATGGGATGAACAGGAATAGACTGTATGTTTTTGACGGCTTGGATAAACTAGATGCATCAGCAACGCCATCAGAAAATATAACGACTTCCTTGCCAATATGGCACCAACGTATGGGTCATCCCATGATCCGTACGGTTTCTAATATCTTTCATAGATTTTCCCTACCTATTTCCTATAAAACTTTTGAATTTTGCAACTCATGTCATGTTAGCAAAAGCAAAAAATTGCCATTCTCACTTAGCACTTCGAGTTATGATAAACCTTTAAGTTTGGTTGTCTCTGATATATGGGTTTCACCAAAACTTTCAAGATTTGGTTTTCGTTATTTTATGTTAATCATGGATGTTTATTCGCATTTTACTTGGGTTTTTCCACTTGTACAGCGCTCTGATGCTTTACAAACTTTTATTCACTTTCGCAAACAAATTGAAAATCTTACAGACCATACCATTAAGATCTTTCAATCGGATGATGCCTTAGAGTACAAAAAGTTTACATCTTATCTTAATGAATCTAGAATCCAACATAGATTATCCTGTCCTCATACATCACCCCGGAATGGTTTAGCAGAAAGACGTATTCGTCACGTAACCGAATCAGGGTTAGAACTCTTGTTTCAAGCCCATATGCCATACACCTACTGGTATGATGATTTTACAACTGCTTGCTACCTAATAAATCGTCTTCCAATATCTTCTACAGAATCCAAAACTCCTTTAGAATTTATTTTCCGAAAAACTCCAGACTACAGCTTTCTAAAAGTTTTTAGTTGTCTAGCATATCCTTGTTTGCGATCATACAAATCGAACAAACTTGAGCCACGCTCCATACCATGTGTGTTTATTGGCTACAGTAGTGCTCATAAGGGATATTTATGTCTTCATAAAGAAACTGGAAGAATTTATATTACTCGGCATGTCAGGTTTGAAGAACAGTCTTTTCCATTCATGCCTATGCAGCAACGACTACCAAATTAATCATCAGTTAGTGTTCCCTCTGATACTGGAATTTTACTATCACCTCTTTTTCAACGTAGAAGGTCTTTGCACACACAGCAAACTACTGTTTCGCAATCTCAAGCACAGTCAGAGGCGTCTGCTTCGTTAGATGCAATGGTTCCTCTTGTGGTTCATGAGTCATCACCATCTCAAATTTTGAAAGCAACTTCTTCATCAAATAATGACATAGCTGGTTCAATCAACGCTGCAGTCACTCCTGAATAGTCTTACGCACAATCTGCTGATACAATGATAACCCCTCATCCAATGCAAACCAGTGCAAAATCTGGCATCATTTAACCCATTAACAAGTTGTGCTTAACCGCTACAAAGCATCCACTGGAAGATAATGACTTCATGGAACCTAGATGCTACTCAGAAGCATGCAAGCATCAGGGCTGGAGAACTGCCATGGATTTTCAGATAAATGCGGTCATTCGCAATGGTACCTTCTCCCTTGTTAAATATGAACCTGGGATGAATGTTGTAGGCTCTAAATGGGTGTTCCGTGTAAAGCAAAACCTTGATGGAAGCATAGAAAAACGAAAGGCACGTCTTGTGGATAAGGGCTTCAACCAACAAGAGGGTGTGGACTATGGAGAAACGTTTAGTCCGGTAATAAAGTCGTGTACGATTCGGCTTGTGATTTCCATTGCTGTGATGAACAACTGGCCGTTGAAGCAATTGGATGATGAGAATGCTTTTCTCCATGGAAATCTTGAAGAAGATGTCTATATGAAACTGCCGGCTGGTTATGTAGATCCTGATTATCCCACTCATGTGTGTAAGTTACACAAGTCCTTATATGTACTAAAGCAGGCGCCCCGTGCGTGGTTTTCACGTTTGAGTAATTACTTACTTGCTCTTGGTTTCAAAGGATCAGTTGCTGACACTTCGTTGTTTTTTTTTTAAAACACATGAATCTGTCACATATTTGCTGGTCTATGTTGATGACATTATTATTACAGGCTCAAATGCAGCTCACATAACTCGCCTCATCAAAGACCTTGGTGCTGGGTTTGCTATAAAAGACATGGGAAACTTAAACTATTTTTTGGGTGTTGAGGTCATTCGGCAGGCAGATAAATTGGTTCTCACACAGCGTAAATATGTCACAGATCTCCTAAAGAAGACGAAACTGGATGGGGTTAAACCAATTTGCACTCCATTGGCACCTAACGTGAAGATTAGACGGCAAGGCACAACAAGATTTGAAGACCCAACCTTGTATCGCAGTGTGGTTGTGGCACTGCAGTATCTCCATCATACCAGACCAGACATCTCTGTTGCGGTTAATAAATTATGCAAATATATGCATGATCCTTATATAGAACATTGGGAGTTGGTCAAGCGCATCATTCGTTACCTAAAAGGCACAGTGGACTTTGGCTTGCATCTAAAGGTTTCTCAAGATTTTTCCATTCATGCCTACTCAGATGCAGACTGGGCCGGTTGTTTAGATGATCGTAGATCAACTAGTGGGTATTGTGTCTACTTTGGTGGCAATTTAATATCATGGAGTGCAAGAAAACAGAGAACCGTCTCCAAGTCAAGCACTGAAGCCGAATACAGGGGCATAGCAATTGCAACATCTGAGGTAATTTGGGTTCAATCTTTATTGCATGAACTTGGCATTGATATACCGGCGCCAGTGCTATGGTGTGATAACCTTGGTGCAAAGTATCTAACATCAAATCCGGTATTTCATGCTCGTATCAAGCATATCGAAATAGATTATCACTTTGTCCGAGAACGAGTGGCTAATAAAGAAGTACAAGTCCGGTTTATAAGTTCACGAGATCAACTAGGGATATTTTCACAAAAGGGCTGGCCTCACCACGGTATCAGTTTCTTCGGACCAAGTTGCACATCCGTCAACTACAGTACAACTTGAGGGGAGGTGTTAGCACGGCTTTCAGTCCTCCTATAACTTCTCAACAGCATCAGCCAGAAGAAGAGTGTAACTGAAGCTCTAGTCTTTAGGCTTCAAGTTTGGTTTTTATGTTAGCGTTAAACTCGTTCTTAATCTGTTGAACAACAATAACTCACAGCTGTAACCGTGTGCAAAGGATTGTGTATAAATGAAATCAAAGTCTCCACATGAGAACTGTGGAAGATATTCTAACAGTTACTAAGTTTTAACTTTATGGATGTCACCAGAACATATTTCAAAACAAAAACCTGATTTGGAAAGTGCACAACTCCTTTTTCGTTGTGGGGTCTAAATGTCATAGGACCCAACATAATGTGAGTGTCGATTTTGTGACGTCTATATTTTTGGTTTGTCAAGAATTAGAGTTTTATTTATTTTTATCGCTAGATATCTGGGAATGTAGATAAGTAGATGTTGCAGATCACTTCTTATAAAAGAGTTTTTTTTTTAAGGTGAAACATATATGCACAACTTCAATGCGTCCATTGCGTGTCCGACCAAGTTATGCTCACCTACACGTCATGCAACGATCATATCCGTGTCCGTACTTCTTCTCCGGACTTTTTGGAGGACTGAAAAGTAGACGAAGACCAAGATTGCAGTTTATAGCTTGCCAAAATGTATATATAGCTTTATCGACGAAGACCAAGATTGCAGTTTATAGCTTGCCAAAATGTATATATAGTGAACCTCTAAACAGAAATAGAATTCACAGTCACAGCTTGATTCTTCAAAAGAGAGAAATATAAAAAGTCACAACTTTACTGACTAAATAGTTTTGGAGTTCCAAATACAACAAATCTAGCTTTTGGGTTTTAACGAAGAGAGGCAACATTCAGAAGATTTGTTCTATGGATTATGTGGGAGATTATTTCAGGTTCATCGAAGCCAACGGACAATGATTTCCAAGATTCGGCTGATTTTAGGTGAATCCCAAAATCACTTCACCGACCCAAAAACAAGTTTGAGTTATCCCAAACTCAACTTGACCGACCTATATCTCCTAGGATAAAAAATACACGGTTTTGGAGTTCCACACAATTTGGACTCTCACAAACCGTGTCCTATAATCTAGCATCCAACAATATGTAGCTAGCAGCTGGTTCAAAGCAGCACTCACAGTCATCATAAAAGATAACGAAGAGAGGCAACATTCAGAAGATTTGTTCTATGGATTATGTAAGTGGGAACCAAAATTATTTCTGCATAAATCTGACCTTATATGCGCGGGATTCATTCCGCATTTTGAAGTCCCAGAATCGATGGAAAGCTACGGGGTTGGAGATGTTGGGAGGTTGGCGTCACAAAGTTCATTTATGAGGCTATTAATGTATGCTTTTGGAATGGAAGATTATTCAGAAGAATTGCACTTGCTACCTTCAGCTTGTTTGACTACTAGTTTCACTTCAAAACTAAAAGCTCACAGTCTTAGTCAATGGTTTACAGATGAATCAGTTTCAGACTCTAAGGTGTATTCAATGTACACTGCTACAAATTATGAAGATCCAAAGCCTGCCACTAATCAGACCAACAATCCTTAGAAAAGCGCTACCAGTCATCCTCCTCTAGAGGTGTAAAACGTGCCTGCTTAGCACAGTCCAGCACACGAAATCACGTGTTTGGCGTGCTATATGCCGTGCCGTGTTGTGACAGAAATTATGACGTGTTGTGTTGTGTCGTACACATTTGTTTTATATTTTCTAATATAAATATTTTCCAAATTTTTAGATATTATATGTGTTATTATGAAAATAAGTTAACATAACGACAATAAGATGACAATAATTTGCTAGAATTATGGCTCTTTTGTCAAATATACACAAATTTTCTATTATAAATGTTTTCCAAATATTTAGGTATTATGAAAACAAGTCAACATAATCACAATAAAATATCAATAATTTGCTAAAATGAAAGTTTTTTGTGTGTGGAATATACACAAAATATGATATATTGTGCCATGTTGTGTAGTATTTTATACATATTATGACCTGCTTATTTAATTTGATGTGTTGTGCCGAGCCACGTGCTTATCTATACCGTGTGTCGTGCTGATCACTGTGCTGATTAGTCAAATCCAACCCATCCCATGAAACTAATGTGATATGTCGTGTTGGGCTAAGTCACGTGCTGACCTTGATTGTGCTCAAAATTTAACGGGCTATGCTGGGCTCTGCTTGTGCTAGCACAACCCAATTTACACCTCTACCTCATCCTTTGTTGGGACAAGCCATACTACCTCATCCTTTAGTCTTCGACCCAAACACACCAACAACATGCTTTACGACCCAGACCCTAATATGCCCAAAAACATACGACCCTTTTACAAAATATCTCATAAAAATATAAGCTGTGTTGTCCCCAATCCAGTCCTTGTTTGCTACAATAGTGAATAAACATCTACATATTCATTATTAATATGATAGAAAAGTATTTGCAAAATTTAATCTATTGGGAGTTTGGACTAGCACTCAATTATTTCTGATGTCACATTGTTGAGGGGACACATGTTATTTATCATCCGTCCTTCAACACCAGTGACACTGCTGGCCAGAAAACAATTCATTTAGGTTCTGTTTTAGTTGATCGGGTAACACACCTTTCGTCGTGGATTGGAGAAAGGAGAGAAATGTACAAAGACTTTTATGATTTTTATCATTCTTTGTCCTAAAACATCAAAATGTGCCAACATGACCTTGGTTCTCAAATTAGTGGGAATTGATTTTGTAAGTAAGGGCACATATGTAGGTCTCATTATTCAAACTCTTTCTTTCTCTCTTTTTAGAGGAATTACATCCAGAAATTCTTAATCAAACTCTTGAGTTCATCCAGAATGGGAAAAAGTTTCATCAACAAAACTTGCATAGCACCGGTTCTTCTTATTGTATATATAATTTGAGGCCGAAATAGTGGCTCCAAAATGAGGATTAGGCCAAAAGCTTGAATTCTAGAGCTCCTGGCCGAACAATAGAAATGGAGGGTTTTAGATTTTTCAGTATACATGATAAATATCCAGATATCAATTCTACTCACAAAACCTCACCGATAACCTAATTCGTGAGCTCGAAAAAACCCTTATCTCCAGTGCATTGAACACTCACTGATGTGTTCTGTTATCTGAAATCTGTTGAGCTAAAAGGTTTATAGCAATTAGCAAATTACCTCCAGGATACAACTACTGTTAGTTCTCCTCTATGTGTAGCATACACAGAAGAACCCTCAAAAACATAAATGGAAACTACAACTTGTTTCGAGAGAAATGTAAAAACTAATTTATGTTTACGCGTAAACCAGCTATGTTTTTGTGTGAAGTAGAGTTACAAAATTATATTTCTGTAAACTACAACTCGTTTTTTATGTTTACGTAAACTTAAATAAATTTCTGAAAGAATAAAAGAAGAGAAGAATTTGAGAGAGAAGAGTTAAGAAAGGTATGTTTCAAATGAAGTTTTTTCAAAGAATTCGAACGTTTGAGACACGGATCCATAAAATCACGCGTTCAATTTGTCGGACCGAGTAAAAGCAAAAGCATCCGTTAAATACAGTAAAAAACACTTCTGTCGGGCAAGATTCTTCTCGACAGGAATTCTATGTCAAGAATCTGAGAGTCCACATGCGTGAGTGTGGAAGCAAAAAGATAGAGTCGTGTAAACCCACCCCACACCCTTGCGTGCTGTGCGAAGCACCGCGCAGACAGGAAAGGCAATAAGAAATGCAATAAGGTTTAGGCAACCTTGCCATAGTCCTAGGGCTTTCCCCATACAAAGGTCTAAAGACCCAAAGGGCCATACCCTTAAAGGCTAAACCAATGCTATTTAAGTCTAAAACTCTAAGTGTTTTAGTCTATATGGGACTAATGTTTTATTCATTCATGAAAAAACATCTAGGGAATGTTGAATAGATGAGGATCAAAACATGGTCCATGTATTTTTTGATTAAAACAAAACATAGTTTTTTTCTTTCAATCCCCCACATGAATAATAAAACATGTCGATAAAACAGAAAACATAAAGGGCAACAATATAGGCTAAGGTATCCCAAATTGAACCTTAACTTAGTGAAGGTTACACAGGCGCGTTGATACGGTGAGCGCAATGTCTTGAACCGCCATGTGAGATGCCTCAGCAGAAAGCAGGTAGCAAGCTCTTGCCATTCATGCCCATTTTTGGCCGTGGGCTAAAATCCGAAAGAGATAGTGCTTTACCCAATATCACCATAAATTAGTTGTCTCATTATTCTTAAGCAATAGTTTGGTCCTTAACGTAAAACTCTGAAGAAAACATACCGGTGATCCTGCCCTGGGTTGCAAGTATACCTGCTTAATCTACTCACGAGACTACCAATAATGCGAGAATACTCAAGTTGATCAATACCCTCCCACCCTTGTTCTTTTTCAATTTACAAGTGGGATCAAATGGAGTAGATGCGAGGTTTTAGCATTTCATAATTAAATCTCTTTAATACGGTTTCGACTATAATGAGATTGACTAAGACTATATCCATCGGACGTCTTTCCGATTTTCATCCCTAAGATTACATCAGTAGGGCCTAAGTCTTTCATGTCAAAATTATCTAAAGCATGCTTTTAATGGTATTAATTATATCAAGGTTCTTGCCTAATATGAGCATATCATCAACATATAGGCACACAATAACATGAAATCATCCACGGATTTAATGTAAACACATTTATCAGATTCATTAACCTTGAAACCATTAGTTATCATAACATGATCAAATTTTCATGCCATTGTTTAGGTGCTTGTTTTAAACCGTAAAGAGATTTGTTCAACTTGCATACTTTGTTTTCACAACCTTTTACAATAAAGCCTTGAGGTTGGTCCATATAATTTCTTCATTCAATTCACCATATAAAAATGCGAAACATCCATCTGATGTATATGCAAATCATAAATTAGAGCTATAGCAATCAACATCCTAATCGAGGTGATTCTAGAGACTGGTGAATAAGTATCGAAGAAATCTAATCCTTCTTGTTGTCTATCCTTTAGCTACCAACCTAGCTTTAAATCTATAGTTCCATCTGTTCTAAGTTTCCTTTTGAACACCCATTTACAACCTATGGATTTACTACCGGGAGGTAAATCTACAAGCTCCCAAGTTTCATTTTCTGAATGGATCCCATTCATTTAATAAAGCTTCTTCCCGAGGGAGCTTCTGGAGAAGTCATAGCTTCTTTGTAGGTTTGGGTTCGGACTGGGAATTAGAAGTCAAAAAAATGCGGGCAAAACTTGTTTCAGTTCTTACCCTTTTACTTCTTCTCGGTTCAATCACATACTCAAAGTTGGAGTTTGACTAGTCGATGGAACATCCGAGGAGGTCATCACGGACCCTTATTCAGAGACCTTAAAGGGAAAAATGTGTTCATAAAACCACGAATCTAAGATTCCAATATGGTGTTAAAATGTTATTATGAGGGATGACAAGAACACCGTATGCAATTGTATGCTCATTAAGAAAACACGGTCAATTGTTTTGGGACCTAATTTAGTTTTCTTGGGATGAGGAATGGCCACCTTGGCCAAACACCCCCACACTTTAAAGTACTCTTTCTTTCTCTCTTTTTAGAGGAATTACATCCAGAAATTCTTAATCAAACTCTTGAGTTCATCCAGAATGGGAAAAAGTTTCATCAACAAAACTTGCATAGCACCGGTTCTTCTTATTGTATATATAATTTGAGGCCGAAATAGTGGCTCCAAAATGAAAGTTATGCCAAAAGCTTGAATTCTAGAGCTCCTGGCCCCCGAACAATAGAAATGGAGGGTTTTTAGATTTTTTCGGTATACATGATAAATATCCAGATATCAATTCTACTCACAAAACCTCACCGATAACCTAATTCGTGAGCTCGAAAAAACCCTTATCTCCAATTCTGCAGACGATTTCCCTCTGCCTATCTTTCTTTGTTTTTACACATCATGAAACGTCTGCTGCCGATTTCACTCTGTCCATTCTTCTTCATTTTTACGGCACAAAGAAACTGACGCCTGCTGCCTTTTTTTTTTCCCCTTCTTCTTCTTCTTCATCTTCTTTGGTTTTTACAACAACATCCAAACCTGTTTTGAATTTTTTGTTGGCTTTCTTCTTTGTTTTCTTTTCAGGAACATGCGTAGAGAACAAAAGAGCATCCTGATCGATGCTTATAAGGAGTATAATTGCTTGATTTTAACTTTTTTTTCCACTGATTGATGATTTTGTTCTGATGGTTGTTTTGTTTACTTAGCAGGTACAAGTTTTACTTTCTTATTGGACGTTCTGTGTAACAGCATAATCTTTCTATGGGTATTATTATCAAAACAAAGATCACTATTAGTAACGGGGGTTTGAGATTTTTCTATGTTAATAATCAAAGCAAATATACGGTTCTCTATCGCTTTCTTAATTTTACGTTTTTGTTTGTTTTGTGCAGTGACAGTTCGGTGTTAAAAGGTTATATTGTCAATGTTCACTGTGCAATTTGTAGGTATGGTGGAATTTAGAAGTTGCTACTGTTCTACATGATTGTAGAAGCTTTGGTCTTTGACAAACGGACATAAAGATAAGGGCACCCCACGCATAAAGCTTTGGTCTTTGATACGGAAAAAATCTTTGGTCTTTGAAGAAGAATAGGTAGTAATTAAGTTCACGATGGAGGAGCCCACGCATACTCACTGACTCATAATCAATTAATGGATGCACCCCCATTCCCATCTACAACGTAGTCTCCAGGCTTCACAAATAGGGAGGCGCAATTGTGGAGTGGTCGAAAGATCTGGATTCCATAAATTGTGATTCAACGTCCCTCTTCAAATGATTTATTATGTTTTGTTAAATTTCCAGAGCTATAGTGCAAATGCGAAACTTTTTTTTTTTTTTTTTTTTTTTTTTGTGCATGAAGATTTATATATGTTGTTAATAATAGCAATAGCAATATACATGGTATTCAATTATTGTTTGAGGTGCAATGATGAAGTTTTTTCTACAGAGAGTTTGGGTTTTAGAATCTTTAGATCATGTTAATGTGGCTATTAAAAAGGTCTGGAAAGGCTAAATGATGTTGTTTGGGTGCTTTGTATTACTGGCAGGGGCACTGAGAACCCGTAGACTATCCCCTGAAGAACATTTTGATGGTATCAGCTCCATTGAATTCCCTTGGCACAACATACAGAAGGTAATTAATTAGGAATAAGTCTGAATATGTATCCTCGATCATAATTTCGATGGTATTTGATTCTTTTTTTGTAACTACCTGAACAATCATGATCATACATTTTGAAAGTAATGGAGCAAAACATGGGCGAAATAGGAGTAATAACACACATACTATTCATTCAACGTTTCTAAAGAGGGTTTAGAATGGAGATGGATAATACAAGAATTTCCATCAAACAATTTCTAAAGAAAAAATGAAGTTTAAAAGCGAGGGAAAAAGTACTTTTCCCGATGACAACATTGTGTTTTGTTATTTTATGATTTGGAATAATATGATAACCACTATTGCTTGCAGCCAAACAACAGGTAAACATGTATTGCTAAAGGACGGATATATAGCATGTGCATTTTACAGCTAGGAGCTTCCGGAGACCACAAATCTTCCTTGCTGTACCGAAGGTCATGTGGATTATTAGACTGAATCAAGGTAAATAAGTTGAGAAACATATCGATAATAAGCTTGCTTATACTTATTTAAATTGGTCCATTTAGCACCGAAAATGGTGGTTGTGGATTCCACGAGTACCACAACATTCCGTACGGAGCTTCTAAAGAGCATAGAATTCATTCTACAGTGCTGCAGATTCGCTATATCGGTTGAAAAAGGTTACTGCACATGTATATTAGAAACATCTATGATATGTTAAGATTGAATTAGGATTTATTTTTATTTTTGAGTTTTAAGTGTTATGCTCACGAGACTAACCACTGAATGTTGTTTCTCAATAGAATAAAAGAAGATTGATAAAAAAAACAAATGTTATCCAATGGATTCAAGAGAAAAATGGTGTTGGAACTTACTAAATCATTTAATTGTCGAACTGGTCCAAATTGGGTTAATTAGTATTTGGGTCGTAAATTTTGGTATGTCTTTGAGTTTGGGTCATAAGTTTGTCCGTTTTTGAGTTTGGGTCGTTGACCCCGTTAGTCAACTAAGTCAACCGGTCAAACTGTTAGTGTAAGTCAACTTCAGTTAGTAACGTATTTACGCATTTTGTCGAGGCTCTAGAGACTTCGTTAGAAGTCGGAATTAAGAGTTTGACCCCATATTAGAAATAAGAAATAACCACCTTCCAAACACACTTTAAAAATCCAGATTACGAGTTCAAATTGTCAATAAAAAGTATGCGCAAACAAGGTCACAAAACTGCGTAGTTACAGATTTCAACTCAGGCGAGCTACTTTCCGGGGAACATATCTCCTAAACGATAAATCCGAGTGCTATGAAATTTTAACTCATTAAAGACAAGACACAGAGGAACGGTTTTCATTAAGAAAGTGTCGCCTAATTCCCTACCTATTGGTACCAGTTTCGCAGACAACTAGGGGCAGAAAACTGTGTCAGAAATACGGTTTTTCAACTTTCATATCACAATCAGTTGTCTGCGAAAGTTGAAAAACCGGCACCATTAGGTAGGGAACTAGGCGACATTTTCTTAACGAAAAACGTTCCTCTATGTCTTGTCTTTAATTAGTTAAAAGGGATTAGCAATCGGATTTTTCGTTTAGGAGATATGTTCCCCGGAAAATAGCTGTCCTGAAATAAATCAGAGCTACGCAGTTTTGTGACCTTGTTTGCGCATACTTTTGATTAACCATTTGAACTCGGAATCTGGATTTTTTAAGTTATTTTGGAAGGTGGTTATTTCTTCTTTCTAATATGTGGTCAAACACTTAATTCCGACTTCTAACTAAGTCTCTAGAGCCTCGACAAAATGCGTAAATACGTTACTAACTGAAGTTGACTTACACTAACAGTTTGACCGGTTAACTAACGGGGTCAACGACCCAAACTCAAAAACGGACAAACTTACGACCCAAACTCAAAGACATACCAAAACTTACTACCCAAATACTAATTAACCCGTCCAAATTTAACTGAGGATAATCTTGGAATTTGGTGTATTTGATTTCTGCTTTAGCAATATATATGCAAGTTTGGTGATCTCCATGTACTTGGGATAAAAATACTACTTATCAACAGTCTTCACGGTACTTCTACCTGGAATTTGAAACTATGGATGCGAAGAGGAAGTTACTCCTCCAGTAACAAGATAAAACACTACCTATTGACAAGTTTGTTTTAAATATAATACTAGAGATAAAACTAGAAAAAAATATTTCTTACAAGTTGTGAAGTTTTCGTTGTTTCCCGGTAAAACTACCGAAAAATTGACTTCGATTAATCCAGCTGAGCTTATACAAAAACTAAAGTTCATGTTACTTGGTATTTACAATCATTATAACAAATATAGGAAAATCAAGAAGAGATTAGAAAGAAGATATTATAGAAATTAGAAGGCTATCAATGTTCACATAAGAATAAAAAAGGTGACATGGGGATGAAAGGTTTTGAGATTAAGAAAATTTCACAAGTAAGTATATCTTTAGGGATCACTGAAGATCATACTATTTGATCCTAATGAGGAAATGCTTCCAGCAAAGAAAAAATCTGCAGTTAAAGACAAGAAAATCGTACTATTTATTTAATAAATTATCATACTATCTGATCTTGATGAGAAAATGCTTCCAGGAAAGAAAAAAAATCTGCAGTTAAGACAAGAAAATAATATTATCTGATTATTTGAACCGGATGAGGAAATTGTTCCAAAAACCCCTTGAAAAAGCAAAGACAACAGATTGCTATTGCGCTATCAAACCACGAGGCCCGAAGGAAAAAATATCCCAAGCCAATTGACAATAAATTTTGTTCATGCTAGATTTATTATTTTGAATTAATTTTATTATTCTCTATTTTTAATTTCACTATATCTTTAATATTATCATTTTTAGTAATTTAATATTTTAAGTGCCTATTTTTGCTGTTTCATAATTCCAATTTTAAATTTCTAAAAATTCACTAACACTAAAATAATATTCTCTACAAAACATAGAAGCCCGTGCAACGCACGGGCACAACAACTAGTTATCACAATAATGATTAGATCTACTTCTAATGCTGGTAAGTATTTATTCTCATTAACAATAGTTAATTTCAGAAATCAGAAGTAAAAATATTGTGCTTCACAGAACATTAGCTTTATCCGTTTCTAGAAGTCGTTTAGAAATTGTGTACCCAAAATAATTTCTAACCATTTTAGTGTACTACTAATGTTGGAAAATATACTAAGAGCGTATGCAGCGGACGACTAAGACTAAAAATTTGGGGTGAGAACCAGACGTAGTGCGACGGACTATCGAGTAAATACTAGACTATAACAAATTCTGCGACTAAATTTGGTCCCCGACTATGACTAAACTTAAATTTAGTCAAGCGTTTATATAATGTTCGCTTCTGAACGGGTGGTTGTAAAGTCTACGCTTGATGTCAAGAGTTGGTATAGTGTTCGTCCCGTGATCAGGCGTAGAAATAAAATACGCCCCAATGGCGCGTTGGTTAAATGTGTGCTTCATCGGGCGTAGCTGAAGTTAACGCCTGTCATGAGGCGCAGATATAAAGTACGCGCCATTCACGCGATGATATATTCCACGCATGTCTTCAGGCGGTGTTATAGTTCACGCCTGTCTTCAGGCGGTGTTATAGTTCACGCCTGTCTTCAGGCGTATATAAAATCCCCGCCTGTTTCCAGGCGGTGATAAAGTTCACGCTCCATTAATATTTTTAAGATTAATAAGTATCGACTCAACGTTGAAAAATTCCAGTATACTCACTCAAGGAACAAGTGTCGACTGTTTACAAGTATTTATGGAAAGTTGGAAACAAAAAATTAGTCTTGTCCGGTACGAGTCATACTCGATCACTTATTTTGGCATTCCCGCCTTATTGTCAGTATTTTCCGGCAACGAGGATCTCTGGAATTGCAGTTGGTAATGAAATTTTCTCGATGGACGATAAAACGTTAATATCAAATGTAGTTCCAGCTATGGTTAGTATTCATCAAGCACTAGTGCAGTTAGGACTAGATACATATATGCATGTTTCCACAGCGAATTCTGCAGCTGTTTTAAGCAATTCTTACCCACCTTCGGCTGGAAGTTTCGAAGACGAGTTGAGTGGAGTTATGAAGCAATTGTTACAATTCTTGTACACAACTAGAGCTCCATTTTGGATCAATTCTTACCCGTATTTTGCTTACAAAGATGCTCCTACTAAAATTACTTTGGATTACGTACTTTTTAACCCTAACCCAGGAATGGTCGATCCTTATACAAAGTTACACTACGACAAGATGCTTTACGCACAAGTTGATGTTGTTATTTTTCCGATTGCAAGAATGGGCTTTGGTGGCTTGGAAGTTAAAGTTTCAGAAACAGGATGGCCATCAAAAGGTGATAAAAATGAAGTTGGTGCAACCACAGAAAATGCACAGATTTACAATAGAAACTTGTTGAGAAGGCAAATGGAAAATGAAGGAACTCCTTTGAGGCCTAGTCAGAAACTTGACATTTATTTATTTTCTTTGTTTAATGAAGATATAAAACCCGGTCCGACATCAGAAAGGAACTATGGTCTCTATGAACCTGATGGAACCATGACTTACAATGTCGGTATCACGACGTTGGCATCAACAATGACACCAACATCCACTTCGACAACACCAGCGTCATCATCATCAACGCCCACAGCAACAACATCATCAACCGCAATAACACCCGCAACAACATCTGCATCCATTTCTTTAACTTCTTCTGCAACTCATCAGGTAATGATAATTAAAGATTTAGCTTCTAATTCCGCTGACGTTCACAATATCCACAATAGTTCTCAGCAGTTAGACTGCGCATTCCCGCCTTATTGTCGGTAATTCTCAGCAGTTAGACTGCGCATTCCCGCCTTATTGTCAGCTGAAGTATAATATCCGCAATAGTTCGTGGTCAACCAAAAAAGGAGATGCAAGTGGTGATGGAGCTTTTGTCTCCTGTTGCCAGGCGGTTACTATATGTACGCCCTATGGGGCGTTTATTATATAAACGCATGTCATCAGGAGTTGAGTTTAAGTGCGCCTCATCGGGCGTTTTATTATAACGACGCTCCACCTACAGGCGTTAACTTTATGTGCGCCCGGTATCGGGCGTAATATTTACAACCGCACCACGTCGCGCATTATCTTTATCCCCGCTTGAACGGGGAGCAATTTATATCAACGCTCAGCAAAGAGACGAGGAGTATACGTACGCTTGACTATAAATACTCGTCCACCACTGCATCTCTCAAGGTACTAAACCCATATATGGTCTTTTTTTTTAGTCTTTGCTCTTTAGGTTTACTCGCGCCGCTGAAGACGCTCTAAGTGACAGATACAGGGGAGACAATGCTAGAAATGTTATAAGAAAGAAAACATCCAAATTTATCAAAAGTCATAAATTTGGACATGTCCTACTGTGACCTTTTCACAAACACCTTGTAAGTAGTAATCATGTGTATTGATTAAAGTTAAATTCAGCCTCTGTGTTCACCATAAATACAATGAAGTTGTATTTCATTCAATACCCATCTTCATATGCATTCAAATAAATATAGCAAACATAGTTTCAATGTAATTCAGGCTTCAAATCAATAACACAATTGAAAATAAAAAGACAGATAGAATAAAGATAGAGATATCAAATAGTGGATTGAGGGTAGAGAATTCTCTATGTCCTTCGAACGATTATGCCCCCACAATGATGCCGTAAGGTTAATGGCATTCGTTTCCCAGGATACAACAATCTCCTTCTTGGTTGATGCAGCACTTCAATCAATCAAGAAACTATCAAACTAAATTGTGCTTTTATGTAATCTCTTTTAGACACTCAAAACTCAAATAGAAACAGAGTTAAAACCTTATTATCTGAACTGGGAAATCAGAGGGGTTTTTATAGAAGAATGGTGATTGTTATCAAAGGAGAAAAATCTCTTCCCAAGAGGCACCACGTTTGGTCCTTGAGGAGACTCAAAACCCTTCCAAACAGGCACTTGTAGTTAGTAGTTAGGAACTCTTTGGTTGTTTATATTTGAAACCAATTTTTAAACCATTGCCAACCCTTGCTAAGTCCCTTCACCTAATTTCTATTCAACCTGATTAAGGAATTACACCTCATAATTCCAATAATCCCCTACATGAATAAAAAATCATCTATTAGAAAAGAAAATGATTCGAAAACATACATTGAGATCACATAATAAAAGTTACAGCATCGGGATAGGTGGCTTTTGGCTTTGAACCTTCCCTAGTGATTTTTGTCGAATTTACAAGTCGCCTAGTGACCATCGGTCTTGAACTATTCAACTGTATAATGTAAATTGAGACAGCAAAATTCACACTATTTCTTTCGGGTACCTTTAGTTCTTACGGTTGTGTTCATTTTGGCCCCGAAAAACTCTCCGTATTCATGAGTGCTATTAGAGAATATAGCCAAAGTATTCTCATAGAAATGGCCATGTTTCTCACTCATATAGTTGATCTCCCATTAAGAGTAACTTTCCTTACTCCACTTATTTCTAAGAATAGGAATCATTAAAAGCATAGCTTACCCTTTATCATTTGTACATGCAACACTGTTTGGGTTTATCATAGGAATGAGTAGAAGAAGTTTTACATCTTCTATAGTATTATTCTTCGAACTTTACATACGTTCGTTGTCTCTTTGGACTAATATCATGGGATCTCCAATCAACAAGGTAGAGTTTCTTTTATGAAAGTTCATATTACAATAGGCTAAAACCCATTCCCCTCGATAAATCATTAGTGTCTAGTCATCTAGGATTTTATTATTTATCACGCGCGGTCTATTGAGACTATTCTCTAGAGATTATAAATTTTATAGACAATACACATTTGCTTTGAAACAATCTTGGAATCCATTTCGAAGTTTAAGCATCTAGCTATAATTTATTTCAATCTATTCATGTTCTCTACAAAAACACTGAAAAATAATCATAATGATACCGTACCCCTCAGTTCTGATATTAGGCCGACGCCCTAATATCTAAGTTACTGCATCATTTACTTTTGCATCCGTTATTAAACATGAATTATTGTAACTCGGAGGTGAATCCCCTCCTAATAGGAAGATTTATTACCTCACAACCAGGTTTCGTACTGTCCATAACTAGTTAGTCAAAAATTGGTACTAGTACAGTAAGTACTATCACAAACCATTAACCATCCTTGTGGTATTTGTGCGTCATTTAGTTTTAGGCTTAAACTTATCAAAAGTTAAGATTAGTACCTAATGGGAACCACCAGCACAGTAGATACTGTCACAATGATCAACCATATCTATGGTTATGTCACTAAATTTAACCTACCTTATCATGCCTTGTTAAATTTACACTAGGAAGTACTTGACGCATTCCTTTATTTGGTTAAGTTGGAACAAGTCTTCTAACTTATATTCCATACAAACACCAAAACTAAAGTATAGTTATTCAACAAAGTCAAACTATACATACATGATAAAGATGATCAAAATGGTTGCACACAAACCATGCAATTGATCAGTTATTTCTTTACTTAGTGACTAGTCGTAGGACATATTTTGGAACCACACATCACAATGTCCAACGAAATACAAAGTAAAATTTCAATTTTACTAGTCTTAAATACGAACCAACTTCAAAAATGCATCCTAACTTTGTACAAAAAGGAAACAGATTTTTCCTAATTTTTTGGTTCACACAGGGTAAAGACAAATATGCACTTAGTTTTTGCCAACTTACTATACCATGTATAAGTACATGATAAACATGAAAAGAAATGGTTTAACATAAACCATCTAGTTCCATACGTTGAAACACAATCAACAGATTAGTCGCAAGAGAGATTGCATAGTAACTAATCGTTTGGTAGACACAAGCATTAATCTTAGAATTACATTATCGCTCGCATAGTAATTCTAAATGGTGAATTTCAAAATAGACATTCAATATAAAATCCTGATCCACAAGTAAAGTCTTACCATATAATCATAAGAGCAATGTGGGGATTGGAAAATTAATCTGAACTAGGATGATTTTGTCGCTCTTCAGAATTTTCACAGAAACAAGACTCAACTTTCCAAAATTTTAAAAAATACTTCCACTACTCCAAAAATCTGGAAATTTGGTGTGGAGTGTCATTAGTATGTCTAGTATACACATCCAAAATCCTTTCCAGTAAAAAGATATACCCAAATATCTAACTGATGTGCAAAACTGAACCTTTTACCAAATTCACCAAAATGATCCCAAATTTGTGAAAATAAGAAGAAACAATTCTGAAATTTTGACATACCTTTTTCGCAACAATTGTCACTCTAATCCTTTTCAAAACTTTTTCTTTAGAGAAATTGCCTTGGTACACCTTGAGTTCATGGCAATTATCATACAATGCCTTCTCTTCTTTCTTTCTTTCTCTATGATCACAAAATCAGGTAAAGGATACATTAGTACATTTTATAAAGAGTATTCGTTTTAAGATTGTCGGAAAATATACTAAGTGACAGATACAGGGGACACAATGTTAGAAATGTTATAAGTAAGAAAACATCCAACTATATCAAAAGTCATAAACTTGGATACGTCCTACTGTGACCTTTTCACAAACACCTTGTAAGCAGTAAACATGTGTATTGATGTTAGTTAAAAACAGCCCCTGTGTTCACCATAAATACAATGAAGTTGTATTTCATTCAATACCCATCTTCATATACATTCAAATAAATATAGCAAACAAAGTTTCAATGTAATTCAGGTATTCAAATCAATAACACAATTGAAAAGAAAAAGATAGATAGAGATATCAAACAGTGGATTGAGGCTAGAGAATTCTCTATGTCCTTAGAACGATTACGCCCCAACAATGATGCCGTAAGGTTAATGACGGTCGTTTCCCAGGATATAACAATCTCCCTCTTGGTTGATGCAGCACTTCAATCAATCAAGAAACTATCAAACTAAATTGTGCTTTTATGTAATCTCTTCTGGACACTCAAAACTCAAACAAAACCGGAGTTAAAACCTTATTATTTGAACAGGGAAATCAGAGGGGTTTTTATAGAAGAATGGTGAGTGTTATCAAAGGAGAAGAATATCTTCCCAAGAGGCAACACGTCTGGTCCTTGAAGAGACTCAAAACCCTTCCCAACAGGCACCTGTAGTTAGTAGTTAGGAACTGTTTGGCGGTTTATATTTGAAACCAAATGTTAAACCGATGCCAACCCTTGCTAAGTCCCTTCACCTAATTTCTATTCAACTTGATTAAGGAATTACACCTCATAATTCGAACAACTAAAAAAAAAAAAAAAAGTATTTCGTTTCCTTTTATGATATATAAGCAAAATGTCCATGGACCATGCGTACTGATTTAAAAAGTGTTCGCACAGCAAAACTTCTATTTCACTAATGTAAACTAAAACTTGAGATTGACTGGCAGTAACAGGATTTTATGGTTAGCGTTATTGTACGTTGTTCATTTTCTTATTGATATTATTTTCATTTGCCATTCTGTGTTCCAGAAACTTGTAATTATGCCGAAGGAAGATGCGGGCAGACCGTTATATACTGGGTTTGGTTGCAAGATATACCCTGTAGATTGACCAACAGAACAGATTTTGCTTATGAAAAATTTCGCTGGAAGCAATTCAGCTGTGAGATGCCAGACTTTGATGTAAAGCAATTCTTAGTGGGGTATCAAAACTTTAATCCTTTATATCTTTAAAAACAAAAATCAGATTTTTGTAAAACTTTATGTTTGGATTTTGGAAAGTTCTTTGAAATGTTGTATTAAATATGAAATGCTGTTAAAATTCTTAGTGAGATATAACGAGTACAAATATGAAATGCTGTATTAAATTTTTCATAATCAGGCAAATCTTGACAAAATTTGTGTTGTTAAAAAAAGTACAAGATGCAAGCATGTATACATCAGAAGTGTTCTGCCCAGTGTTATATTTGGTCGTCTATGAATTTTGCATATAAGAACTTCTAACGTTGTATTCCAGGATGAAGGACAAAATAATTGCATATATTGGGGCTTCCTTGGGGAGACAACAGTTCAACTCTCTGATGTGTATGGATACAGGCGGTAAATTTAGGGAAGATGTTGTAAATGTTGGGTGGGAATATGGACTTGTAAAAGCTCATGGTGCTATTCTCCCAGATGGCTGGGCTTATCGATTCCCAAGCACCAATACCACAATTGTCTGGTACTGGTCTTCGAGTCTTTGTGATTTGGAGCCTATTAACCCGGGTAACAAAACCACAGACTACACCATGCATCTTGATCGACCCCCAGCATTCTTAGGCACTTATCTCGACAGATTTGATGTCTTGGTTCTTAATACAGGTCATCATTGGGATAAAGAGAAATTTGATGCAAATCGATGGGTCATGCACGTTGGAGGTGTCCCCGTCACCACGGATGGAAAGCTTGCAGATGTTGAGCTTGCCAAAAATTTCACTATTTATAGCATTGTCAAGTGGGTTGATCAGCAGCTCTCAACACATCCACGGCTAAAAGCCTTTTTCAGGACCATGTCACCATGGCATTCCTTCTGTAATAATACAGTCCCGCTCGCGGGAGGCAAAGAAGTTACACAGGATGAATCACTTGATTATAGTGCTTCTGGGGCTGTCGTAGGTACAAACGTGGAGCTTTTGGATATAACTTCCATTTCTCAGTTGAGAGATGAAGGTCATACGCGGTACGGTAATGCGACACTTGGTACGCAAGATTGTTCCCGCTGGTGTTTACCTGGCATTCCTGATACATGGAATGAACTAATGGTCGCACAATTGTCAGGGTCGGGGGTTGTAGCGGTTCAACCACAGGCCAATTGGTCTGCGCTCCCACCAAAGGCCAACTCGTCTCTAGCTATGAGTAACCACCCAAGCATCACCCTTTTAGGGTTTACTTTAAGTATACTTATTTTGCTTTAATCGCTGTATAAGGATCAGTGTTCTTTAATTCAGTGCAGTGCAATTTCTTAATTGAGACTCCATAAGAGTACATATTTGGTTGAAATATCTG
Source organism: Papaver bracteatum (assembly GCA_023529315.1). Lineage (NCBI taxonomy): Eukaryota > Viridiplantae > Streptophyta > Magnoliopsida > Ranunculales > Papaveraceae > Papaver > Papaver bracteatum. Next base: position 399,007 of record JAJJWX010004109.1, on the reverse strand, counting down.
TTTCAGTTATACCTCTAGCTGATGATGACTATTTCACAGCAAAACACCGTGGGGAAAACCGGCAGTTCACAAGTGGCGCGCAAGCTTCTGGATATTAGCCCTTCATCTTTCACCGTCATAGCGGATAGTCTTCTCTTCATACTCACGTGGCATTGGCCTCATGGTTACGAAGGAACTCATTCCCACAGTTTATGATGCATGAAACTTTGCTAACCTGGAAACTAGAATATAATAAGCTAGGTCAGAGTACTTTACTTCTTGTAGATTTGTAATAAAAGAAACAAACTTGCTCCTTATCCGGTCACATGATTTGAAAAATATAAACAAAGTAAAGAATCACTTTAATTAGTAATATCATTTTCGATTGACTAATTAGGTCCTTTACTTTGTGGGGAAAGAATGTGGTACTGACTATAAAAAGAAAAAGAATCTCGACGATCGACAGGGGGCAGTAACAACAATCAATAGAGGTTAGGTCCTTTACTTTGTGCTTTGGCTATTGGTTACTCCATTACTTGTCCCAGATTTAAGGATATGTTAATCATGAAAGAAATGAGAATAAAAGAATCAAAGATTTCATAGTAATAAAATATGCTATTGATCATAAAATGGAGATGATAAAAATGCATAATGAAAGAAAGAAATCTAAACAAATAGTATTTGCTAGAGAATTTCCAATCCATTATTGGAGATCTGATAGTGTTAGAGATAAGGGTGCACACGGTACGGTTCGGCTCGTTTCTTGCCAAGACCGAGTACCAGTACCTCCCTAGACTCGGTTCCAAAATTTTGGACCGGTTCACTGCTGTTCCTCGGTTCCAGTCTTGTTCGGCACCAAGATCTTATGCAGTACGGTTCCGGTACTATACTCGGTTCCAGAAGAGAAAAAATCATGTTAATAAGGACCTGTTTTAGTAAGCATGTATTGTTATTTGTTAACATAAGAGACGAAGACTGACTGACAGACACTCACATATTCACACACAATTAAACAGTAGTAAGAACTAAGAAGTAGTAAAAGAGTCCAAGTAACAAGTAGCAGACTAGCAGTAGCACTGAGTCACTGACTGGACATTGGTGGTAAAAATGTAATAAGTAACACTGGTGGCAATGGCAAATACAAAGCCTTGAATATCTATTCCATGGCAGCAGCACTGGTGGTGTTGGTTGGATGATTTGTACAAAGGAAATATCCCGGACATTTCTTAGGGACATTGTTTGCTTCCCCTCCTGTCTGTAGTTTATATTCTTCAATATACTAGTGAGATGCACTGCATCCATCTCCTCCCAGCCTAACCTCTAGATACATATATTCAGGTGGGTGATTAATTAGCTTCTCCTCGAACCTACACAGTCATTACAAAGCCACAGAAATCACAGTTATGTCACACCAATTCAGCCATATCCTAAATAGAGATATAAGAAACTAATAGTAAACAACATCAATTTAGCAAGTAGCAGATGAGCTGTTTGCAATCACCTAACAAATCAGTTAAGAAACGCAACAATAGTACAATACTCACAATATCAAGGTTTGAACGGGGGCCAGCTGAGGAAGATGCGGCATACTCATAAAAGCATTCTGTTTTTGGTGTTAGCGAACTGCACAGAGATAAAACGAGTCGTACGAGGAAATGAGCTTCCACAAGCCAATCCATACATTTCAGTTAAAATGACAGCGAGCATAAAGTGAATGTGTACCTTTCTGAAACGCCCATCTTCACATTTCCTGGATACCTTAATCAACTGAACTATATTTAAAGCATAATGTGAAGTGTTCTTCATATACTTCTCTACCTGCACCCAAAATTCCAATTAAAAAATAAATAAGATAACTGGTAAACAGCCAGCACAAGACCAATTACTACCCTCGTGATAAGGATACAAAGTGCGATAAAAAAAAAACACCAAATGACTGGTAAACAGCCAGCACAAGACCAATTACAAATCGCTTGGTTGCTTTCTATAGTCATATCGGAGTGGGACATGTCTCATTTAGCACATCCCATTACCATGTTAAAGAGTAGGGGCTATTGTAATTTCAGTCCCAAATGAAATAAGCCAATTGCAGATTATAGGGGATACGGCGGATAAGAATTGTTGTTATGGTTGGGATCCATGTTTCCCCTGCCTATTTTGTTCTACAAGAAAACAAACACACAGAATAGAAGAATTTTGAATCAGAAAATAATACAATCAAACTAAATATATGAATAAAATCCTAATAGAGTCATGGATAATAAGAAATTAAACAAAATAGAGGAATTGAAAGTAATTCCAGGGTTGAAGCTAAAGGTCAAAACCAAAATCATAGATCTATGAAAAAAATGTGGTATTCATGTAATTTAAACATGTTTCTGTTGAATGATCTTCATACAAACAAACATTGAAAGCAAAATCGTTCAAAAATTTAAAATGATGAAATTAAAAGATTTAAAGAAATCAGAATCTTAAAATTGTTCAAAGATAAGGAGATGAAGATACCTGTAGATTATTATAACTTGTATGGAAGATATGATGATGATGATGATTTTCCTTGAAGATTTTACAGAAGAAGAAGAGCAAGAGAGATAAAAAGGAAAAGTGTGTGTCTCGTTTTTATCAATTCAATTCAACTCGGCTAGGTAGATTATCTTGTTGAATGAATCAAACAACCAGTATTGGATTTGGTGGTGTGTTCTTATGAACACAGTGATGGAGGAGGAGACTCAGGAGAGCAGCCAAGAAGAAGAAGGAAAAAAATTTCGACACACTTCTGTCTCTAACCCTAACCTCATTTCTATATATACTATAAATCTACCACCGTTAGATTAAATATAATCTAACGTTCACAATTGATCGGTACAATCGGTACTATTCGGGACGGGACATGAGCAGGACCGTGTACCTGTACCTCCTCAGCCTCGGTTCCTATTTTTTGGACCGGTACCTGTACCTTGTACCTCGGTTCGGTCCAAAAACAGGTACGGTTCCACCGGTTCCGGCTCGGTTCCTGTTCACCCTACTTTGTATCATAGAAAATTAATTAATTACCAAATGGATCACTGTGATAGGCATTCTAGCATTTGCAACCATTTGTGGTGGGAATATGACGAGGCGAGTGGCAAGGATATGTTAGTTAAATCAAAGAGGAGCAGCATGTGTTTCACCTTTTTCATTTTAATGAAAACATGTGTTTCAACCTTTCAACTTTTCTCACTATTTTGGATGAGTGGTTTAGTGCCGAAATCAGTTTTTAGTTTACCACAACTTTACTGAAGTAAATCATCCGGGAATAGCTAGCCTAGTTATCCAGGGGAAAAACTCTTGTGGTTGAGGTTAGAAGTTTGAATCCCTACCTATCGTTTCCAGAAAAATAAAAAATTTACTGAAGTAGGATGGTTCTGAATCAACAAATTAACTTTCAAACTCGTCGTGCATAAGCGGATCAAAAACTAGATATATCTTTTGTTTACCAATACACATCAATGGAAGCTTCAAAAGAGGAGCTCTAGATTCGGAGTCTGCGGAGAGTTTCATTTCCCTCGGTGCCGACTGAATACACGATAGCTGTACAAATTAATGTCGTGCATAAATGGAAAAGTCAGAGATGTCTCTCATTATTTGCTACTCATAACCAATGGAAGTCTTGAAAGAAGTGCTCTAGATTCCGTGGGGAGATTTTTGCCGAAAAGGGACCATAAAAATCCCTCAATTCCACGTATATGGTGGCTGAATTCCAAAAACAACAAACATGACCAAAACGGTAAAATATGACCCCAAAAAATGTCGCCCATGTCTTAGCACACAACTGCATGATGAATGCAGTGGGAGCATTTTTTGGAGTGCAATAATAATGCGTTAAACATATTGACCAGTCAACTGGATTTATGTTCATGGTCAACAACGTTCGACAATATTTAGCCAACGGTCGATTATGTTTTTCGAGTGTCCAGTAGGAATGCACCCGAATGCTTGGGTTAGTCAACTGGAATAGTCAATGGTCAATGATACGTTTGTTGTACATTTATGGGACTCAATGAGTTCTCGTTTAACCAAAAGTTGCTAAATATTGAAGTAAGAATAAGAAAAGATAGAAAAGAGAGAAGAGCTTTTTCATTAACAGAGAGGGGAACCCAATTACATAGGTTTAGTGTTCTATTTATACAAGAGTAAATGGAAAACCCTAGTATACTAATGGACCGCACATATCCATGGGCCATAGACCCTATAACACTCCCCCTTGTGAGGTTCAAAAGCGGAACTTCAAATGTGTTGCCTCGTTAAAACCTTGATAAGGAAAACCCAATGGGACAAAACCTTGACGAAGGGAAAAGAGTACAACGTGTTGATAACGCTGGCCACTTCTCTTCAGAAAAACCTAAAATATAAAAACCCTGTGGGAAAAAGATAATCTCAACCGAGGAGTGATAACCATGGTGTTGTTGTTGTCTCATTAAAAACCTTACCGAGTAACAAAACCCATTGGGACAAAATAAACTCAGTAGAGGGAAAAAGAGTTCAACCAACACTCCCCCTGATGTCGACATCATATCATTTGATACTCCCCCTGATTGCAATCAAGGGAGTTCGGACAATTTCCTTTGTCCAATACTCTTTGTGTGCTTTTCAAATAAGGACTTAGGAAGTGACTTAGTAAATAAGTCTGCCACATTCTCATCAGACGGTACTTTGTTGACTTGAATGTTTAAGAGACACTGTTGTTGCTGATTGTAAAAGAACTTTGGTAAAATATGTTTCGTATTATCACCCTTGATATATCCTTGCTTCATTTGTTCGATACAAGCTGCATCATCTTCATAAATGCATGTTGGCTCTTCAGTGGTGGAATTCAAACCACTCGTCCCTCGAATATGTGTAATGATAGACCTTAACCATATACACTCACGAACCGCTTCATGTAGGGCAATGATCTCTGAGTGGTTCGTGGAGGTAGCTACAAGAGTTTGCTTGGTCGATCTTCAGGATATCGTTGTGTTCCCTATGGTGAATACATAACCAGTTTGGGATCGAGCTTTATGTGGGTCAGAGAGGTACCCAGCATCAGCAAAACCAACCAAAACATTATTTGGGGTTTCAGTGTAGGGGGTTGATTTAGAAATCCTCCTTTCGTCCTCATAGGGATAAAATAGACCCATGTCAGTGGTTCCTTTAAGGTATCTAAATACATTCTTTATACCATTCCAATGACGCTGCGTTGGCGCTGAGCTATATCTAGCTAACAAGTTCACTGAGAATGATATATCAGGTCGAGTACATTGTGCTAAGTACAATAATGCGCCTATTGCACTTAGGTAGGGAATTTAATCTCCCAATACCTCTTCGTCATCTTCCTTTGGACGAAATGGATCCTTTTGTACATATAAACTTCGACCAATCATGGGAGTGCTAGCAGGATGCACCTTGTCCATATTGAATTGCCTGAGTATCTTATGGACATATGCAGACTGGTGGATTAGTATTCCACAGGCTCTGTGTTCTAGCTCAAGTCCTAGACAAAACCGAGTTTTCCCAAGATCTTTCATCTCAAATTCATATTTCAGGTAGCTTGCGGTTTCTATTATTTCATCAAGAGTACCTATTATGTTCATATCATCAACATAAACAGCTATAATTGCAAATCCGGAACTCGTTTTCTTTATAAATATGCAGGGGCATAACTCATTATTTGTATATCCCTTCCCAATCAAATAATCACTTAGACGGGTATACCACATCCGCCCGGATTGCTTTAATCCGTAAAGTGAGCGTTTCAACTTGATTGAAAACGCACTCTGTGGTTTAGAGTTACTTGATTCGGGCAATGGAAGACCATCTGGCACTTTCATGTATATCTCTGAATCTAGATACCCATAGAGATATGTTGTAACCACATCCATAAGCTGCATTTCAAGTCCTTCTGAAACTACCAAGCTAACTAAGTAGCGGAACGTTATGACGTCCATTACTGGGGAGTATGTTTCCTCATAATCAATTCCAGGGCGTTGTGAGAAACCTTGCGCCACAAGGCGAGCCTTATACCTCAAGACTTCATTCTTATCATTACGCTTTCTGACAAATACCCATTTATGTCCTACGGGCTTTACACCTAGTGGGGTTAGCACTACCGCACCAAATACCTGTCTCTTTGCCAGTGAATTTAATTCTTCCTGGATTGCAACTTCCCATTTAGGCCAGTCTGCTCTTTTTTGACATTCTGCAATAGAGCGTGGTTCGATGTCATCGTGCTCAATGATCTCTTGAGCAACTGTGTATGAAAATACATCATCAATATGCGTGGAGGATCTTTCCATCAACACGTATGCACTCTCATAATACATAGAGATTTCTTTGTTCTCTGGAATAATTTCAAACATCGGAGCGTCCTCCAGTATTGATTCATGGACATAACTATAATCAGAGACAATTTCATGAGAGGGATTATCTGTATTGATGATGAATGGATCGGATTGTGCCTTACTCACTCTTTTATTCCTTGGGTGAGTATCCATCGAACCAGGTGGTCTTCCACTCTTCCTTTGGGGGGCCACGGCCTCAGCTACACTTCCACCAAGTGTAGGTTTGACACCTCTATATAACGTGCCTTTTCCCATATTATGGATTTCTAACCTTGCAGGCACGTTTGCAGCTGGTATGTGTGATCTCGTCACTTTAGCAATATCAGTGAATGCATTAGGCATTGAGTTTGCCACATTCTGAAGATCAATAATTATTTGCACTTCACTTTCACACTGTGAGGTGCGGGGATCAAGATGAGACAAAGTAGGGACACACCACGACAACTCCTGTCGTTCCCTTAGGAAATCCTTTTCCATACCTCCCCCTAACGACGGGAAGGTTGTCTCATCAAAGTGACAGTCCGCAAATCTAGCGGTAAATAGATCGCCTGTCATAGGTTCCAAATAGCGAATAATTGTTGGGGATTCATATCCAACATAAATACTTAATCGTCTTTGGGGACCCATCTTAGTACGTTGTGGGGGCGTAATAGGCACATATACAGCACAACCAAAAATGCGTAAATGTGAAATATCAGGCTCATATCCAGTTACCAATTGGTACGCATAAAATGGTTAGCTAATAGTGGGTATAAAGCGAATAAGTAATGCTGCATGCAATATGGCGTACCCCCAGGCAGTAATAGGCAGGTTGGAACGTATAACCAATGCCCTAGATATCATCTGTAACCTTTTGATGGTAGCTTCTGCAAGACCATTTTGAGTGTGTACGTGGGGTACAGGGTGCTCTACGTCAATTCCAATAGACATACAGAAATCATCAAATCCTTTAGATGTAAATTCTACAGCATTATCAAGTCTGATAGAATTGATTGGATAATCGGGGTGGAGAGCCCTCAAACGTATAATTTGTGCTAGGAGCTTTGCAAAGGCAACATTTCTTGTGGACAGCAATGCAACGTGTGACCAACGAGTCGAAGCATCTACTAGAACCATAAAATACCTGAATGGTCCACAAATATCACCTTGTATTCTTTGTAAAAATGGAATGTTTTGTTTTGTATCTTTAGCATATGATGGTCTCGCTCCTGTCTTTGCTAAAGAACAAGCTTTGCAAAATGAGTGGTGTGCTTTTGACAAAGTCCACGAAGTGGAATGAGAAAGAGGTTGCACATCAGTTGCATTAGATGGCAATGGCTGGAAGACGTTGTTACTTTGCGTTGTAATTATCTTTTGTCTCATTTTACTTTTCACTCGAAAGAAAGGATGTCCGTGTGAGTTCTTTAAAACACGGATCATCATATCACGACCTGGGTGCCCCAAGCGGTCATGCCAAAGCTTGTATAAGTCACTGTTCAACAGTTCATCGTTGGTAACAACATTTGATTCGATAATCCGAATAGTAGTAGTGTACAAACCACTAGAGTGACTCATTAACTTCTCTAAAATGTGTTTTCTTCCACATGTATTAGAGATAATATTTATATATTCAATTCCATTTTCACAGTGAGTTTCCAAATGATAACCATTTGAACGGATATCTTTGAAGCTCAACAAGGTACGATTAGCTCTTGGTGCATATAGAGCTTCCGTGACTTTAATCATCGTGCCATTTGGAAACAAAAATTGAGCATTACCTCGCCCAATGATCACTTGTGATGATCCAATCATCATAGTCACAGAGGATTTATAAGGGATTAGGTCAACAAATAATTGCCTATTTCTTAAAATAGTGTGTGTGGTGCCACTATCAGCTAGGCACTCAATCTCTTCTGAGGATGACATCCCTACAAATGAATGGTACTTCAGAGAATTCGGTCACATAATTCAATCATGCAATAGATTATCACAGTAAAAATTAAATCCAAAGCATAATAAGTACCCATAAAAATTAAAAACCATTGATCCATCAATAGAAATGATAATTTAAGACTACCTAACATAGTTTAAGTCATCAAAATAAATCTTTAAATCAAAGTCTGCTAAACCACAAAGCAAGAAAATAAACAAGTTTTTAGGTTCAAAGGATAACTAAAACTAAAATACTAAAGTTACAATCAATCGAAGTCGCGTGTTTCCATCAGGGCATGGTTCTTTTTGCCCTGGAAGTCCGAAATGGTGAAGTTGACATCTGGGGAGGGATAATCATGTTCTTCCACACAACTAGATTCTTGATTTATAGATTCCCGATACTTTTTGTAGCTGGCTGCTACCTTGGAACTAGCCTTGCATTGCTGGTACCAATGTCCGGAGATACCACACCTGTAACAAGGTTCATTGCCATTATCTACCTTCTTAGGTGTGGGGTTCTTCTGTGGCTTTTCAACAGTGTTGCCCCTACAACTAGGTCCAGAAGTAACATCTCTAGACCAGGTATTAGAATGGCGTCCACGCCCATGGTCCCTTCCACGATGACCCTTTTGTCCTCTTCCACGTGGGTTGTTATCCCCACGTGAGTATGGAGCATGAGAATATGAATCATTTTAACCCTCTTTTCTTTGGGGTGTTTTCCCTTGTTATCCTTGCCATAGTTAGCCTCGGTAATTTTCTTCTTCCCGGGGGCTCTAGCATTGTTGTTTGCTAGAACTTCATTGTGCCTTTCGGCCACTCGCAATAAGTTGATTAACTTACTGAAAGTTGTGATTCTCTTATTATCAACCTCCATGCGATATTGGTTGTCTAGAATAACAGATGAAAAAGGGAAGGTAGACAATGTCTTTTGAATCAGATCTTTATCTCTGAGTTTTATCCCACAGAAATTGAGTTGTGCTTGTAGCTTAAGCTTATCTCTTTGGAAATCACCTACCTTCACATAATCAAGGAAACGAATGGCATTCCACTGTTCATTCAATTGTGGGAGAAGACAATCCTCAATGCTCCCAAAAAGGCTTGCTAATGCATCCCACAGTTCTTTAGGACACATCATGTGTTGGTATCCCCAAAGGAGATTAGGGTCAATGTGCACCTTCAAGTATCGAAGGGCTTCAGCCTTTTCTTGTTCAGTTGCTGGGACATCATCTTTGTCAGTAGAGGGTATGATGGTATGGGTGCATTCTTTTGCCACAAAAGCGATCTTCACATCAGCCATCCAACGGTGATACTCAAGTCCATCTATACCCAACTGTTCGAATTCTTGTCGGATATATTCCTTCTTGCTCATCTATATTAGGCAAGGTTAAAGAACATTAGTATGGCCAAGTTTCTTAATGGCCAATGAAGTGAGAAACCAAAATTCTTTATGGTTCCTAAAGTATTCTGATTGAGTCAAAATCCATTGGATGACCGTGCCCCATTAACGGTTTAGATAAAAGTAATTTTTTTTTTTTTTAAGGATAAAATATAGGTCATATATTATTATAGACACGACCACACGCACAAAAAAAAAAAAAAAATCATACAAGGCACAAGGACATTTGGCACAATTACGCATATAGAAAAGAAAAGAAAAATCTAGGCAATCATCGATACAAAGAGACATTGCATATTCATTCATGTTAAAAACATATAAATAAAGCTAGGCAAATATTACAGTCATCATAACAGACAAGATATTGTGTTAAACACTCACATAAAGACATACCAACAACAGAATAGTACCACTATTATTATTATAATAATCTTTAATAAAGTAAAGAAAAGACAAAAAGAAAATGAAAACATACATTATAATAGTTTTAATAATGACGTGGGAGCATACGTTAGATCTAATGAAGACATACGTTACAAGCAGTTCCAAAAATAAAAATCAATTATTTTATTATTTATTTCCAAAAGCAATAAAGTCATTTATTGAATACAAAGGGGAAGCTCACGGATTTCCTAAATACTCTCCTTTCTTTTCCTCTTCCTCTCTCCTTTCTTTTCCTCTTCTCTCTAAGAAAAAACTCTTAATCTCCATTAATTTATTGCTCAAATTTGGTCTAAAATGGACCAAATCTGAGCAAGATTTTTTTTTATTTTCAAGATTTAATCAAATAAAGTAGATTTCTTTTGTTTGTGATGTCATTTGACATATTTCTTCGCTATTTGGAGCGATTTTTCTTCGCCATTTGGTTCCAGTTTCTTTAATTTATTGCTCAAATTTGGTCTTTGAGAGCGATTTATTCAAACATTGATCATTGGTTCATGACTTGCTATTCTCGATTCAAGAACATCAACAATCCAATACGTTATTGCTTAGAATCTATATTCAATCTAAGGGATTTCGTTTGGATCTACAAGATTTTGCATCCTTTCTTACAAAGGTTCTTATTGATCTACAAGATTTTACTACATTTATAAAAATTGGGTAAATAATTCCTTTCTTACGATGTAGCATCTCTTATTGAAGAAGAAGAAAATCTGATTAAATGGTCAAAGGGAATCGATTCTAGTTAGATTATACCATCATCCTTCCCTACTACATTTATAAAAATTGGGTATCTTTACGATATATGGCTCTTTCTCTTCGCGATGTATTTGTAATAGATATCTTCATTTGTATTAGGGGTTTTATTATCTAGTACCATTGATGTTTTTGTTATTTTTGTAATCGATCATGTAATCACGTTTTGATTTGAATGAATTGAAACTTGTTGATTAACCAAAAAAAAAAAAAAAGAATACAAAGGGAAAAAAAAAAGAGGAAAGAAATACATAGGGACATGCAATAAGGTTTGTACACAGCAATCAAGAGATATGTCATAATCAATCAAGAGATAGAATACAATAAAACATTTGCAATCATAATCACAATCACGTATTAGTATATAATATCTGGACACATAAATTATAAACAATAATAAAATGATAACTGATCATTGATTCAAACGGGATTTTGTTGGTAAGTACATGGATGGGTCAAAATCAACTAGGATAATACGCCAAAATACATAGATCTTACAGAATAGCACTTGACATATATTTGTATATATTAATCCAATACTTATACTTATATTTATATATTAATTTATTTTCAAAGAACATATTAATCAGTCAATCATACAAGGACAAGACATCAAAGCAAATGTATTTACAAAGAATTATATTAATCCATCAAATGTTTTTTTTTTCAGTGGTAAACTATCTTTCACACAATTATATCTAGACATAGCACTACAGCGGTCAAGCAGATCACAGACAAAAAAATAAATAAAAATAAAATAATATTCACAAATCAAGGCACTGCAGACAAGATTAGACCGATCCCATTCACATCTTCAAACATAGTGTAATAAACGGATTAAGGGGATAGGTTTAGGTGTACCTTTTCGATTAATTAAATGTATAAAAGAACACGACACCCATTTATAGATCGTACCTTCGGAACGCAGTCAGATGGGATCTCGCAGATTGCACTATCAATGGAAAATTTATGAAAAAAACCTTTTTAGCAGGGCAGAGCTCTCGTTATAACGTATTGAAGTAAGAATAAGAAAAGATAGAAAAGAGAGAAGAGCTTTTTCATTAATAGAGAGGGGAACCCAATTACATAAGTTTAGTGTTTTATTTATACAAGAGTAAATGGAAAACACTAGTATACTAATGGACCGCACATATCCATGGGCCATAGGCCCTATAACACTAAAAAAATATTTGTGAGGGCAAAAAAAAAAAAAAAAATATAAAACGGTTTCTAAAAGTCCTAAATGCTACTTTTGGAATTTTCCGATTACAAAAAGTAAGTGCAGGAATTTCTGCCTTTTTTAACTCTTCCACACACAGCTTAGTGTTAATGTTGTGTTGTATTAACAACAACATAAACAAAACAGCTCTTCTTCTAGGTAGGTGTCGAGAAAAATAAAATCTCTGAAAATGGACTCTTGCATATTTTGCCTTTTTTTTTTTTTTTGTGTGTCCCATAACTTTTGTGCTGGACACATTATTCTCAAAAAGATCCACTGTTAGAAAAATTAGGCTCGAGTGTTTTCAGGGTGTATGTTATAAATAGCTCATGTTAAACTCGGTTTTATGGAGCTAGACTTGTATGAACTACAAAAAAAGAAAATAAAAAAAACTGGATACATTTTGATTTTGGGTCACAACAAAGTAATTAGAATTGCATTTTATTCGCCAAAATCCTTTAATTAGAGTTTGGAACATGAGTTGACAGTCAGAAAATCTGGTTAAAGGCACAAATAGCTAACAAAAACTTGAATTTGTGTTTATTTATTATCTCTACCAATTGCCTTTGTTATTATGAAAAAGAAAAGTGGAAACCAGATAAGATTATTTATTCATTCAACTGAAAACGTTTGGGTTTGTGCACAATAATACTACTATACTACAACATATAGCAAATGGTCATAACTCAAAACGTGAAAATACCCAACTTTCAAAAGCAAAAATCTATTGAACTTTCAAAAGATAATAATGAGATATGGATAAAACCGAATTTAACATTAACACTAAACATTTCTAGTAGTTGTACGATTGTCCCACTGTCATTGCCTAGAACAGAGTCCAGAGAAACCAACTCGGCCCAAATCCGGCAGTCGATGCATTATAAATATGGTCTCATTATTATAGCATGAGAGAACACATCTTAAAATAAAATAAAATACGGTCTCATTATTATAGCATGAGAGAACACATCTCAGTATAAATACGGCCTCCTGAATTCTCTCTCCTCTTCCCCCTCTGCTTTTAGAAACAGCCGCCTCCCCTTCTTCTTGCTCGGATTTCATTGTTTTGTTGATTCTCCGTCATGGCTTATATTTCATAGTTTGTATTTCTTTTTCCCATGTCCATGGTTTGAATTTCTATCTACAATTTACCAATTTGAAGATATCCCCTTTTCATTTTCCCATATCTCAGTGGTGACTTATCTTCATTATAACGATTTGAAGATATCCCCTTTTCATTTTCCCATATCTCAGTGGTAACTTGAATCTCTATCATCATCGTACCGATTTGAAGATATACCCTATTCATTATCCCATATCTCAGTCATGGCTTGAATCTCTGTTTTCCCATACCCATTTATCTTCAATTGAAGATCTCCTTTTACTTCTTCCCATATCTCACCTCAGCTTAGTTTGAAGTACTAATACATCTCCTACATCCATCAAACAGTGAATCATGTGTTAACTCTCACCAATCGAAATCATACCAACGTGCAGCCACCAGATCTCAAAGTAAATTAAATCTCCATCAAATCAAATCCCTTTTACATCTCATCGTATACATCTCCTACACCCATCACTTATATTCATCTCTAATCTCTTACATCTCCTACAACCATCCCTTGCAGCCATCTCTTATCTTAACCAACAAAAATGTTGGCTTTTGATGATGAAAATGGCTTCCAATCTCGGTTCTTAATCAGCAATGGTGCTGGTTTCCGATGATAATCAGGGTCATCAAAAGTAGAGAAGCCAGTGGTGAATCGGTGATGGCAATGGTAGTCCATATGGTGGTCCGGGGCGGCTATGGTAGCGATGATATTTCGTTAGGGTTTTCATCTCTTCAATGATGGGCAACTCCATCCGGGTATCTCTAATGGGCTGTTTTATTCAATGTTGTTTGTTTAGCTTGTAATGGGCTTACTAGCTTGGTTGAGGTTATGTCCCCTGGCTTTTGTTTTTTACTCTTTGTAAGGAACTTTTCTTTTAGTCATCTTGGATCTCGATAGTCCTTGCACTTTCAACTGAAAGTTGTATCTCTGTAATTTGTGTCTGGGTCTAGTTGTAATCTATTCTTATTTCTTCAATATAATCTTCTTTCACGATCAAAAAAAAAAAAGAGAACACATCTTAAGTCATTAGGTCATTTTCAACAATCTGTTGGGTGTTCATAATGGGCTATCAGGTAAGAAACTCTCGCCCTATCTCTCTCAGTTGGACCACTTACTACAAGTTTCCGATTCATTTTGATAGTAGTTGCATGCAAACACACGTGTATATATATATATACACATTTGATTTCATTTTCATCAATGAATCTTAATAAATTTTGAAGGAAGATCGCTTTGTTGCATTCTGTTTTGCAGGTAAATCAGAAAGGTTTAGGACCATGCACGAAGGCAACATACAATGATTTCAAACATTCAAGACTGTCACGCTTATCTCCGGTAGATTGGTAAGATGCCCATAAACATGTACTTAATTTGTTTCTGCTACTTAAGAAATGATCTCTTCAATAATAATAATATATTCTGAATTAGTCACTAGATGGCGTGAGCACAATCATTCTGATTTATGTGAACCCACGCCATCTTTACTTATTCTAATTGTAAATGTAATTGAAATTTGAAGGCAAAATGAACATCACCGAAGATCAATAGCTGCTAGCTTGGTTATGGGTGCCTATGTACTAGAGGATGACCGTCAAGAAAAACGGGTAGGGTATCGAGCTCTAGCACCACCATGGTGGAAATTCTTCAATTTTGAGCTACAAAAATTGCTCATAGATGATGCCGATTCCTCAAGATCTGCGGATTCCTCCATCTTTGGGGCAGTATTTGAATTCAAACCAAAGTCCAACAACTACTATCCTATAGGAGCTCCAAGATATGTAATTGCCTTTAGGGGAACTGTGTTGAAAAAAGATACTATCGTACGAGATATTGTATTAGACATAAATATTTTTATAGGTAATCTTCAACATAGGTCTCACTTTCGTAAGGCGATACAAGCTATTGAACAATTGGTATCTGCAAGTGGGGCTAGTAATATCTGGTTAGCAGGGAACTCTTTGGGTTCTTCCATAGCAATGGAGGCAGGAAAAAACATGGCAACAATGGTTAATTTCCTTGAGACGTTCCTCTTTACTGATACATTTCTTGGTCAAGTGAATGGCAGTATCACGAGAACAAAGTTGCATTCTCTTGCTTGAAACCTAAATCACCAACCAAACCCATCAACCATATACCTTCCTTCATCGATGTAAATGCAACCGTGCTTTGCAAAACCGACCTCCAACTAGTACTTCCACAATGTAAAAGTATAACTTCAACAATGACCTTCTTCTATCAAGATCACACCGCATAATCCAAGAATCAACATAACCCACAACATTTGTCGAATCACCATAGTGTTTATCAAACACTAAACCAACATCTGTACTTCCCCTTAGATACTTCAGAATCCACTTTGACTTGCCAATGAGCCTTCCGGGACTTCCCATGTATCTACTTACCACACTCACGGCTATATCCGCCTTGTACAAACCATAGCATACTTAATCCCCCATTTGTTGCATTTCCAATCGAAAGTATTGAAAGTAGGAAATTGAAGCGTGGGATCCATTTTGCTGGTCGCTTGCTCGCACATGCCATGAAAGATAAGCAAGAGAGGCAACCACACGAACATCTATACAAAGACTTAACACCGTGGGTACCCAATCTGTTTCTTCATCCATATGACATCATTTGCTCAGGTTTCATTGAGTATTTTGAACTCCGAGAAAATATGCAAAGCTCTGGACGTACGGAGACGTTCGTGACACCAAATTTGTTGAAGGGGTTATTAGTAAATGCTGTTGGAACGGAATATTTCTCTGAAGAGTCCCACTTAATTCCTTCAGCTCGTGTCACTACTAGTTGCAGTCCAGACGTTCACATGCTTTGTCAATGGTTTCCGGATGATTCAGTATTAGGCCCTAAGCTGTATCGCTACAAATAATTGATGTAGCTCCTGATCTGATGATGACATAGCTGTAAGTTTCCTTTTGGTTGTGCCACGATGAACATCATTGTTCATTGTATTTGCGTATGATAGTGTTTCAGGGCATATGCTGAACTCCTTGCTCCGATTTCTTGTGTGGTGGTTGTAATAGTATAGTCTTGTTGTTCATCTTCCATGTAAGTAATTGTTGAATCGTTTTTACTACTACTACTTTCAGTATTGTTGGAACCATGTGTTGAATTCTATACTTCACCAACCACTTCACCTACCACTATGGTGTTGTTAGGTGAATGAAGAATAAAGAGTCAATGTTAGACAATTAACATGTGTAAAATGAGTGTTCTAGTAGTTGGTTTGGTAGGTAAGCCTCCATATTAATAGTTGTTAGCCTCCATAGGCATAGTTATCTTCTTATTTTTGTAATCTATAAATAGGCATGAGTAGTATCATTTGTAATCATCCAAAAATATCAAAAACATTGTATTCTTGTTATCTAAACACTCAATCAATGCATCTCTCTATTTTGGTTCAAACTTGATATGGTATCAGAGCAAGGAGAAGGATCCTTGTATCTAGTGTTGAAACTTCTACAATGGCAACCCGTCGTCAATACAACATTAAAGATAAGTCTGACACCTTCACTCATTGTAATAAACGTGGTCATAACAAAGACAACTGCTTTGAGATTGTCGGGTATCCAGATTGGTGGGATAATCTCGATCCCAAGAAAAAGAATTCCGCTGCAGCAGCACATGTGGTTAGCAATCTAACCTCCTCTATGAAAACAACCAATGGTAAGGTTTTTAATTTTTCGCAAGTTGTTCCTAATAACTCATGGACAATTGATTCGGGTTGCACATACCATATGACTTTTGATTCCAGACAGGTTTCTCCTCTTAAAACATACATACACAACTCCGTTTGCACAGTAGATGGATCTTTGGCTCAAGTAATTGGAGAACAATCACTAAATCTTACTGATACATTGAGTCTAGATTCGGTTTTACTCGTTCCCTCTCTAAGTTATAATCTATTATCAGTTTCCCAAATTACTAAAGTCTTACATTGTGTTGTTATCTTTTGGCCTAATTCTTGTGTGTTTAAGGACATCCGAACACGGCGGACGATTGGATCTGGGGTTAGAAGAGGAAAGCTCTACTATCTAGATTTGGCGTCAAAAATTTCAGAAAGATTATCTAATGCTTTAGTTGTGAATGGTACTCAGGGGGAGAAGGAGAAATCACAAATTTGGTTATGGCATAGACGGTTAGGGCATGCTTCTTTTGGATACTTAAAAAGGCTATTTCCTAGTCTATTTTCAAAGGTGGATGTTTCTAGTTTTCAATGTGAAGAATGTGAACTAGCTAAAAGCCATCGTACTTTTTTTCCATCAAGTTTAAACAAAAGTACTATTCCATTCATGATTATTCATTCTGATGTTTGGGGGCCGTCTAAAGTTAACACTCTTGGAAGCGCACGATGGTTCGTCACCTTTATTGATGATTGCACTAGGATGACATGGGTTTGCTTGATGAAATCAAAAGATGAAGTGAATAATTTATTTCATAGGTTTCACAAATTGGTCAACACACAATACAATACAAAGATTCAAGTTCTTCGAAGTGACAACGAAGGCGAATATTTAAGTACTGATTTTCAACATTATTTAAGAGAATGTGGTATTGTTCATCAGACAACTTGTCCTAATACTCCTCAACAGAATGGGGTAGCTGAAAGAAAAAACCGTCACTTGCTTGAAGTTGTGCGTGCTTCATTAATATCATCTCATATGACGTTAACTTATTGGGGTGAATCTATTACCTCTGCAGCATATGTGATCAACCGCACACGTTCCAGCACTATTATTTTTCAGACACCATTGCAAGCTCTCACTGAGGCAACAATTTCACCAACAGTTCCAAACTTTCCTCCACGCATATTTGGTTGTGTAGCATTTGTGCACTTACACAAGAACCAACGGATCAAGTTATCTCCCCTAGATTTAAAATGTGTCTTCGTGGGATATGCTGCAAGTCAGAAAGGATATAGGTGCTACCATCCTCCAACTAAACGAATGTACATCACATTGGATGTTAAGTTTCACGAACACGTGATGTATTACTCGAAGTCTAAACTTCAGGGGGAGTATGAAAAAGAAATTCA
This sequence comes from Papaver bracteatum, assembly GCA_023529315.1. Lineage (NCBI taxonomy): Eukaryota > Viridiplantae > Streptophyta > Magnoliopsida > Ranunculales > Papaveraceae > Papaver > Papaver bracteatum. Next base: position 380,781 of record JAJJWX010004109.1, on the reverse strand, counting down.
GACTCTTGACTATGAATAAGACATAATCGAAGAAAATGTTGTTCTTGAAATTCCAAAAGAACAGAAAGTTAGTGGTGAAGAAATTAACACAGATGGTGAAATTGAAGCTATAAATGAAGTTGAAAAAGATAATGCAGATGGATCAGAAGATAATGCAGATGAAGTTGAAGAAGATAATGATAGATCATCAACCCCAATCCAATAGTTCGCTGAAGATGTTCTTGAACCTGCAAAGAAACAATTGCCAGAACGTCGGAATAGAGGTATCCCTAAAATTATGTATGAACCTGATATTTCATCAAAATCTAAATATCCCATGAGTAATTATGTCTCTAATCACCGTCTGACCGAATCAAATAAGTCATTTGTGAATCAATTATCTACTGTAGTTATTCCTAACAGCGTGCAGGAAGCATTATCTGATCCGAAATGGAGGGAAGCTATGATCGATGAGATGAAATCCTTACAAGAAAATAATACTTGGGACATGGTTGAATGTACAGAAGGAAACAAAGTCGTGGGATGTTGCTGGGTTTTTATAGTCAAATACAAGGAAAATGGTGAAATTGAACGCTTTAAGGCAAGATTGGTTGCTAAAGGGTATAGCCAGATTTATGGTGTATATTATAATGAGACATTCGCACCTGTAGCTAAAATTAATATAGTGCGAGTCTTGTTGTCTCTTGCTACAAATTTGGGTTGGCCATTGCAACAGTTTGATGAAAAGAACGCCTTTTTACATGGAGATTTGTCTGAAGAAGTGTATATGCAGCTTCCACCAGGTATGATGGAGTCAAAGTTTCATAACGGAAAAGTTTGCAGGTTAAACAAGTCATTGTATGGTATGAAACAATCTCCGAGAGCGTGGTTTGGAAGATTTACCAAGTCTATGAGAGCATTTGGTTATCGCCAGGAAAATTCAGATCATACTTTATTCTTAAAGAGAAATCGAGGTAAGATTACAGCTTTAATCATATATGTAGATGACATGATAGTTACAGGAGATGATCCAGAAGAAAGAAAGGCTCTCCAAAATTATCTATCAAGTGAATTTCAGATGAAGGATCTTGCTTCTTTAAAATACTTCCTTAGAATTGAAGTATCTCGATCAACAGAAGGAATATTCTTGTCACAAAGAAAATATGCCCTTGATTTGTTGGAGGAAACAGGTATGACAGCATGACAACCTATAAATACACCAGTAGAGCCAGGTTTGAAATTATGATCGGATGGCAACCAAGTACCTGTTGATAAAGGAAGATACCAAAGGATCGTGGGTAGACTAATGTACTTGGCACATACAAGACCCGATCTTGCATATGCATTGAGTATTGTTAGTCAATTCATGCATAATCCTAGAGAAACACATATGAATGCAGTAATGCGAATCCTAAGATACCTGAAGTTTTCTCCAGGAAAAGGGATATTGTTTAATAAAGGTCAAGACTTCAAAAGTATGGAGGCATATACTGATTCTGACTATGGTGGGTCATGTGATTATATGAGGTCTACTTCAGGATATTTTACCTTCGTTGGGGGTAATCTTGTTACATGGAGAAGCAAAAAGCAAGGAGTTGTTTCTTGATCAAGTGCAGAGGCTGAATGGAGAGGTATGGCGATGGGTATCTGCGAAGTGATGTGGTTAAAACGTCTGCTATCTGAAGTGGGAGGAAACCAATTCGTTTGTACTGTGATAACAAAGCGGCGTGTGATATTGCACACAATCCAGTTCATCATGATCGCACAAAACATGTGGATATAGATAGGTTATTCATTAAAGAAAAGTTGGATAATGAGATCGTGGAGTTACCTAGAATTAGATCGGAAGATCAGGTAGCTGATATTTTAACTAAAGCAGTTCTAAGTAAGGTGTTTCTGAAGTTTGTTGGCAAGCTAGGCATGAGCGACATATATGCACCAGCTTGAGGGGGAGTGTTGAATTCTATACTTCACCAACCACTATGGTGTTGTTAGGTGAATGAAGAAAATAGAGTCAATGTTAGACAATTAACATGTGTAAAATGAGTGTTCTAGTAGTTGGTTTGGTAGGTAAGCCTCCATATTAATAGTTGTTAGTTGTTAGCCTACATAGGCATAGTTGTTAGCCTCCATAAGCATATTTCTCTTCTTATTTTTGTAATCTATAAATAGGCATGAGTAGTATCATTTGTAATCATCCAAAAATATCAAAAACATTGTATTCTTGTTATCTAAACACTCAATCAATGAATCTCTCTATTTTGGTTCAAACTTGATACCATGTCACTCATACACCACATGTACTATGGGACGTACATGCTCCGGACACCATTATGTCTCTTATCTTTGTAAACCTGAGATGGTCTCCGAGCTTAGTGCCGAATGACTGCTTTAGTTTACTCGGGTGCTTATATAATTACTCAATCAATAATTATTCTATTAAATAAGGTTCTTCTGGGGGAGAATCAGCCCGACAATCCGAGCACTAAGTTCCATCTGATTATCAGTTTTTTTTGTCTGCTAGGAATTTGTATTTTTGTTAAGCTGATTTCAACTTTGGAGTTTGGATCTTGCTTTACTTACCAATTACCATACTCTGTGGTCAACGTAGTCGACTGTTATGCTCTGCGATCAACGTTAGTCAACAGTTTTGACTTTCTCTGTTAGGAATTTGTATGTGAAAATGTTCAACTGTTCCAGTAAAGTTATTTTGCCTGGCGTTTTTAGGGGTCAGGAAAAGGGATTTAGGGCCAACAATAAAACAAAAAAGGTCACCCAAACCTAAATTGAGTCACCCCTTATCCTAAATTTTTCTTAATGGTAAAATTGCCTTTTAATAATCGATAGTTAAACATGAATTCGGTAGTTACTTTACATTTAGTTATTATTAGCCAAATTTATTTATTTTTTCTTCGCGATTTTGGTTCAAGAATAATCGGTAGATGAAAATCTATATTATCTACCGATTATGGATGATGTTCTTATGTTTCTGCTAGTGTAAATCCAAGAACATCTATATTATCTACCGATTATTCTTGAACCAAAAAATTCAATTTTTGTGCACTAAAAATTAAGCACAAGCGGTAGATAATGAACACCATTAACAACCGATTGTGAACGTAGAAAATTTTGAAATTTTACTCCCTCCGTTCCATTTTATATGATGTTTTAGGGTTATTTTCTTGTTCCACAATACTTGAAAGTTTTCATATTTTCCCACAAAACTACCAATAATACCCTAACACTTTGTCTTGGAACTATAAGTTTATTTTAAAATACATTAATAACAATTAATGTTTGAAGACTTTTCTTATGGGTATAATTGGAAAATTTTCATATCTCTCTCCATTTCTTAATCATCGTGAAAACTCCTAGAATGTCATCTAAAGTGGAACGGAGGGAGTATTAAGTTTTGAAAATTTGAATTTGGGGTCGTGAACACAATCGGAAGATAATAAGCATCACTTATTAACACAATTTACTACCGATTATGGTAGTACCAAAGTTCAAAAATTTTAGATTTTGGAAAAATCTCATTTTGGGGCCAATAGACATTCGGTAGATAATATATATTTTTATTTACCGATTATGGTTGATGTTCTTATGTTTCTGTTAGTGTAAATCCAAGAACATCATCCATAATCGGTAGATAATATAGATTTTTAACCCGATTATTCTTGAACCAAAATTCGCGAAGAAAAAAAAATTTGGCTAACAATAACTAAATGTAAAGTTACTACCGAATTCATGTTTAACTGCTGATTATTGAAGGGCAATTTTGCCATTACGAAAAAAATAGGATAAGGGGTGACTCAATTTAGGTTTGGGTGACCTTTTTTGTTTTATTGTTGGCCCTAAATTCTTTTTCTTGGCCCCTAAAAACGCCAAGTTGTTTTGTTGTGTTAATTAATTAGAGTTTTTTTTTTACTTATGTATTCTTTGATATTTCTTTTTGCATCTGTGCACTGGAAATTCTTCTTTCAGTAGTGGAAATGGAAATAACCTACTGGATTCATCACTAAGTGTTCCAACAGCACTGTTGCCTTAAGAATGCGGAGTCATTGCCAAATTTTACTTATTCGCGTGATTAAAGAAAATATTTATCTCATGGTAATGTCAGACGTAGCTAAATTTATTATTTATTCACAGATCAAGAAAAGATTTATCTCTTGCTCACACTACAAAGATAGGCCACGGTAGTCTGACTGACTTGGTTAAAGTTGGTGTTTGGTTAAAGTTTGTGTTGTGACAGTGGTAATTAGAATGAACGGAACTCTGAGTATTAAATTATATTCCTCGTGGCTAGGAGGGGTTTTTCGCAGCATGCATATACATGTGTTAATTCCACATTAAATCTCACAGTATTTGCTATAGCCTATAGTGGTGTTTTCTACCCATTTGGAGATGACATCAGTCTTCCATTGGGAGATGACATCAGTCTATATTCTGAGTGTGGAAATAATGTGGTGCAGTTGTTAAATACTGACTATTAAAAAGGAGGAGAAGCTTGACGCTTAAGGTCCCCAACGGGCCCAACCCCTAGCATTGAGGATACATCAATCATAAAAGGATCAATGCCAATAAGCGAACCAAACTTTTTGACTGATTAATCATAAAAGTGGAGATGATAAACAATTTATGAAGAAAAAAAAGAAAGAAATCTAAACAAATAGTATCGGAGAAGAAATAGAGAATAGAATCAAATAGTATAAAATATTCCATACATATCTTCATTGAAGATCTTTACCTAGGCGAAGTCCACTGTATAAAATTCTATGATACAGTAATTAATAGCTTGTGCAGGGGTTAGAAGACAAAAATGCATATATCATGACCTTTGGGCTTTGACTAATGTGGTATACTAGGCGATGTTTTTAGAATCAAAAACTAGTACTAGAAATTTAAGAGTTTGCACGTGTCTTTAAGAGTTAACGAAGAATTTGTGCTACATATATTCGCGTTCGTTGTTCGGTGTTATCGAAATGCTGCGAAAAATATCGTGGTATTGTTGAATGTTGGAGATATGTGCTGCTAACAGCAGTATATACATGGCATCAAATATTTTAAGCAAAGAGATTACTTGCCTAAATACACCCAAGTAAGTTTGTTTAAGTTTGGTGATTGATTATCTCTTCTATCATTCTTTTCTTGTTTTGTTGTTGGTATTACGAAATGTAATACATAAATGAAAACCATGTTACAAAGAGTTGTAACGGATCGATGGATAATACATATTATTGGAGAATCGGTAACGAAGATATCTAACTATCACCAAGCCACACCAAATCAAAAATGCATCGCGACAGGACGGGACGAAGCCTTGCGATACCTATTAAAAAATACACAACGGAGCAAGACGAAGTCACATCACACCAAATCAAAGATATGATTAAAAGGTGCATCGGGCACAAAATCTAGTTAGCATTAAACGGTCCCAAGTCAAAAGCTATACTTTCCAACCGTGGCAACCCATTAACATTAAATCGGAATCTCAAATCAGCACAACTTTTGGTGGCATTATAAATACCCCTCAAAAAACCAAACTTTTTACAGTTCCAAAATCCCATAACAATGGGGATAGACAAAGAATGGCATAAAGTGATGATGATGAAAGAGAGGTTCTTGGCTTCCCGTAAGTCATTACGTGAAACTGTTCATTACATAGTTATCGACACTTTCCGATAATTTTCTGCATCTACAAAAAAAAAAAGAATTGAAGAATGAAGATCTTGAAATCGATGGTGAACAACTCAAAAACGCAGTTTTATTTGAAAAACGATGCACAAGGGAATGAACATCAAGCAAAGAAACGTCTTTGAGACTGTAACAATGGTAATTTCATCCAAAAAAGGAAGGTTTTTTATTTCTGGAAGTGGTGGGACGGGAAAAACAAATCTATTTAAAACATTGGCAGCCGGGTTAAGATCCAAATCGAAAATCGTTTTAGCAGTGGCTTTATCATGAATAGTGTAACGTTATTTTGATATTGAGATCGAGTTTACGTGTTAACTGTTGGCGTTCAGAGCCATCTACATGCTAATACTGCGGAAACTAAATAGCTAACAAGAAGTAAAGTACTCACGGATTTAACGTGGTTCAATAATATACACAATGTATGTAATATTGTCTACATCCACCAAACGGCTACGACCTCTTTATTCATTATAGAATTACCACTGAGAATTACATAACTAATTGACTAAATCAATCCATCGACTCACCACATCGTGACCGAACACAAGAACTCTCACAAGCACCCTATAAGATCCAAAGTAGTGTCTTCACCCATACGAGATAACGTTTACCACATTATCTACCACAACAAGATGATGTTCTCTGCACACCCTGATATAGATTACCATGGACGCATTTATCTCAACACCAATAATCTAATCCATCACCACCAAGATGATATTCTCCTTAACAAGACGTCTTACCCACATCTCCGTATGAATACTCCATAACGACATATCTTCCAACATCGATAAGTATCCCATAAGCACCATAATGATGTATTCCTTCCACCATTAGGTCTCTCACATAACCACCTCAATAGGTGGGATGAATCCCTCACATCTCTATGAGATTTACATTGAGGATTCCATGACTAAAACACTTAGCCTAGACCTCCTTATATAGTTGTCACAAACTTGGTTCCCAAGGAAACCATGGTCAATTAGGAAACTCATCTTATATATGGAAGTTGTCCTAAACTAGCTATGTTTCCCTAACAGAGCCTTTCCGGAACCTCCTAGAATTTAGCCGTCTTCTTTGACCTAAACTAGGAAACCCACGTTTCCTTACATTAATCTGATCGAAGGGCCTCAAGGAAACGAAGTAATGGAAATGTATCAATGGATATTCAGGATGCAAAGGAAATGGCCTCAAGGATAACACTATTGGAAAAAAGAATGGACACAGCAAGCGGGAAGCATGCATCACATATCTTATCATCAGATGGTTCTCCATAATGGAACATTTATAAGTAAAAGTGTAAAACCACGTCACAAGAACCCGACAATTACCAACCGGTTCGTGAAGACAAAATGGAAATTGATAATTCTAGGCACAACTGGGAAAGATTCTCAATACATGATTTTTTTATATTTGAAATAGTAAACCATGATGATGAAATATTCAGTTTTGGAGCCAAAGAAATATGTCCATATTTAAGGGTTATCGAATGGTATGACGAAACAACTTTAAGAGAAAGAAAACTTCAAATCCGAGATTCTCTATATGATGATGGAAAGTTTAAATTACGTCGGGTGAAAGAAATTTACCTAAAACTATGACTGAAATCTGCATTTTTTCCAAAAGTGTGACCAATTTGAAAATTCTTTTAAAAGTGTGACCATGACCGGTCAACCGACATATATGCCCTAGTATTTTACGGAAATACCGGATTTTGTCCTCAGATGTGTACATATCGACAACATATGTGTACACATCGGGTAAGGATGTGTATACACCCCTTCATAGATGTGTACATATAGACACACTGATACCCCACCATTTTTTTACTGATGTGTAGATATTATATGTAGACATCCAGAATCTAGGCATAATCATATGTAGACATCCATGTTTCGAAGTAGGCTTGTCAATGGAAGAATATCCGTCGGATATTAAGAATTCTGATATCCGATAGGTTAAGGACTACCAGATATCCGATATCCGATATATACCTATAAGATATCAAAATCATATATCGATTCTGATAGGTTAAGCTATCGGATATTAGATATTTATCCGATAATATCCGATTCTGAGTTATATTTCTGTAAAACATATGCAGAGGTGAAATTTAAGTTCTATTTCTCATACATACCATCCAAATTGTCTTAAAAAATAGTCTTAAAACATTATTCTAAGTATTTATGTCTCTAATTATCTCTTACTCATACACATACATGAAAAGAAACACAAGAAAATGCTATAGAAAGTAAGAAACTTCGAAACACGATGTATGATAAGTATCTGCCACTCTCCTCTCCATCCCCTGACTCTCTTGACTTCATTCTTCTTCGATTTCCAAATATCCCCTGACTCTCTTGACTTCATTCTTCTTCGATTTCCAAATGGTGGGGTATCATACATATAAGAATAACAGATGAATATCCCCTGACTCTCTTGACTTCATTCCAAGTATGATAAGTATGATCTACATTATACACAACTACGTAAGTATGCACTGAGTTTCAGCAACTAAGAAGAATAACAGATGAAACTATGAACTAAGTTTAAGCAAAGAAAAGAGAAAATGTTACCTTCACAAATAAAATCTGGCAACCAATCGCTTAAGCACAACAATGCTTCAACAACCTCTGGATCTAATGAAGCTCTGTGTGTTTTAAGCACTCTACCACCTGCACTGAATATTGATTCGGATGCCACACTAGTGACTGGGATAGCCAAGACATCTCTTGCCATCTTTGTAAGAGTTGGGTACTTAGGTGCATTTAGATTCCACCAACTCAAGATTTCAAACAAATACTCATCTTTTGGTGAGCCTTTGCTAAGCATTGGTTCTTCTAAATACTGGTCCAACTCAGATTTCTGCACCTCAAAATCAATGTTCTCCATCATAAACTCAGCATATTCAGGATCACGTACTTCATCTGGATTATCTGAATCCATCATACTTGAGCTAGAGACAGTGCTACGGGCGCCAAAATAGTGTTCATCTACATTTGAGTTTTGTGAATCATACTCATATAAAAGAGTTTTCAATTTTGTTTTGAATTTGTTATACTCTACTGCATAGCCAGTTTCATACATTTTCTTATAACGAAACCCTACCCATCTTGCCTTGTATATAGGATCTAACACAACTCCAATGCCCATTACCAAATTACTTTCAATCCAATACACATCGAACTTTTCCTTCATCTTCAACCCCATATCTCTGATATACTTATAATCACTGTCTTCCCATTGTTTGATGCACTTGTTAACTTCATAGACCCCATTGTAGTACAGATTTGCAGTTGGATACTTCATCCCAACAAACCTGGTTGAAACATCATTAAACACCTCTAAACACTTGCAAATAACTACCCCTTGTTGCCACTCGTCTTCACTTGGTATATAATCGAATTCAGGATTAAGGAAATCTAATATTTGAAACCCTTTTTTCAACTCAATTGCAATTTTAAGCATAAGAAAAATCGAGTTCCATCGAGTGTCCACGTCAAGACTAACTTCCTTTCCAAACAACCTACATTGTGACAGTGCCGTTTCAAACCTCTCTTTCCTAGCTTGTGAAGCTTTAACATACTTAACACAAGCTATAATTGATTGCACAAACTCAGTAGAAACTTTCATACCATTTAGGACAACCAAATGAAGAATGTGGTTGGCACACCTCATGTGAAACAATTCCCCATCAAGAAATAGACAATCCTTATTATTTAGCCACTTAATCAAATTTCTCATCATAACACCGTTAGCAGCAGCATTATCAGCAGTTAAAGCAAGGAATTTCCTATCTATGTTCCATTCAAGAGTACAAGTTTTGATACATTCCGTGAGAACATCTCCTGTGTGTGGTGATGGCACTAAAATATAAGTTAATTTTTTCTTAACCAAATTTCATTCATCATCTATGTAGTGGCATGTTACACAACAGTACCCATCTTTAGTATGCTTAGTAGTCCACATATCAGTTGTAAACTACATCTAGAGGTCAAATTAACCAATACTATTTGCAATTCTTGTTTCTGTTCATGAAAAAACTTCATCAAATCACTTCTGGTTGTGTTTCTACTCATGATCTTAACAGCATGGTTCAAAGACTTTCAATACATTCTAAAGTAAAAATGTTGAGCCATGTTTAGAGGGTAATCATGCTTAGCAATCATTTTAACCATGTATTCCCTAGAAACTGCAGGATCATACTGCCAATTAGCTAATTTTTCAAGATTTGTTACCTGTTGTTTTCAGTGAAGTATAAATCTTTTGTTGTCAACCTTGTTCGGTGGTCTTTTATGGCAAATCTTTAGATGATTCAGTAACCTTGTAGTACCACTTCCACTTTCAGCATCAATTACCTTCTTGCAATGATGGAATGTACCTAGTGCAACAGCTTCCATCACGTGTATTTTCTTGTTGAGTCTTACTTTACAATCCCTTTCAAATTCATCCCACACTGGTGACCTTATTGTTCTAAGATTTTTGTTCAGAGCAGTTATCAGTGGATCCTCACCAACTTCTCCATCTTCATCGTCTATATCAGATCCTTACATGTTATCATCAGCTGGGTTCTCTTCTAGTTTTGGTAATCTCCTAGTGTCACTAATACCCGGTGTTGAGACAATTGTTGAAGCTTGAACACATTGTGATTGTGAACCATCCCTAAAAAAGACATCATTTGATTTAGATTGAAGCAAATGGGTCGACTTTGAGGTTGCAACTGTCTTTCCCTTGGTTGGTTTTTTAAACATTTTTGCAAGCGCCTATATTAAAATTAAACATAGAGTAAGCATATGAACTGGTCCAATATCAAATTCACAATAGAGTAATATTCCAACTAAGATCATCATATTCACAATACAGTTAAACATTCCAACTAAGATCATCATATTCACAATACAATTAAACATTCCAACTAAGATCATCATATTCACAATAAAAATTTGTCATTTTGTTAGCTACAAATTGTGAAAGTGAGATTATAAAATGGAACATTAAACAAAGAAAGATTCTAACAAGAACAGAGCATTGCATGAAACATAACTCAGTCGAAAGCAAGATTATAACGTAACTCAGTCAAAACCAAGATTCAAGAATTTGGTCATAAATCTGTGCATAATTGTCTTAAAATATATGCAATATCCGTTATAATTTGGTCATATATTATAACGTAACTCAGTCGACAATATCCTCCATAGATAAAAAATAGCCAGCGAAGTCATTATCAAGTTACAAGGGAAACATTACGAACTTTGTGTCATTACCAAGTTTTAAGTACTGCTCATAAACAGAAAGATATAAATACGCTCAAGCAGTTAGTTCAAGGAGTCAACAACGCAATACCAAAGAAAGACAACATCCAATAGATTTTTCTTTAGATTATGTTCACTAATGTTACCGTTAGTATCACTAATGTAAAAAGATATTTTTACTTCAAAATATCACTCGATTACACTTCTAAACATTGCAACTGAGAAGAGAAAAGTGGATGGGTAAAGTACTTCTTAGTCTTTGATGTGGTGGTGGTGGCTCAAAAAGGAGAAACAACAGCACTGTAATATTTCTAGAACAATAGTCTGAATCCGGTTTCTGTTTTGGAGAAAACCATCAAGTCATACCAAAACCAAGGTCTAGTAATTGAAGAATGTTGTTATCGGGATGGCTTGTCTCAGCTTTTCCTTTTTTCATCCAACCACAAGACTCAATCACACAAGAAGTGGTAATAAAACATGGTAACAACAGACGCCAAAGATGCACTCACCTATAACCAAAAAACCAAGAAAAACTCCAAAGCAGCTTACAATACAATCAGACTAACTCAACTTTTAAGTGAAAAATATTATTGTCAAGGAACATAGTTTTGGAACACTGAACCTGATCTCTGCACATCATCCATATTCAAGAAATACAGAACACCTTTGTAGACCATTTAGATGCTTCAGTGAAGTAAAACTATGAAACACTAACAGTGGCTGTGATGATTCCTCACAAGTTATAATGCCAAACTTAGATTACCACCAGTGCCACCACAAGAGCAACTGCTGGGAAAAAGATAACCTGAACACTACTATGCAAACAGTTTGTAGGAAATAAAACTTGCTAATGTGTTGTTCTAAGAATGGGGTTCAATTACTTTCTATATATAATCTATACAATCCCACAAGCATATTCATCATATCCATAGTCATAGATTCTAAACTCTATGACATAGTAAAGCTTCTCATTTATACACAAACACCAAAATAAACATAATATGGAAGTAAAATTAGAAAATCAAATACCTTAGCTAGAGACTAGAGAGTGTCTCCGTGGAATCCCTAATACATTCAGTGCAATCACCTGCTTGAATCCCAAACTTATCAACCTGAACTTTAAAAGAAAATCATCCATCAATTATTTGACAGTAATTTGCAAAATAAACTCATAATATCCTAATAATTATCCGATTATACCCAAAATCAAAAAAATATAACTCAACAAGTTTATCCTATGATTGAGAAGAAAACCCAAATTCTGGAACAACAACAGAAACTCTAATTTGAAATTTCTGATTTCAAAACCCTAATAAATTCTAATTTCATAGAAACTCATACAAATTCACCACTCTATATCATCAAATTCTATCAACAAACAAACATAACCGCAATACTAGATAACTATCTACACAGAGAGAAGAAAAATATTGGTACCAACCTAATTTAGGGTATAGCTTAATACATCACACCCTCAATCTTTCGCGCCAATTTTAACAAATTGACGTAACAGAATAATCGAAGATGACTAACTAACTCCTGTTGCTAAACGAAAAATAGAGACAATAAAGATTGTTGCAGAGATTTAGTGGAGAGGTGGTGAGAAGTAGAACTGAGAACTGAGAAGAGAATAAAAAAAGAAATGACTTGTCGAGCCCTCGACTAGTGGAGGCAAATAAGGGTTTGGGAAAATTACTATTACGTCCTTAACATATCGGTTATCTAAACAAATGGATATAGCTTAATCCGATTTCGATATGTTAAGGAAGAAATATCTGATAACATATTATATCCGATATCCGATAAAACAGATAAAATCCTATAAGATATCGAATAATCGGAAATGGATTCCGGATATCGGACAGATATTGACAGGCCTATTTCAAAGTCTAGACATCGGAAACTACTCGTAAAATATGTGGACATCAGGCTATAAATATGTGGACATCAGCTATAATGTGTGGACATCATCTATGAATATGTGGACATCAAGCTATCCATGTGTAGACATCGGGCTATAAAGGGTACTTTAGGTATTAGGTAAAGTAAGTCACACTTGGAAGAATTTTCAAATTGGTCACACTTTTGGAAGAAATGCACATTTCAGTCACAGTTTTGTGTATTTCCTCAATTTTTGAATGAAAGTTGGACCAAGATCAAAAAAATTCAAAAACAATATTAGAAAACCGCAATTCATGTTTCCTTCATCGATGGGTGCAACAGTAGACAAAAATCCAAAACAAATCGGATTGAGAAATGTGAGGCGAAACATCACAAAAGCAACACATTCATGAAGCATAAATCATGTTTCTTTGATGAAGGAGAAAACGAATAATTAAAGTTTCATATCTCCATGTATTTTTTACGTTAAATTGTTTATTGTTAATGGGATTTATACGCAAGGTACATTTCATGATAGTACACTAGGGTTTATTATTACATTTTAAAGGCGAAGCTATAGACACTCTTGGGTAAGATAATTGGTAAAGTATCACTTGCAACTTAAAGTTGGAGTTCCAGTTTTTGTTTTTTTTTTTGAAGCATGGAGTTCCAGTATACTGAACACGGTTGATTGTAAAGGTAATTGGTAAAAGGAAAATTTAAGCACAGGTTAACAAGTAACAACATCGGATTGGAGGTGTACATTCAAAGGATTGTGTTGTCTCTACTGCCTCAAACCTACCTTTGGTATTCATAAGAAGGCAATTACCTGTAAAAGTATGCCTCGCTATGACAATCAACAAGAGCCAAAGTCAAACTGTACAAAATATGGGCATCTATTTGCCAACACCGCTTTATGCGCATGTGAAGTTATATATGGAGGTGTCTACATAAGTTGCTACACGGTCATGACCATAAGTTAACAAATACTGATCGAAGACCAAGATTGCACCACCAGATATGAGAGTCTGAGCAACTAAATTAGCTCCTACCTTGGAGAAATATAGAAAGGTCTTTTTTCAGACCACGATCATAACAATACTTTTTGTGGACTTACAAACTTCAAAGTTTCATATGCATTTTTCATGACGCCCCATGATAATACTATGTATACCTACAATTTAGATGCTCTTGAAACAGCCGGTGCGTATGCACCGGGTTAGGTGCTTGTATTTATCTAAGATACAAAACAAAGCTAGGCTAAGTTTTCCTATGTAAGTGGTGGTCCAGATTTGTTTAGAGAGAAGATAAATCAAGGGATGTGGTTCTCCTGACCACCCCCTATAACTCGCACGTGCGGCATTATTTCTAATATTATGAATGAAAAATGAATACTCAAGTCAAGATATGGAATTTCAAAAATTATAATGGGGAGGTTCGAACTCATGACCTATTGTGTCATAAGAGTGGCCTCTAACCAGTGTTCCACCTTGGTTGGAATTGATAGAAAAGATAAATCAACAGTGGTGGTTTGTTCAACTTAAATACCATAATTGCTTTATTTATTAGTGTTTCACTAATTGCACATAATAAATAATTTATTGATTATAAAGTGTTTTATTAATTAGTGTTTCACTAATTGCTCATAATAAATGACTTATCATTTTTTAATTATAAATGTTTTCTTAATTATTATAATATTTATTTTTATTAATAAGTAATTTTGATAAATAATATCAATAGAAATTTTCTGCGACAATGAGTATTAGAAGAGGTGGCAGCCGAAAGATTAGTGGTGGTTAAGGGCGGAGCCAAGCACAATTATACTTATTTTTGTTCTTTTATCGTTAAATGGGATACAAAGTCCATTTTTCACAGGTATCCAACTTGCCAAGAATTTTTTTCTCCCTCTCTCCTCAAAATCATGGCTCCGCCCTTGGTTTTTGGTGGAAGAAGTAGTGACGGTGAATGCTGGGGAGTAGTGATGGACAATATTAATTTTATGTTGCCGTTACAACATCGATAACATCGTAGTGTGGAAGATTTGGTTGGTTGTTTTTAAAACTTTTGATAAAGGAAGGTACCATATATTTCAGGGATGATATCATACAAGATAATATTTTCATGATCGTAGTTAGATCACCCAAATGGTAACCCTGTTATCTTTGGTACTATATCATATAAATTGTGATTTTTTAATGTTAAAATAAAATTGATTGCAATACAAAAAAGAATATATACACGGAAAAAAAATGATGAAACTAATTAATTGATGAAATTTTGTTCAATCTAAACCTCATACATGGCATTTGTGATTGAAAATTAGAACTGCGTCCAACAACCTACATGGGATGGGCTGCAGTGATGGCAGCAGTGGTGGAGTCAAAAATTGACATTGAGGAGGCCTATTTTATTTTTAAAAAGAAACATGTAAACTTTGGTGGACTAAACCATAAATATATATGGACAAAGTATACTATTTATAAAATAAACTAAAAAAATTATGTGGTTATTAAAAATTTAAGGGGTTAGAACCAGGTTAGTCAACCCTTGGCTCCGCTACTAGGTGGTAGTGGATAAAAAAAGTGGATTCATATGGTTTTATGGTGGTGGCGGGTATTGGTGAACAAAAACATATTATGCTAACTTCGTAACGCCTCAAAATGTGTAACGTTATATTATATTATATAAAGTATAAAACGTGGTTGATCATTCTTATGTTAAAATAAACTTGATAAAACACATGTCCATTTTAAAAAATTGGTGCAATCAATTGCCATGTTATGTAATAACTAAATGAACGACACGAATCAAGATCAGAACATATGAAATTATATATTATCAATTTGTTTATGTAAAGAGTGGTCAGGATTTGTCATTGGCAAAGATAAATTTACCGCTGGGGTTTGTTCAACTTAACCATTTTTAAACGTTTTATTAATTAGTGTTTCATTGATTGTTCATAATGATTAATTAAATTTCTATTATAAATGTTCCTTTAATACATAGAATTTGTGATTGAAAATTAGAATTGCGTCCAACAACCTACATGGGATGGGCGGCAGTGGTGGAGTCAAAAATTGACACTGAGGAGGCATATTTTCTTTTTAAAAAGAATCATGTAAACTTTGGTGGACTAAACCATAAATATATATGGACAAAGTATACTATTTATAAAATAAACTAAAAAAATATGTGGTTATTAAAAATATAAGAGGTTAGAGCCAGGTTAGTCAACCCTTGCCTCCGCCACTAGGTGGTGGTGGATAAAAAAAAGTGGATTCATATGGTTTTATGGTGGTGTCGGGTATTGGTGAACAAAAACATATTATGCTAATTTTGTAATGCCACAAAATGTGTAACGTTATATTATAAAGTATAAAACATGGTTGATTATTCTAATGTTAAAATAAACTCGATAAAACACATGTCCATTTTAAAAAAATTGGTGCAATCAATTGCCATGTTATGTAATAACTAAACGATCGACACAAATCAAGATCAGAACATATGAAATTATTTATTATCAATTTGTTTATGTAAAGAGTGGTCAGGATTTGTCCTTGGCAAAGATAAATTTACCGCCAGGATTTGTTCAACTTAACCATTTTTAAACATTTTATTAATTAGTGTTTCATTGATTGTTCATAATGATTAATTAAATTTCTATTATAAATGTCCATTTAATAATCTAATATAAATACATAATTTTACTAAAAACTATATTGATTCTGGTAGTGGAAGTAGAGTTAGTGTAAGCGGTGGCGGGTGTTTGTTAATGGTGGAGGCGGTAACATTACTATTGGTGGAAGAAATAGTGGCGGTGGATGGTTTTTATGGTGGTGGGTGTTGGTAATAGTAGTGTATAATAATAGTTTTTTCTTTTTAGTGAGTTTTATTGACCAAGTAAAAAAATAATCTTATGTATAGGTTACATTCACTGGGTTAGAAGGTAGAGTAGACACCAATGGGTAGATCACACAAAGAAGAACATGACTGAGAATACTTCAATAATTTGGTCAAGAGATAAGATCAAAATTTTAAGATTAAATTTCTATAGGACTAATTAGATCGGCTTCAATAGGAGCTGACTAAAATATGGATTAATAATAATTTTCATGTAAGACAATTGCAAAACATAGTTTGGATAACTCTGCCTATGTAAAGAGTGGTCAAGATTTGTCCTTCCTCAATTTATATGTTATGTGAGAAGAAGGTGATATCTAAGATTGAGGTATAATTCAAATCTATTAGATTCATACCATTTACAACTGGATGCCTTGAAAAAAATTGACGTGTTGTTATTATTATTACAGTCAAGGGATACATTGACCACACTTGCGCAAATAGCTCACTTCGCAAATGATTGGTGTTGCATATACTGTCTAGAATACAACGAGGAATTTGAGGAAACAAGGCACCAGAAGCAGTGTCCGGAGTATTTTGGATTTAGTAACTTAGAAACGATGTAATACTTATGTTTTTTTTTTTTTTAGTTTTTCCACAATCTATTTATTTAAGAAAAATGAACATTGCAAATACATAGAATAAACAAAAATTAGACAGATTGTGCTTGACAATAATGGCTACTGATGGTCCGGAAAGGGAAAAAGAAAGAAATTGTTGGAGAAGAATTGTTGGGATATACAACGGATTACTTGATACGAATGAAAGAAGTATAATTATTTCGATTTTGAAATCACATAAAGTTCACAGTAGAAGATGACATCAAGTTTAAAGTTAGTAACAAACATAATATGGCTAACTTAAATGTTAAAAACAAACAAGATATATAAACTTAGAAAATTGTGGGACTTGAAAAGGCCAATTTTGAAAAGTACAATCTTAGAAAGAAACGATCCACAATACCATAAATTTTTTTTACTAAATATTCAATGTAGAATATGTCAACTTTTGGTAAAGGATCTATTGACAACCTATTAATTTGAAATAAGATCAGGGAGTACAATATGTGTTCAAAGTTCTTTATGGGGTAATGTGTCGCCAGATTGTATTCCAACTGAAGGTAGGAACATACTAAAGTGACAAAATGTCCAAGACTTTTGAAGTTACCAAAGCCTTAATTAAGTCGAATTGTTGGGCACAATACTTTGTTGAAGATTTAATGGCAGAGGTTCGCATATATACAATCCCTTCGAAAAGGTAATAGGTACACATTTTAAACATTGTCATATAATGGGTGTTGAAAAATTACAGGAAAATC
The DNA here is from genome assembly GCA_023529315.1 of Papaver bracteatum. Taxonomy (NCBI): domain Eukaryota; kingdom Viridiplantae; phylum Streptophyta; class Magnoliopsida; order Ranunculales; family Papaveraceae; genus Papaver; species Papaver bracteatum. The sequence goes on along the minus strand of JAJJWX010004109.1, from coordinate 362,751 downwards.
ATGTCACATTGGATAGTTTGTATCATTCGTTCGATGCAAAAAAAATACTATTCTCTGCCTATTTGGAGGATCGACAACATGACCATGATAGATGAGTCAGCTGGAGCGAAATAGGAGCATGTGGAGACTTTTATGGACGATATTGATTAGTTGATTTCACTGAGATGAGCGCTGCTGACGACATATTTCCAAAAAATATTTAAACTTCCATGTTCATGTATAGCATTATCTCATTATAAGAAATGAACCTAAATAAAAAAGTGTCTGGAAGTTAAGATTATATTTCTTTCGTTTGAGAAAATCTCCGGCGGTAAAATATTAAAGAAAAAAAAAAGAAAAAAAGAGAGGAAAATCCCAACTATTTTTATGACAAACACATATTAAATCATAAGGAGTTGATAAGTATTCGGGACACAAATTATACGATATATTAAAAATGAACCAACATCATGACCCGTGCCGTTACGGCATGGGTTAAGGGCTAGTCTAAAATACAAAACAAAGCTAGGCTAAGTTTGCTTGTATTAGTGGTGGTCAGGATTTGTCCTTCGGAAAGATAAATCAAAGGATGTGGTTCTCCCTGCCACACCCTACAACACGCACGTGTGGCGTTAATTCCGATATTATGAATGAAAAATAAATACTCAAGCACGGGTTAAGGGCTAGTCTAAAATACAAAACAAAGCTAGGCTAAGTTTGCTTGTATTAGTGGTGGTCAGGATTTGTCCGTCGGAAAGATAAATCAAAGGATGTGGTTCTCCCTGCCACACCCTACAACACGCACGTGTGGCGTTAATTCCGATATTATGAATGAAAAATAAATACTCAAGTCAAGATATGGAATTTCAAAAATTATAACCTGGAGGTTCGAACTCATGACCTATTGTGTCATAAGAGTGGCCTCTAACCAGTTTTCCACCTTGGTTGGAATTGATAGAAACGATAAATCAATAATGGTGGTTTGTTCCACTTAAATACCATAATTGCTTTATTAATTAGTGTTTCACTAATTGCACATAATAAATAATCTATTCATTATAAAGTGTTTTATTGATTAGTGTTTCACTAATTGCTCATAATAAATGACTAATCATTTTTTAATTATAAATATTTCCTTAACTAATTATAATATTTATTTCTATTAATAAGTAATTTTGATAAATAATATCAATAGGCATTTTCTGCGACAATGAGTAGTAGAAGAGGTGGAGGCCGAAAGATTAGTGGTGGTTAAGGGCGGAGCCAAGCATAATTATATTTATTTATGTTCTTTTATCGTAAAATGGGATACAAAGTCCATTTTTCACATATATCCAACTTGCCAAGAATTTATTCTCCCTCTCTCCTCAAAATCCTGACTCCTCCCCTGGTTTGTGGTGGAGGAAGTAGTGACGGTGAATGCTGGTAAGTAGTGATGGACAATACTAATTTTATGTTTCAGGGATGATATCATACAAGACAATATTTTCATGATCGTAGTTGGATCACCCAAATGGTACCCCTGTTATCTTTGGTACTATATTGTATAAATCATGATTTTTTAATATTAAAATAAAATTGATTGCAATACAAAAAACATTATATATACACGGAAAAAAATGAAACTAATGAATTGACGAAATTTTGTTCAATCTGAACCTCATACATGGCATTTGTGATTGAAAATTAAAATTGCGTCGAACAACCTACATGGGATGGGCGGAAGTGATGGTGGCAGTGGTGGAGTCAAAAATTGACATTGAGGAGACCTTTTTTTTTTTAATAAAAGAAACATGTAAACTTTGGTGGACTAAACCATAAATATATATGGACAAAGTACTATTTATAAAATAAACTAAAAAAATTATGTAGTTATTAAAAATTAAGGTGTTAGAGCCAGGTTAGTCAACCCTTGGTTCCGCCACTAGGTGGTGGTGGATTAAAAAAGTGTATTCATATGGTTTTATGGTGGTGGCGGGTATTGATGAACAAAAACATATTATGCTAATTTCGTAACGCCACAAAATGTGTAACGTTATATTATAAAGTATAAAATGTGGTTGCTCATTCTAACGTTAAAATAAACTCGATAAAACACATGTCCATTTAAAAAAATTGGTGCAATCAATTGTCATGTTATGTAATAACAAAACGAACGACACAATTCAATATCAGAACATATAAAATTATTCATTATCGATTTGTTTGTGTAAAGAGTGATTAGGATTTGTCCTTGGAAAAGATAAATTTATCGCTGGGGTTTGTTCAACTTAACCATTTTTAAACGTTTTATTAATTAGTATTTCATTGATTGTTCATAATGATTAATTAAATTGCTATTATAAATGCCCCTTTAATAATCTAACATAAATACATAATTTTATTAATAAATAATTTTACTAAAAAATATATTAATTCTAATGGTGGTAGTGGAAGTAGGGTTAGTATAAGCGGTGGCGGGTGTTTTTGAATGGTGGAGGCGGTAACATTACTATTGGTGGAAGAAATAGTGGCGGTGGATGGTTTTTATGGTGGTGGGTGTTGGTAATAGTAGTGTATAATAATAGCTTTTGCTTTTTAGTGAGTTTTATTGACCAAGTAAAAAAAAATCTTCACAAAACATGCAACATTGTATTGTGAAAGATGTAATTGGTTGTTAATTTCCGCTATTCTAGAATTGAAGTGTCTGGATAAACAAAGAAAATATAATTTTTTTTTAATAAATATTCAACACGGAATATGTCAACTTTTGATAAAGGATCTATTGACAACCTATTAATTTAAAATAGGATCAGGGAGTACAATATGTGTTCAAGGTTCTTTATGAGGTAATGTCTCGCCAGATTGTATTCCAAGTGAAGGTAGGAACATACTGAAGTGACAAAATGTCCAATACTTTTGAAGTTATCAAAGCCTTCGTTAAGACGAATTGTTGGGCACAATACTTTTTTGAAGATTTAATGGCAGAGGTTCGCATATATACAATCCCTTCGAAAAGGTAATGGGTACACATTTTAATCATTGTCATCTAATGGGTGTTGAAAAATTACAGGAAAATCATGTCGCATTGGATAGTTTGTATCATTCGTTCGATGCAAAACAAATACTATTATCTGCCTATTCGGAGGATCGACAACATGACCATGATAGATGAGTCAGGTGGAGCGAAATAGGAGCATGTCGAGACTTTTATGGACGATATTGATTAGTTGATTTCACTGAGATGAGCGTTGTTGACGACATATTTCCAAAAAATATTTAAACTTCCATGTTCATGTAGAGCATTATCTCATTATAAGCAATGAACCCAAATAAGAAAGTGTCTGGAAGTTAAGATTATATTTCTTTCGTTTTAGCAAATCTCCGGCGGTAAAATATTAAAGGAAAAAAGAGAGGAAAATCCCAACTATTTTATAAGGAGTTGATAAGTATTCGGGACACAAAATATACTATATATTAAAAATGAACCAACATCATGGCCCGTGCCGTTACGACACGGGTTAAGAGCTAGTTATTTAATATGGTTGAAGAGCGGAAACGGTCGTCCCGCTTAACCATTACGCTAAAATTATTCAAACTAAAGAGGATTTTTCAAAGTTGGTGTTCACTGCTGGTGTTAGAAAGTAAGATTTTGGCAATGGCATGTAGTTTGAAAAACCTATGTTTCACTAGTTATGATCGGATAACTATGAAGTCAAAGTCTGTCATATGCCTCACCTTAGGAGCTATCAACCATAAATTCATGGGACATCCTATTAAATCCAGTGGGAAACCAAGTCCAACCATAAACTTGTCGGCACTGGGTGGTGGATTTTTCGTCAGTGGGTCAGAACATAGATGTTGCAGATCTCTTCTTATAAAAGAAGTTTTTTGGTTTATTTGAAAAGGTCAAACACATATGCACAACGTCAATGCGTCCATTGCGTGTCCGACCAAGTTATGCGCACCTATACTTCATGCAACGATCATATCCGTGTCCGTACTTCTTCCTCCTGACTTTTTGGAGGACTGAAAAGTAGACGAAGACCAAAATGTATATATATATATATATATTGTGAACCTCTAAACAGAAATAGAATGCACAGTCACAGCTTGATTCTTCGAAAGGAGTAATGATACACGCACTGCGGCTGTGCACCGCGGTGCGTACCGAGATGAAATCCAACGGCTCTCTTTTAAGGATGCGGTGATTAGCAGGGGTGGGGGCCATTGGTGGGGCCACCTTTTTTTGTGTGTCACGTTCTCTCTCCGCGGGACGCACCGCGGTGCACAGCCGCGGTGCATCTAACATTTTTGCTTCGAAAGAGAGAAATATAAAAAGTCACAACTTTTACTGACTACATACAAAAGGTTTTGGGTTTTCATATCATGGGAGATCAGTTATCGAAGCCAACGGACAATGATTTCCAAGGTTCAGGACTTTCGCGCTTATCTACGGTGGACTGGTAAGATTGACTGTCCTTCCTACTCTTGTTTATCACTCCATTTGTTTCTGCAATACTACTCTTCGGTTATTTTGTAAACGGGGCGTAAGTTTATGTACGCATAAGTCGGATATATTTTATTGCAAATGAGCCATAAACTAACCGTAAACAATTAAAATATACTCTTTCCCTTTCAAAATATAAGCAATATTTTCTTAATTTTTGTATGATTTCTAGCAGAAAGATCCATAATAATAATTAGTGTTGCTTAACAAAATTAGGGTTGTAAAACTTCTTTCAAAACTTATAAAAAATTCAATAGTCATTTTTATACCCGTTACTTAGGTGTTTCTAAAAGATTTTGACGTTTTAACGCATAAGGATAGATTCTTTATAGTTTGCTTAAAGTTGCCAAAATACGAAAAATCTCATTTATTTATAGGACAAAGGGTTACATTTTTATAATTATTCTAATTAAAAATTTCATGGAAATTTCAAGGCAAAATGAAAGTCATCGAAGATCCATAATGGCTAGCCTGGTTAAGGGTGTCTATGTGCTGGAGGATGACCGTCAAAAAAAACGGCAAGGGCATCGCGCTGTCGCACCACCATGGTGGAAATTCTTCGATTTTCAGTTGCAGGAAGAGCTCATTGATGATGATGCCTCTATCTTTGCAGATTTCTCCACCTTTGGGGCTGTATACGAATTCAAACCCAAATCCAACAACTACTATCCCATAGGAGCTCCAAGATATGTAATTGCTTTTAGAGGAACTATGTTGAAAAAAGATACTATCTTAAGGGATACGATTTTGAACATAAATATTTTGATAAACAAACTTTCCATAGGTCTCGTTCCGATAAGGCAATGCAACCTGTTGAAAACATGGTTTCTGGGGAAGGAGTTAGCGTCAGCGATATCTGGTTAGCAGGGCATTCTTTGGGTGCTGCCATAGCAATGCTTGTAGGAAGAAACATGGCACAAAATGGTAATTTCCTTGGATCGTACTTCTTTAATCCGCCATTCTTTGCAACTCCAATGAAACGTCGGATATATGTAGCTACCATCTGGTTCAAAGCAGCACTCACATTCATCATAAAAGATAAGGAAGAGATGCAACTGTCAGAAAATTTGTTCTATGGCTTATGTAAGTGGGAACCAAAATTATTTCTGCATAAATCTGACCTTATATGCGCAGGATTCATTCCGCATTTTGAAGTCTCAGAATCGATGGAAAGCTATGGGGTTGGGGAGGTTGGGAGGTTGGCGTCACAAAGTTCATTTATGAGGCTATTAACGTATGCTTTTGGAATGGAAGATTATTCAGAAGAATTGCACTTACTACCTTCAGCTTGTTTGACTACTAGTTTCACTTCAAAACGAAAAGCTCAGAGTCTTAGTCAATGGTTTACAGATGAATCAGTTTCAGACTCTAAGGTGTATTCTATGTGCACTGCTACAAATTATGAAGCTCCAAAGCTTGGCACTAGTCGGACCAACAATCCCGAGAAAAGCGCCACCAGTCATCCTCATCCTTTTGTGGGAAAATAAATAAATCTACGCACCAAAATAAACAAGGAGACAAATGATTTTACGTGATTCGGTCATCTCAACATACGTCCTCGGAGAAACCAATAAGGATGAATTATAGATTGATCATCAGAACTTTCTGAGATAGTTTTATAGTTACATTTGCACTTTATTTATAGAGTTGAGAAGATGGAAAATATATTCATGCCCGGTCCTGCCATTCTAGTGACCTAAAGCTAAAATAATTTTTTGTAGCCCCTGCTATGCGAAAAAACCTTATAAATGTAAAATGCTCTTTCCTTTTTGGTCCCTCATAAATATGTGTTTCTATTAGTGGCTCCTTACAAATTTATGTTCTGGGTTTATGCCCTCACATGTGATAGGTTTTACCTAGAATCCTTATTTTATTAAAAGAAATATTTTCAGTTTTGTGGCCCATTTCTTTGTGTGGCCTCAAGTCCAACTTGCATTGCTAACGATTTTTTGGGCACTATTCAAAAATGGTGGGGACTACTAAGTGATAAGCATATCTACCCTATAGTTATAAGGGATGTCCTAAAATGTGAAAATGACTAACCTACCCTTAACATATATATACATATAAATATATAATCACCTCCTCCCATCACCACCACCTATATATATATATATAACCCCCTCCTCCCATCACCACCGACCACCTCAAAGGCTCAAACCAACACCACTGCCACCTCTATATTTAGATTAATTTAAATTATTAAGAAAACAAAATCAAAATTACAACAAACCCATTACTTGTCATTCGTTTTTGGTTGAAAAAAATGAGAAGTAATCATCTATAAAAAACTATTAGATCTACAATTCTTTCGACCTCGTTGAATATGCATATATGCATGCTTAGAATTACATATATGTGTTGATTCCAAAACTGATCTTCTCTACCAAATCATAAAATTAAAAAAGATCCAGAAAGAACTTATCTATACCAAATAAGTAAAAGAAACTATTAGGTAAAGCTTAAATAGTTTGTTTGTCGTGATAGCGAATTTGAAGTTCGAATCGATACTGAGCTTCATATTTATCCATTTCGATGATGTATCATGCTAAGTTTGTAGTCAGAACACCTCTCGAAGCTTCTTGGTTCATAGTTTGTATGTCGGTATACCACAATTAAAGTTCGAATCGACACTGAGCTTCATATTTATCGATTTCGATGATGTATCCTGCTAAGTTTGAAGTCAGAACCCTTACGGAGCTTCATGGTTCATAGTTTCTTTGTCGTCATAGTGAATTTAAAGTTTGAATCGACACTGGGCTTCATATTTATCCATTTTTATGATGTATCATGCTAAATTTGAAGTCAGAACCCTCCCGGAACTTCTTGGTTCATAGTTTCTATGTTGTTATGCCACATTTGAAGTTCGAATCGATACTAAGCTTCATATTTATCGATTTAGATGATGTATCCTGCTACGTTTGAAGTAAGAACCCTCCCGAAGCTTCTTGGTTCATATTTTCTATGCCATTATACCATATTCGAAGTTCGAATCGACACTGATCGAGATTCATATTTATCAATTTCGATGATGTATCGTGCTAAGTTTGAAGTGAGAACCCTCCCGGAGCTTCTTGGTTCATATTTGTATGTCATTATACCACATTTGATGTTCGAAGTCAGAATCCGACCATCTGGAGTTTCGTGGGATCCATCTCTAGTAATCTTATAACCTAAGTCTACCAGTGTGAACTAAAGCTACTTCATGACATGTATGACTAGTCGAAATTACTTCATGAACTATATGACTAGTCGAAATTCAAACTGGAAGAACATAGAGAAAGCACAGAGAAAACACAAAGAAAACACACTTGACTTGATCCATATGACACGCTTAAATCATATATCTACCGTCAAAAGATATCCCTAATCCGTATGACCATCTTTTATCACCGTTCAAAGATTGGCATATAAAATATCAACAGAAATTTCTCACAATTTACTTCACTTTCTCTCGTATCTTCATCTTCATCTCTAACCTCTCAAAAATTCAGCCTCCCTTAAGAAAAAACCCTAATACACAAAAATGGCTCCACCTTCATAATTACTTTCATTCTTCACTTACCAACCTGAACCCCTTGTTTCATTCTTAAATATGATTTCTTAAGATAAAACTGCTTTTTGAACTCTCGGGATTTGATTAACAGCTGATATAACAAAGGATTGAAGCAAATCAGAAACCCTACATCCGCATCACTGTAAGTATTTGTTTGCTGAAGTTTTTAAGTTTCTTTTTCCGATTCAGTATTGCAAAGAGTCAAAGTTCGATCTCTAGTAATAATAGAGGTTTTGTTCATTGATTTTGAGTAGATCGAAAATTTGTGAATCAATTAGATTTTTTGGGGATTTTTGAATCAATTGGAGTATTGAATTTGTTTTCTGTGAATCAATTGGATTTTTTTGGGATTTTTTGTTTTATGTATGTGTAGTTCTTATGTAATCAAATAATATGATTATAATGTTATATTCCTTTTGATAAATACATGGAAAACCCCAACACGCGTTATAGTTATATTATTCCTTTTTGATATTCATTTTTTTTGTTTTGGGGTTTTCATATTTTTTTGTTTTGGGTTATGATTGGATGTAGATTTTCTAATTAAGTTATTGTTTTATGTGATGGTGGTGGTGATATGGTGTAGGGTAAGGCAATAAAGAGATTTTTGGTGAGGAACATCGTTGAACAAGATGTTGTTAGAGATGTTAAAGATGCTTATGTCTATGATGGTGTGTTTTTCTTTACTTATCATTTTTTGTGTGGTTTTTGGATTGATTTTTTTGATGTTTAAGTGTGTTTTATAGATTGATTTTGATTTTGGGTGGGTGGGTGGGTTAGTGATTGTTTGTTTGTGTAGAATACACTTTGCCTAAATTGTACGCCAAGATTCTTTACTGTGTGTAATGTGAAATTCATTCACATGTTGTGAGAGTTAGTTCTAGAGAAAGAGTAGGAACCGTGACCCACCTCAACGTTTCAAGCATCAGGTATGTGACTTGCACTATTGTTTATCATTGTGAATGATTTGATGGTTTCGTTTACTCTATTTTTTTTTTATTTGCATAGCTGTATTTTCTTATGTTGGTAACAAAGAGTTTGTTCATACATCGAAGAACTTCATAGTTTTGCGTGATTGTATTAGTTAACTAGTTCATATCCAATATTGTAGAATCTGGTGAATTTTTTTAATGTGTAATGCCGATTTTGGTTTTCAGAATGCGACATTGGGTTTGTTCTGATATTATTAAGATCTATATGTGTATATTAGTGGTTGGACAAGTTAGTAGCCACAGTTGTGGACTATTGTGATATTTTTTTTTTATTGAAGCATCCAATTTGGTATTTAGCATTATGCAATGTGACAATGGATTTGTTGTGATGGAAATGTAATTCCAACTTTTCCGTTTCTTGGAGTGTCATTTATTTAGTTGACTAGTTACTCATGGGTGTGATTTCATATGAACTTAATTATTATTTCGAAGGAAAGGCCTTAATTGAGTACAAGGCCACATGCTATATTGTAAGGAGTGCAAGAATTTCTTATGTAATTTGTAATTAGTTATTTTGGTTGAGACTAGTGATCCAGTATAATGTATAGGAACTTAGGTCACTTTATCAAACAATATCCATGAGTATATGTTCACTTGGGCTAACCAGTCCATGGTACTGATTCCTATTTGTAAAATGGGTGGATTAATGTTTATAGACTTTGTTTTAGACTGAAGTGTAGATCCTATGGCGTAATTCTGTTTTACTTTATATCATATGAAATACGAATAAGGACAATAAATGTATTGAGTTGCATTGTATATGCATTTAACTACTATTTTTTTATATCTTTGATTATTGTGCTATGAACTGAGCTTAAGAGACTCTTTGCAATTATAAGAATAATGATGTTAGACCCTACTGAAATATCCGGGGTAGCCGGCGTGCATTGGAATATAGGATTCAGAAGTGACAAACGGTTAAGTTCATCATATGTCAATTAATTTTTATCATATATATGGTTCAACTATTTAGCATATTTTCTCAATTCTTTTAGTTGAGTAAGCTTGTCGGCTGTCTAACCGAAGAACAAATCTACCTCAATTTCATTTCACAACTCATTTTCGCTATAGTATATATATTCTTTGTATAATCTTGTTACACTTTATTAAACATTCGCTTGTGTTTTACATGGATGTATCAACCTTGAGTGGTTAGGGGTTGTCCCCCATGACAAGGCAAAGTAAGTCAACAAATTTTGAGAGCACGTGTTTTTTTTTTTATTGAATTGTTTTTATGCTTGAGAATCAGAAGCTTCAACCAAAATGTAGTCGATATATGGTAAATTTATGAATATATTGTTCGATATATAGTAAATTTAGCAAGGTTTCTATAAACGATATAAATTTTCTCTGTTATAACTTAAGAGAAATTTATGCATCATTCTAATTTGCATAGAAGTTGAACTTTGTATTTTACTGTTCTAATTTAAACTGTTTACTATATGTATTGATGCTGCAAACATGAAGATAGAAAGGATGAAACAGAGTGGGTCCAAATTCATCACGTTAATGAATGTGGCTTTAAAGAATTTAGGCCAAGCTCCTATGCCAGAGGATGCACTGGATCCAAATGTGAAACATAGAATGGACGGCAACAACTTGAAGATGAGAATGACAGCGAGAAGAGAGATATGGCGAAGAAGAAAATCTGGAGGATGGTCAGTATCGGATGATGGGGAATTCCAGGAACATGTAATTAAGTAAAAGAGGATGAGGAATGAATGGAATTCTGACAATACTTGTCTGGAGATTTTTTCACAACATTCTAGTTAAAGCTTCTTAGTCACTCACATATGTGTATTTTGGATATCGCCAGTATGTTAGATCTTTATATATATATAAATATATATAATTGATAGTTTTGACTTCTAAATTTATAATCAATGTTCGGATCTAGTATCCGGTATATTCTTGCAACCAAATATGCACATTCAAAAATGTAGCTGCCCAATCTCGAGCCTCTCATGCTACGACCTAAATGCAGTCGCTGGACTTCTTATGCTTCAATTTTGATACGAACTAGGCGTAGTCGCTCAACCACTTGTGCTTAAACAAAAATGTGATCCATGAACCTCTTGTGCCACAATTTAAGTGTAGTCGCTCAACTTCTTATGCTTCAACAAAAATGTGATCCCTGAACCTCTTGTGCTACAACTTAAATGTAGTCGCTCAACCTCTCCTGCTTCAAAAAGTATGCATCCGTTGAACCTGTTGTGCCACCATTACTATGTAGTCGCTCAACCTCTTATGCTTCAACAAAACTGTTATCGATGAACCTCTTATGCTACAACCCAATTGTACTCGGTGAACCTGTACTGCGATGTGATGAGGATTAGACGAAGCACATATTTTACTACAAGCATGCGACTAAAATGCCCTAGTAACATGAATTTTATGGCGCTCAAGTATTACAGCCGTTGAGGATTGTAGCAAAGCATCTCTAGCGACAATAGTGTCGCTGCGAACCTCTAGTCACATACTTTCTTGCGACACCGATGCAACTACAAAAATTTAGCCGCTGGAGGGATGTTGCTTTTAAAATGAATTATTGCGTCTGTATTGTGTTTGTCGGTAAAGACCAGTTTTCTTGTAGTATATATTCTTCCCGTGCGCACATGTTCACTGTACGGTCACCTCGGTCACTCCAATATACGTGTCATACACTAAGCTGATTACAACTTTTGAGTCTTGCTTTATTTATCATACTTGAATTTTGGGACCCCAACTCTAATTAAAAAATTTCTAGAACCTACCCCCAAAGCTAGGCACAAAGTTGGAACACAAAGTAAAAATAAACCCCTTTATTTATTCAGAAATGAAAAAAGAATTAACCTCTCCGATTATACTTATATATCCTGCTCACACTAAAATTAGTGACCAGGTTAAAGTATTTATTGTAACGGTGGTAAATGGAAATAACGACATTCTGAGTGTTGAATTATCTTTCTAATGGCGAGGCCGAGGAGGGAGTTTAGCGTAGGATATATGTGTACACCAACTCCAGAGGGAAAAAAAAAAGAGAGTAAATTATTTGCTATATCTTGCCATTATACAGCTGATTGTTCTTCGATGGAAGATACAAATCAAATCTCACTGTATTTGCTAGAGGGTGTTTTCTTTCCATTTGGTGATGACATCAATCTTCCATTGGGAGATGACATCAGTTTTCCATTGGGAGATGACATCAGTCTATATTCTGAGTGTGGAAAGAATTTGCCTCTGTTGCAGACTATAAAAAGAAAGAGAAGCTTGACGCTAAAGGCCCCTAGCATTGAGGATACAGCAATCATAAAACGATCAATGCGAATAAGCGAATCAAATTTTTTGACTTCTTAGTCTTAAAACTAGTATAATATATAAATAACTAATAATGGAGAAGAAATAGAGAATAGAATCAAAAACTAGTATAATATATCTCATACATATCTTCATTTGATATTTTTGCCTGTGCCAGTCTGCTGCATAAAATTCGATCATACAGTAATTGATAGCTAGATGACTGTTTGGAGGACAAAAATGCTTAATGTTGGAATTTTGGTACAAAATTATGTTTGAGTAAAAAAATCATTTTTAGTATTTAAATATCAAGAGATATGTCTTTTCATCTATAAAATATCTAGTCATGAATAGGTGTTATGGAGAGCCATCTTTGGCCTCGGTGAGTCGTGTATTAGTGAAGAGACACCTTGTAGAGTCACTATTGATTCTATGTAAACCCATCTCTTAGAGTTGTTTTGTATGTGTTTTTTCATAAATTATGGAAAAGAAAATGTCAAGAACTTTCATAGAGTCAGAGTCGTGCCTAAGAGTACAATATTTGTCAACATTCGGTAGCCTAATAGTATTGTAGTGCTACTTACTATAAGGCGTTGTATCTTGGAAGGCTGCGTCCGTAAAGCCGTAAACAACGTATGTTAGGATGTACTAATCTTTAAGGAAAGAGTGATCCTCGCCTCGATCAACCAATCCGATAAGAATTCTAACTTTTACTTTGTTAATTTTGTGTTTGTTGTATTATAGTGATTTATGAGAAACCGAAGCCGAAGCATATTTTCCAACACTCAATCACCTTTGGGCTTTGACAAATGTGGTATATTAGGCAATGTTGGCCGAGTTTCATCCGATGAACCACGCCATAAAATAAATTAGAATTGCAGGGCTTCTAAATCTGTCAAAATTTCGTTGTAGGATAAGCATATTCTTATTTGAACAAATTCAAGTGAAAAATGTTTAATTGGGAGAAACTTTCTAAAAACCATCTTTCACATATTTTGATTCTCGTTCTGTGTGAAATCACTCATGTTAAATTGGGTTTTATCTATAGCTAGATTGCACAATATAAAGGGATAAAAAATGAAATGAAACTTTTTTTACGTGGAAATTTTTTTAGATGTGCTTTATTAAGTTTTGTTACTAAAAAAAGCGATCATGGAAGGAAATGAGATAAGTTTGTCTGTTAATTCAATAAAGAACACTTAAGATTTGTCACATACATGTGATGTTGTACATATACGTATAACAGAAGATTCTTTGTAACAATGTTAACTACAAAACTGAAATTGATGTGAATTGTAGTTTTTGTAACAATGCTGTGGATACTACTGATCATCTGTTGGGTGAATGTGATTATGCCAGAGCAATTTGGATGGGTATTAATGTTAATGTTTCAGTGATATTACATGAATTTCATACTGTTCAGAATTGGGTGGTAAGTTGGTTTAGTCAGAATTAAGATCATATCACTGATACTGATGTTTATTTAGAAAGTTATGTTTGCAGGTTGATGTGTACTATTTGGAACATTTGGAAGGACAGGTGTAATCTTGTCTTCCAGAAGACTAAGCCTAATGCACAAGGAACTATTACAAGAATTCAAAACTTAGTTCAGTTTTGTAATATCTCAAATGGTAACAATGTTATGAACAAAACTAACAATGTGCAGATAAAGGAGTGGATACCACCTGAATATGATTATGGTAAATACAATATAAATGCTTCTTACATGCCAGAAACTAAAAGAGGAAGTATTTGACTGATTGTGCGTGATTGTGCAGGTTCCCCTCTAGGAGTCAAAGGTATAAATTTGAAGGAAGAAGTGGATGAGGAACACCACACCAAATCTAGGTTTTCCTAACACAATAGGTTCCTAACTAATTTTATTTTGGTAACTCAAATGATGTGTTATTATTCTACTAACCCTTATAAAGAGTTAGCAAATTAACTAATAGTTACCATAATCAGGAATAAATTCATAAAAACTAAATAACTATTCAAAGTTTGAGATTATTAGTTATTTATATCTAACACACTTTAAACTAAATCACTATTACAACTATTTCTACCCAAAATTTGATTATACTAAAATGAACCCCATGTTTATAATTCTTTATCATTTTTATTAGTAACACACTTGCATCGAATTTGGAGCAAAATACTTTGAAATGTAAAGAGCTGGAAATGTTAGTGGAGTGGACAGAAACTTTAGGTTTTAATAAAGTGATCTTTGAAATAGACTGTGAAAATGTGGTTCTTTCTCTCCAAAGAAATGAATCACAAGTTCATTGGTTTAATCAAAATACAATTCATCTTCGTAAGAACAAGTTTACTAGCAACAATCTCTGGTTTTATAAGTTAGTCAATAGGCTAGGTAATAATGTTGCTCATAATCTTACAAAGAAAGCTAGAACAACTGCAACTAATTTCTGTTATCTATCAAATTATCCTCTTGACATTGTCAAATGGATGGAAGAAGATTATGTAATTTTTCATAATAGAAAATAATTAAAGTTCTTTAGTACAAAAAATAAAAAAAATAAAAAAAATAAAGAAGAAAAAGCAGATTCTGTTGGGAGTTCGGACCTGACTCCGGGCGTACCCGGCTGTCCAAGCACTATATATATGGCCTCATGATTAAGCATGAGAATTCACATCTTAAGTTAAGTCATTATCTCAACTTCAACAATTTTTTAGGTCTTCAATATAATGATCTATAAGGTATGACTCTCTCTCACTACATCTCTCCCTTTTGCCACTTTAATGGGTGGGATTACTTAGCCATTTTGATAGTAGTTCCATGCACATAATTGATGATTTTTGTATTTATTAATGCTTCTCTTTGTTTCCTTCTGATTTATAGGCGATTCAGAAAGGTTTGGGATATTCGAAGCCGAAGCAACCAGAGAATCATGATTTCAAACTTTCAGGACTGTCACGCTTAACCACGGTAGAATGGTGAGACGTCTGTAACTCATACTGCTTCGTCTGTTGGGTCATTTCAATTGTTTCTTCAACTTATAAAAAGGATGATATCTTCCATATTACGTGACTACGTAATCACCAGATTCACTATACATATGGCGTCACCATAATCGTTCTGATTCGTGGTGAACCCACATCACCCTGTACTTTTTTCTGATTATGAATTTCATATTAATTTGAAGGGAAAGTGAACACTACCGAAGATGTATAGCAGCTAGCCTGGTTAAGGGTGTCTATGTAATGGAGGATGACCGTCAAACAAAACGTCAAGGGTGTAAAGCTCTTGCACCACCATGGTGGGAATTCTTTGATTTTCAGCTACTGGATAAGCTCGTAGATGAGGTTGATTGGTCCATCTTTGGGGCTGTATTTGAATTCAAACCCAAATCCAACAACTACGACTATCCCAAAGGAGCTCCAAGATATGTGATTGCTTTTAGAGGAACTGTGTTGACCGAAGATACTGCGGTACGGGATATATTGCTGGACATAAATGTTTTCATAAATAATCTTCACCATAGGTCTCGTTCCGGAAAGGCGATGCAAGCTGTTGAAAAATTGGTATCTGTAAGTGGAGCTAGTAATGTCTGGTTAGCAGGGCATTCTTTGGGTTCTGCCATAGCAATGCTTGCAGGAAAAAAAATGGCAAAGACGGGTAATTTCCTTGTATCCTATCTCTTTAACCCACCCTTTGTTGCATTTCTATTTGAAAACTTTGGAAGTAGAACAGTGAAACATGGAATCGATTTGGCTAGTCGCTTGCTCACACATGCCAATAAAGATAACCAAGAGAAGCAACCACCGGAACATCTGTGCAAAGACTTATCACGGTGGGTACCGAATATGTTTCTGCATCCAGCTGACGTTATTTGCTCGGGTTTCATCAAGTATTTTGAACTCCGAGAAAAGATGCGAAGCTCTGGATGTATTGAGAGGTTCGCGATACCAAATTCTTTGAAGGGGTTACTAGTGAATGCTTTTGGAAAAGAATATTACTCCGAAGAATTACACTTAATTTTTTCAGCTCGTGTCACTACTAGTCGCAGTATACTCACTCATGGGCTTTGTCAGTGGTTTACTGATGATTCAGTTTCAGAAACTAAGGTGTATTACTACAAATAATGAAGCTCGAAATCTGATTTTTTTGCTCCAATTCCATGAAACAGTGTAGTCTTGTTGTTGATCTTCCATGTTGTAACTGTGTTGGGTATTTAGTACGTACTGTTGTTAGAACCACTTACATACTACATGTAATGTACTGCTATTTAAGGTTCTTCCAGGAAGAAAAAAAGAACTTCCGAATAATCCAAGTCAAGTTCCATCTACTTATTGACTTTATTTTTCGGATCACTATCTACTGGCTCTCTGGAGATAGATTCTTTTTTTTTTGAAGCATCTCTGGAGATAGATGAAATAAAAGTAAAGATGAATGACAAAAGTTTTACCTTTTGTCTCAAATTTTTACTATGTTCCTTTCAAGTTTCAATAGTAAAGGTAAAGAGGAATATTTAACTGATCTCAATTTGAGTCATGAAAGATACACTCATCAAGGGTTGGCCACGACACTCTTTTTGTATAATGCCGGTGTGCTTTGTTCAAACGGAAATATTATTTATAATAGTGGACTCAAACGGAAATATTATTTATAAAAAAACAATCAAGTAAAGTGATTTTGTACTATTAATTAGAGACATTAATTTTGGTACTTATCTCTTCTTTTATTGATTATTATTATTTATTTTTTTAAAGAATAACGCAAATTTTTAGAAAATGAATCATATTTATTGACTAGATTCAAAAGTTACATGGATGAATCAAAGACCACATCCCAATTACAAATAGTGGATAATGAAAGCCAATAAAAATATACGTGTTTCATGAATTCATTCCAACTGAACAGAAGAGTTTTATTCATTAACTTCCTTAATCATCTCCTTTGTATTTTTGCTCTTGTGATTATGCCGCCTATTATTTCTTTCCCTCCAACGCTATACCAAACATCAAAAGACAAATAACCTATAATCTTTTAACTCTATTCTTGCTTTTCTTGTTACTCCATTCCCTTAAGGTTCTTCTCACATCACTGGTAAAAAACACAAATAATTATAGGTTATTTTCCTTTAGGAGGTAAGTACATACCTCAAAAATAGTCGTGCAACGTAAGAATAAATGAGAATTACTATCATTATTATGGTGACATAACAGGTAGTTGGCATTGTGAACCAAACCTGCATTATACAGATAATCCAGAGTTGGTGCCGTAGCATAGCAAAGGGTCTTCAGAAGCACACTTTCAAGGGTTTTTTTTTTTATTCCATAATTGTTTATCTAGGAAAGAGAGATTTTTTTATATTTTTTTTAAGTGATAAAGGGTATATATTAAGAAAAAGAGGTAGAAAATATTTACAGAGGAGTGTAGAGACTCCTAAATCCAAAAAAAGACTAATACAAGAGATGTATCTCATCTGCATAATCTCATCCCACTGAAACATAATTTGGTTCATAGATAAACCATTAAAAACTTCCGCCTTAGAACTCCATAAGAAAATATCTAGCTTAACCGCATACTCCAAATCATCCTTAGTTTTCGATCTTCCGCCATGAACTCTGCGATTTCTTTCCAACCACAGTTCCCAGCAAATTGCAAAAGGAATTAGGTTCCAAACCCTTCTTAATCTCTTTGGAAGTCTATTCATACCCCAGCTTTGCATCAAACTCCTTAAGTCTTCATTGAAGACACATATTACCTTCACAGAGTTAAGAAAAGTATCCCACAACCCTTTTGCCCAGCTACAATGCAAGAAAAGATGGTCCTGAGTTTCTATGTGAAAATTGCATAAAATACACAGTTAACTGAATTGACCGTTACCCTCCTTTGCCTCAACATGTCTCTAGTCGGAATTGAAGCTTGCATAGCATCCCACATTAGGAACGTCACTTTAGGTGGGACACAATTGCTTGTCACCGTCTTCTCATACACCCAATTTTCTTCCACGTCATCCAGCTTGTTGTATAGAGTTTTAGCTGTACACAAGCCATCAATAACATCTTCTTCATATGGAGACAACCCAATGTTCCTTACATCGTGTTTGATCTCAAGAAGATCAATGCTTTCAGCCGGGTCTAAGGCTCTTGAGAAATTGAAATTCCAAGAGTTTTCTTTCATCTGGGCCACCATGTTGAACTTCTACCTGCTTATTTTATATAATCTTGGATATTTATCCTTTAAAGACCCTTTATAAGACCACCAGTCATGCCAAAATCTCACACTTCTTCCATTCTTCACAGAGATGTTGACCGCTTCATAGAAATCTTTGTTTGCTTTAAGAATATCGAACAACATACTTCTTTTTGTTTCTTCTTTAGTCTGTATAGGAACCATGCATACACCATCAGAAAGAGTTTTCTCACACATGATTTGTCTCCACAATGCCCTTTTCTCCACAGCATATCTCCCATGCCACTTTGCCAGTAAAGATTTGTTAAGCTGTCTAAGGTTTCTTATGCCTAACCCACCCTTCCTCCTCGATTTACATATTTTTTCCCATTAGACCCAACTCATCTTCCTCTAATCATCATCTTCCCCCAAAGGAAAGAGAGATATTATTCGTTTCTAGAACTGAATAAGCACTAGTCACGGATAAACCTTTGCATTTACCCAAAATCTGTCATCTTATACCCCATCGGCATTAGGAAATGGGAACCTCATTACTTTGTTAAATGATTCTGTCATCTTTTTCTTTTCCCATGGAAAGTTCTACTTTGTACACCTTAGCTACTTTGTTCACTCTCTCAAGACTTAGTGAGTCAACATAGAAAAAAACAATAGCAACTGATCAGCCACCTAAAAATTTAAATCCCGGGTAGAAACCAAAACGAGTCCAAGAATTATGACCAAATTTTTGAATCTTGGTTTCGACTGAGCTCCGTTATAATCTAGTTTAGGTACAACTTACACATTGATGGGTATATTTATACTTGTTTAATGCAGTGTACTAGGTCTTGTTAGAATCTTTCTTTGTTTAATGTTTCATTTTATAATCTCACTTGACAACTTGTAGCTAACAAAATGACAAATTTTTATTTTTAATATTACCTATATAATGCCTATAAACAGCCTCATAATTAAGCATAATCATACAGTCTGAACAATATTCACAGCTTTAGCTATTGACTCAAATTCAACATTTTTTCAGTTTCAACAAGTTTTTTCGGGTGTTAATAATGAGCTATCAGGTTTGACTCTCATTCTCTACAATTTTTCGAGTACGAAACTTGCTATCTTTGGTTGAACTTTTGGAATTTTTTCAGTTTTTGTTAATGTTAAGGAAAACCTCTTTTGTTGCACTCTATTTTGCAGGAAAATCAAACGGACAGTGATTTTCAAGCTTCAGCACTGTCACGCTTAACGACGGTAAATTGGTAAGATTACTGTCCATTTATACTTCCATTGGAGCATTCCATTTATTTGTGCAACTAAGAAAACAATCGAATATAATTGTAGAACACATTTCTTTATGCTAATTACCCTGAAATCTGATGGTAACTTGAAGGCAAAATGAACATCAACCAAGATCTGTAATCGCTAGCTTGGTTCAGGGTGTCTATGAACAGGAGCATGCCCGTCAAGAAAACCGGCAAGGGTGTCAAGCATGGTGGGAATTCTTCGATTTTCAGCTATTGGAACCGCTTATGAATGATTGCAATTCCTCCATCTTCGGTGCTGTATATGAATACTTACCGAATTCCAACAACAACTTTTCCAAAGAAGCTCCAACATATGTAATTGCTTTGGGTTAATTAGTATTTGGGTCGTAAGTTTTGGTATGTCTTTGAGTTTGGGTCGTAAGTTTGTCCGTTTTTGAGTTTGGGTCGTTGACCCCGTTAGTCAACGACGTCACTAGTCAAACTGTTAGTCAAAGTTAACTTCAGTTAGCCAATGTATTTACCCAGTTTTTCGAGGCTCTCCAGACCTCGTTAGAAGTCGGAATTAAGAGTTTGACCCCATCTTAGAAATACGAAATAACCACCTTACAAACGCACTATAAAAATCTAGATTCAGAGTTCAAATGGTCAATCAAAAGTATGCGCAAACTAGGTCACAAAACTGCGTAGCTCTGATTTCATTTTCAGGCCAGCTAGTTTCCGGGGAATAGATCTCCTAAACGATAAATCCGATTGCTAAGACATTTTAACTCATTAAATACAAGACATAGAGGAACGTTTTTCGTTAAGAAAGTGTCGCCTAAATCCCTACCTGTTGGTGCCAGTTTCGCAGACAACAAGGGGCAGAAAACTGTGGCAGAAAACTCTCGGAACTGATTTTCTCGCTACGCTTTTCGCCCTTGTTGTCTGCGAAACTGGCACCAATAGGTAGGGATTTAGGCGACACTTTCTTAACGAAAAATGTTCCTCTATGTCTTTTATTTAATGAGTTAAAAGGGCTTAGCAATCGGATTTATCGTTTAGGAGATCTGTTCCACGGAAACTAGCTGTCCTCCGAGCTAAATCAGTAGCTACGCAGTTTTGTGACCTAGTTTGCGATACTTTGATTGACCATTTGAACTCGGAATCTGGATTTTTAAAGTGAGTTTTGAAGGTGGTTATTTCGTATTTCTAAGATGGGGTCAAACTCTTAATTCCGACTTCTAACGAAGTCTAGAAAGCCTCGACAAACTGGGTAAATACATTGGCTAACTGAAGTTAACTTTGACTAACAGTTTGACTAGTGACGTCGTTGACTAACGGGGTCAACGACCTAAACTCAAAAACGGACAAATTTACGACCCAAACTCAAAGACATACCAAAACTTACGACCCAAATACTAATTAACCCAATTGCTTTTAGAGGAACTATGTCGAATCAAGATACTATGATATGGGATATGAAATTAAACAAAGCGATTATGAAAAATAAGCTTCACCGTACGTCTTGCGTTGAAAAGGCTATGCAAACTGTTGAGTTCATGGTATCCATAAGTGAAGCTAGTAAAATCTGGTTAGCAGGGAATTCTGTGGGTTCTGCCGTTGCAATGCTTGCAGGAAAAAACATGGCAAAGAGGGGTAATTTTCTTGAATCATATCTCTTTAATCCACCTTTCGTTACAGCTCCAATGAAGCGAAGGCACCTTGTAGCAAACTGCCTGATCACAGCAGCACTCACACTTTTCATAACAAATAACCAAGACATGCAACATTTAGGAAATATGTTCAGTGACTTGTCAATGTGGGTACCCAATCTATATCTGCACCCATCAGACCCTCTTTGCTCGGGATACATTCGGTATTTCAAACTCCGAGAAAAGATGGAAAGGAATGGAGTTGGAAGTATTGAGAGGTTGGCGGCACCATATTCATTGAAGGGGCTATTAATGAAAGATTTTGGAAAAGATTATTGCTCTGAAGAATTACACTTAATTCCTTCAGCTTGTGTGACTACTAGTTGCAGTTCATTTCTACAAGCTCATGGGCTTGATCAATGGTTTGGAGATGATACAGTTTCAGAGCCTGTGGTTTACAACCGATGAAACTCAAAATCTTCCCAAATAAAGTGTGTGTGTGATTTGTAATAGTACTTTAGTTGTTATTCTTCCGTGTAATAACTAGTATTTGTCATGGTCCTTCTCTACCTTATGGTGTTCATTCTGTCTATAGTTATGGTGTTCATTCTGTCTATAGTTTGTAGGAACAATACATAAAATCCCCCACAACAACAGCATATATAGGTTAAGTGTTAGTATACAAAATCAAAAGGAGTGAAGGAAATGATTGTTAGCATATATAGGTTAGGTTAAGCAACATTTCTGCGTTCTCATTCTAGGAATACCTATGATATTCTCTACTAGTAAAACAGATCCATTATTCATTTTCATCTGTATTATAGAAATGCTATGAATACTCTGTTCACGTCTGAAGAAATTAATTCTCGGGATCAACATTGCTCTTCATATATACACTAATCTGACATTAGAGTTTGGTCCTCCCAGTGCTCCCACCTATGGTGATACCTAGAAGACCATTGGAGATTACTTATTGGATTTGATTGACGTATATGAGACTAATGTTCCGAAGAACCCAATCTCTGGAACAAGGTAGCTAATATCGCGTATCGGTCTCGTATCGGCCGAGTCCGATACATCTATACAAAAGATGATATCCGTTTTTATCGGTGACATGTCATTTAATATAGAATTTCAAATAATTATAAAACCATAATAAAAAAATAATAAGAATCATACACGTATCTCAAAATTCCAAAATACAAGGTAAACCCTAGAGTCTCATTATAAACAATTACAATGTAAACAAGATAAACATAATAAAGAAACTAAGTATCCTAAACAAGATAAACATAAACCCTAGAGTCTAGAACTTTCCTAAACAAGATAAACAAAATAAAGAAACTAAGTATCCTAATAATTAAAATAGTAAAATTAAGAGATATCCAAGATATCAGTAAATCTTGGAATATGGTTGACCAACGGGATATACATCCCGTATCAGGCTCCCCTACTGCGACGAAACTCGTCTCGAATTTACTTAGAAAGTGACAAATCGAGGAGAGAAACTTGGAACTGCCACTGGAGATACAACTTGATCTTGAATATTACTAGCCGTTCCAGAAAAGAATTCACGGTATGAATTTTGCATATGTACCAACTCGTCAGTTGTTGGCATTTGCTATCAAGCTTAGCATGTAAGATCTCCCAAGAAACTTTCCAATCTTGATCCTGACGGTATTGGATGAAAGTCATGTTACAGAACAAGGAAAAAGGATCTTCATAAATATTACTCACAAAGTTCTTGGACACCCTATCATCTTCGGTTGACTGAATGGAAGTATTCATGTTATCAAGTGATTGGCCTAAAGTCCTGGACTCCACTTCCTCAGCTCCTTTCGAAGGTCTAGACCCTGGTATTAAGATTACCTTTGTCTTTCCCCAACGAAACTCATACGAATTGTCCAAACATCTCTGCTTCACACCAACATCGACTACCCATGGTCTTCCCAACACAATATCGATTCCACACAAATCCATGTCTACAACCTCACACACAATTGAATCAGAATATTTATTACCGACTGACCACGGAAATCTGCAAACGCCAAAACATGTAATTGTACCCCAGTTCACACACTCGAGCTGATCCATACGAGGATACCAGTCCATTTCCATACCCAAGGACTCCACTATTCTTCTTGACACCAAGTTATCAACGCAATCATCATCAATTATAAAACGACATACACTCTCATTAATAAATCCGGGAAAGGATCTGTTTGAATATTCCATCATTTTGTAAATTCGAAGGAAAATCTATTCACGTGAAACAAGAATATGAAAACATAGAGCCATGCCTTGATTTTGTGATATTTGTATAAATCAAATAACGGTGGGTCTAGATTTTTGATTTCAAAGGGCTCAAAAGTGTAAGGGTACGGTGTTAGGTGCTTAAGATACAAAAAACCGAACTTCCTCACCAAACTTGCACGTAGAAAATCAAATACTTGATTCTCCAAATTCCCAATCAATAATATGCAACAAAGAGAGGAGGTAGAGGAGCTCTTACCAAAATAACGAAGGACGCGACTTTGATGATGAACAATTACCAAATCTTCCTTCAACTGATTTTTTTATTTTTATTTTGATAAAACCCTAGAGATCATTGGAATCCTCAACTGATTCTTCTAGGAGGCCACACAAACGAACAGCGCAGGAACACCTGCTCTGATACCACCTGATATGGCACAAGCGGAAGCAATAAAAGAGAAGGAGAATCCACTCCTTAATGGTGATGATAGAAGACTCCAATCCACGAGCAAAGACTCTAATCCAAGAGTTCAACCGATAAAAATGGTGTAAACCAAAACAATCTTGATAGTTTCATTAATCAAATAATAGACGATCTCGCAAGCTAAAGGAAATGACAATAGAACTGGCTATTTATATCCTGTAAACATAAACCATAGAGTCTAGAACTTTCCTAAACAAGATAAACATAATAAAGAAACTAATTATCCTAATAATTAAAATAGTAAAATTAAGATATATCCAAGATATCAGTAAATCTTAGAATATCGTTGACCAACGGGATATACGTCCTGTATCAAATCTGTAGCCAAGTCTTCGATGAACATTTGCTTGGTAAAACTCAATTGATCTGGAAAATTTGAAAACTGTTATAGGGCCTATGGCCTATGTATGTGCGGTCCATCTAGTTACCTAGAGTTTACCTTTACATATATATAAAGGATATTGTATCCATGTAACCCTATTATCCTGATCAATAGAAACCTCTCTTTGTCTCTTTACTTTCTCCATATTTTCCACTGCAACACGTTATCATGCACGAATCTACCAACTGGTGCAATTTTTTTTTTCTTCGTTCAAGATTGGTTATGGATTATTACTTGAATATTAGCGTGGTTTTGATCCTATTTGTTTATCATCATGGATGCGTTACCAGGTATTTCTTTTGAACAAAGAAATTTCGTTTTCGTAGTATATATTAGGGTTCCTCAAACGTATGATTATAGAAACCTAGAGATTTCACCGTTAGATTTTCATGAAATTTTAATATGGTTAACCCGATAAGTCATTACTATATTTATTAAAATTTCAATCAAATCGGAATAAGATGCAATCTTCAAAACTGTATTTTAATGAATCTGTGTACGTTCAGGAAAACCCTAATTTATAACAGCGTATAAAAACATATGTTTTAGGATGTACAACCGTTAGATTATTCTGTAGTTTTGTTGTGTGTCACATATTGTTCTTCTTAAAGCACTGTAAAAATTTCTTAAAGATCCAACCATGGACAATACTCCAAAGTACGTGATATTTTTGTTGTTGTGTCCATAGAAACGTGAATCGAAATAGTCATACGGCGTCATTAATATATTTTTATCGAGCCGTTGGATGTCTTTGAAATTTTAATATGTTTGTCGAAACATTGTGATAAATTTAATGTAAAAAGTATATCATGATCGGACGACTATGCATTTGTCTGTCGATCAGAACAGTTGAATGAAGAATTTTGTCAACTTTTAGGGTTAACGATATGTTTTGGGCTCATATACTAATAGTTTCAAACTTATTACCAATGGGCTTGAATATTTCATATATAATGAACCATATATGTTTATATTCATTATACATGACCTTGTCAACCTAATGGACCGGGTCTTGACCCAATAGTTGACCAAACTTTGACTAAACCAATTTGGCTCCAATTTGACCTTTTGAACTCAGAAGTACTTGAGCACCATTAAAGATCTTATGATGTGGAAGTATGTGTGCACAAGTACAATACTTTCATCATAAGAATCTTCAACTTGTAAAGATACACCTTTCAAAGAGTAAGTCATTCCTTCAACATTTCCAAGGCGACATATTAACTGCAGACGATGTAATGCTTTGAAGGAAGTTTGTCGAAACATTCATTTCCCCCCCAAACTTGAATGTTCAGTGGGATGTAATCCACTTGTTAGACTATAATGAGTCAATAACTTCGACAATGATATGTTGTAATTAAAAGCAAACCTCACTTTTTGTGAAAAGAAACTCACATAAGTTTTCATGAGTCAGAGATGTAATTGTGGATCCAGTAATAATGATACAAAGTAAATGTATCTACCTATTATGGGACAGAGATGTAATTCTGACTCATATGAATGAGAGTTGAAAATATTGGTATAAGCATTTTACTGAGAATGGTACAAGTGTTGTAATGCAAGTATCATATATTAGTAGTCAACTATAAGAGTTATAGGGAGTTTAAAGGAAAACGAACTCACTGTATTCTTGGAGAAGGTCATATCATAGTTAGACGTCAACATTAATGGCAACAATAACTTTGCCAATTTTCTTATTGTTTATCTTTATTCAATCGAATTCGTATGGTTAGATTCTATATTTTGCATGATTTGATCCTAAACTATTGTCTACATGATAGTTTGACCGATATTATATTAGCTAAAATAAAGAATTTTTTTTTGCGAATAATTATATCCATTGTATGCTCTTACAGAATGAATAGTATATCATTTCCATGAGACTGAAATTCTCTAAAGCACTTGAGATATACTCAAAAGTACTTGAGTTAAAAGGATCATTCGTACATTATGATGAAAAGTATATTATCTTCACGAACTGTAACACTCTAAAGTAAATGAGATAATTTTTCTTTTGTTACGTAATAAGGCCATACCTCTTATTACACGAAGCTTTTAAAGAAATATATTAAACTGCTTGTTGAATTGTTTCCTTATATAATACCATGTGATGATTGGATCATTACATGTAATAGCCGAGCGAAGGAATGCTCAATCTTTGTTGCCTAATTAGTATAACGATTAAAAGTTACATAAGCTCTATATGAACTAAGAGATAATCACACCTTGTTAAATTCCACAGAAACCCATGCAAGTGGATATCATGTGGTAACTCACAGTGATGAGAATGTAATTTGATTGCATCTTTTTAGTCTCTAATATATTTGGAAGGACATTAGAGAAACTAATGAGTCAATCTAGTGAAGTGTAAATCACTATAGTATTTGGATTATTGAATCCATATTGACACCGATGATGAAATGTTGGGAATTGACTCATAAAGGCTTTGACATAACCATAAATCCACTTTGGTTGTGACATGATGATTGTTTTGAAAGGACTCATACGAACATCAATTTATTTGAGTGAACAAAAACAGAAGAAAGATTGACAGAATGCGAAGTCACGTCATATCTCTCAATAAGTGTTTTCTAAAGTACCAGATGCACAACCTCCTTCTTCCTCCCATTATGCTTTTAAGTAAGAAAGCATATCACTTATTTTACAAAGTCTTTAGTAAAACAGGATCGAGACCATCCTAATATGAAAATGGTAAACAATCCATATTACAAAGATAACAAGGGGAAATTTAGAAAAATATTCATGCAGAATGCGGACCATTGTTGTGACTAATGGATCTGGTGAATGTTTTGACATTTTGGACTAATTATAGATCCAAAAAAATTTGCGTTTGGAAAACTACTAGCACATATTTTACATGTAAGGACTCACCACCCCTTGTACATCAAAAGGACTTGATGGTTAATGCATGTTTAATAGGATCAAATGCAGAGTATCATATACCCCAAGGTCTCGCAAAGGCTATCATTAAAGGTTACAGATGGTGCCTAAGGCATGGTTATGCGTACAAACCTACCTTTAACTGCTTGGGAATATGCAATATTGATACATCTTTACTTAATTCGTTTTATAACCCAATATTAGTCAACCTTTTATGCGTACCAGTTGGTAACTGTATTTAAGCCTGACATTCGTGTTTTTACGCATTTTTGGTTACACTATATATGTTCCATTACGACTCCACATCATACTATGACGGGTCTTCAAAACTGTTAAGTAGTTATCTTGGAAATGAGTTCCCAATAGTTATCCGCATTTTTGAAACCTTTGGTAGGAGATCTCTTACCGCTAGATTTGCGGGTTGTCATTTTAATGATACATTCTTCTTGTCGTTAGGGGGATATAAGAAAAAGTATTTTCTAAGGGAACTACAGGAATTGTCGTGGTATGTTCCCACTATGTCTCATGTTGATTCTTGTACTCCACAAATGTAAATGTGAAGTGACAAAGAATAATAGATTTTCAGAATGTACTCAGATGTCGCTAAAGTGACAAGATCACACATACCTGCTGCAAATATTCTTGCAAGGTTAGAAATCCTCAGTATGGGGTACACCATAGACTAAGGTGTTGCAACTACACTTGGTGGAAATGTAGTTAAGGATGTGGCTCCATAAAGAAAGATGGAGACGCCACTAGGTTCGATCAATGCTCACCTGGAAAGGAAGTATATGAGTAAGGAACAACCTAATTTGTATCATTAATGAAATCATCTCATTTGATTGTCTCTGACTATGTCCATGAATCAATACTGGGGGACGCTCCGAAGTTTTAAATGATTCTAGAGAACAATGAATTCCTGATGGATTATGAGAATGCACATGAGTCAATGGAAGGATCATGCGTGCACAATGATGATATAATCTATAAATAGTTTATCCAGTAGAGCACAATGAGATTGAACCATGCATTATTTTGATTAATTTCAAAGAAACAACATATTTGGCCTACACAATCTAGGTAAAACTTAGTTCTTTGGCAAATATATGGGTATTTGGTGTGGTAGTGCTAACCAACCAAGTGTAAAGCCTATTGGACATACATAATTAATTTGTCATAAAGCATAATGAGAAGAAAGTAGTCTTAAAGTAAAATGAATCGCCTTGTGGCGCGAGGTTTCTCACAAAGCCCTGGAAATGTTCTCTTGTAATGAACATTATAGAGTTCCGCTACTTAGTTAGATTGGTAATTTCAAAAGGACTTGAAATGCAGCATATGTATGTGGTTGTTATGTATCTCTGAAAGAATCAAGAGATATAAGATATTTACAAAAGTAATTGATAGACTTTTGTTTCCCAAATCAAATGACTCTAAACCACAGAGTGCGTTTACAGTTAGATAAAACACTCACTTATAGATTCAAGCAATCAGGCGGATGTGGTATACCCGTCTAAGTGACTATTTGATTTGGAGGGGATAGACAAGTAAGTTATTTATCCTTGCGTATTCACAAGAAAGTTCCTGATTTGGAATTATAGTTATCTATGTTGTTGGTACATACATGATGGGTTCGCCGTAACCCTAATTTGAAAAAATATACTTTGATAATTATTAGGGACATATTAACATCTTTTATTAATGCGCCTAGTAAATGCTTGTTTTAAATGTCTGCTAGGGTTTAGCGTTTTACGATTTTAACCCTAAACTAAAAACCACCATCAACATTAAGTCCCCTGCTTAGATCGGAATAGGTACCTTGTTGCGGTGTAAGCATATGATGGTGACAGACAACGTAAATCATTGCGAAGATGGTCAGGAGAGTCCGATTAACCTTTTAAGTGGTAGAGCGAGTTTTGTCTTTCCGTGTTGGTAGTCACGGAAAGGAGGCGCTATCTTGGAGGGTGGAGCAGGTGGATGGCTTGGACCGAAAGGGCCGAGAGGTGGCATGGCTTTGACCACGGCAATGGCATGGTGGAGCTTGCAAGGGAGGCTAGGCGCGGTGGGGCCATGGTGATAGAGCGAGGGCCAGGGCCGTGAAAAGGTGGGGCGTGGTTTGGACCATGGCGAGGCGAGGCGCGGTCTGGCATGTAGTGGCTTTATCAGGGGGCCATAGTAATGGTGTGGTCGGTCCTGGGGCATGGGGATTGATCTTTGAGGGACCGGTTTCCTCTTTCCCTTCCTTGGCTCAAAATTGGAAATCCTTTCCTTGTTCGAACTCCCAAGTATCACGCCCATAAAAAGATGGCAGGCCTCTCCCTTTGATTCACTCTTTTATTGTTTCTTCTCTGGCTGCTTGGTAGCGGTGAAGTGGACGAGAAAAATAGGTACGTCTTCCAGTACTTCATCTTTGGATTGTTCTTGTGGGACCGAGTTCCTTTCTTCATACGCGGATTTAACATGGAATTCTTTCCTTATTCAAAATATTTTTCTATAGGTAGGTAGCATTTGCAATCCTTTCATATGGTAGCTTTGCAAAAATCCCGGTATGATTGGGTCTCTTCAGGTCTAGGCTTTGGGACACGAGGCGGAGATGCTAGCATGGTCATGGCATGAAGGGGACTCATTAGCACTGAATGGCTTGGAACGGTTGTGGGCCACTCTGTAAAGCACTTGGCAGGGCATGACGCTGGTAAGGGAAGCTCCTTAGAAGGGAAATGCTTGCAAGGGAAGTGCTCGTGGTTTAGGGCTTGACACGCTGAAACCCTAATTAGAGCCCTTTACTAAAATCGCTGTAGAATCCGCGTACGGATTCGGATTTCGATGGCCCGCCCCTTTATCGGACACGAAATAGAATTTTGTATCTCCCTAACCGGGAATATTCAGGTTTTGATCTTTCTTAGGAGGTGAAAACGGCCTTTTTCTATTTTCTGTTGCTCGTACTGTTCTTTTGTCTGTAGTGTCTCTCCATTAGATTCCAGAATTTACCAAACTCCATTAGGTTGTTCAGTGTCTGGACCCGCTGATCGTGATGACAGTATGCTGTGGATGCTTGCATGGTCGAAATCTTCCGTAACCACTAGACGAAATAGATGAGTTGGGAGATGTTTCGTTGCCAACATTCTGCTATCATGTCTTCAAGGACTTTATTCCAATAAACATGCATTAAACCACCTTCTAAGTCTTGGACTACCGTACACTAGTGGAAAATAGAAGTTCCGCGACCGTTAGGACATGTCTTATATCCGAGTTAAACGACTAATTTTAACTGTCTCTGAAGGGGTCGCTGATAAAGCGTCTTTTTTTTATACGACCCTTAGCCGTGGGTCTCTGAATAACGACCGATTTGAACGGTCACTAAATGGTGACCCATTATATCGGTCGTAGATTTATATTATAATATGAAAAAAAAAAGATTCAGATTGGCTGGAATTGCTGAATCATAAATAATATGGCTGAATCATAAATAATCTGACTGCATCAAATGAAACTCAAATTAAAGTCAAATGTATCCCAAGCTCAAATTCAAATGAAACTTCAAATTAAAGTCAAATGTAACCCAAACTCAAATTCAAATGAAACTTCAAATTAAAGTCAAATGTAACCCAAACTCAAATTCATATGAAACTTCAAATTTAAACTCAAACATTTATCTTCAAATTAAAGTCAAATGTAACCCAAACTCAAATTCAAATGAAACTTCAAGCTAGATAACAACAAAACAATAAGCTCCTCTGATGAGTTTAGAAAAATACTTCATAAATAATATCAAGTAGAGCATCCATGTGCTGTGTCCATGGTTCACATACCACAAAGAGCATCATTCCTGCAAATAAAATCAACATCAGTACAATGACTTTGTTCAATTCTTAATACACGGTAGAAGAAAATAAGTCAGAAACTCACAAACAAAGTGAAAAAAAAGCAAAGATGAAGATAAGGTGAAGTCAGTACAATTGCAAGTAGTTGAATTGTTTGCTTCCTCAGTATTGGAATATTTTACTAAAGAAAAAATAGATCTTTCAAAGGCAAGTAACAGATAAAATTCAGAATCAAATCGTTGGCATTTTGGTGTGCACAAAATATACATATCTCCTCTCCACCTTTACTACCTAATTAAGGATCAATGAATGAATATGCTCCTATCCTATCCTAACATCCTTCTAAATATATCGAGTTAAAACTCAAAATCAAATCACAAAAGGAGGTTTAAGTTTTGCTGTCAACTCACATGTGCACAGGGGGAGCTACATGATTTCCACCAGTGGAATTATAAGATGTTAGGTAAGTTCATTCACGTGTATCCCCACTTCTCGTGCCCTTGGAAAAATAACCTATAGTAGAAAATGAAATTAAAACGAAAGTAGAAGAGCTAACATAAAAAATATGGAATCTACTAGAAGAGATATGTAAGAAGAAATAGAATGAAACCTAACCTGAGCTTCTCCATTCCAATACTCATCATCTCCAACAGTTGTCAAAATTGACGGAGCTTCATTCGTATTTGCAGTGAAAACAAATGGATCTTCCAGAGCATTCTTATTGGGGTCTGATCATATTGGAGATTCCAAAACCAAATTCCAATGCTCCCTCGTCACAAATGGATAATTATTTGCATATCCTGTCGGAATGGAGTAAGAGGTCACTTGTAATTCAGTCACAACATTATGAACCAATGAGCTAACATCAAATAATGTTACCCATTAATAACCAATATGCTAAGAGGAGCTAAAACAAGTATTTTAGAAACAAGTATATACATACACGGTATATACATACACAACATTATGCTAAGAGGAGCTAAAACAAGTATATACATACACGGTACTCTACTTAAGAAAGGATGGGATCAAGAGATGAACACTTAAAGTCAAATCCACATACAAAAGTATGAAAACAGATTAATGAAATTGTACATCACTCATTGATTACAAATACACCCACTTATTTTAACCTAATTAAACAAAACCCCAAAATCCGACATACATTAATAAGTTAAAAACCAACCTTCCAACTGAAAATGAAATCAATTGGGCTAAACCTTAATAAATTTTAATTCAGAAAGAAGTACTTACCCTAATAAATTGGTGAGCTAGAGATATGAGTTATGAAATCCAATCGGAGTTGTTGATCCTTCTTCGTACATCCTACAACAGGTTAATTAATTAGGTCAGGTACATACCGATAATCAAAATCCTAACCATAAATTTCGAGAATTAAAAGCCTCATCAATTTTACATAGTACAGCTTCGATTAATTTTGTCTGCAATGAGAGTGTTTTTCAGAAGTAGATATCGAGAGAGAGAATAAGTTTATTATGAGAGGAGAGCTTATTTCCTTTTTCTCTTTCTTTTTTTGTTCTCGGATGGATAAGAAACTCATGGTGTCAAAAGAGTCAGATTGATAACTGATCAAATTTGAATGGGTCAATCGCATCTAAAACGAGTCGATTTCTTTTCTTTTTGTTCTTTTTTTTTCCCAGTTGGTTTTTGATGAAGTTGAAATTTGAATATAAAATATTATATATGATGATAAAATGTACCAATTTCTATCTTTATTTCCTGATTCTCAATTAGTAATGAATTGAAGGTCTTACATACAGAGATTGAAATTTGAAGTTCTTATACAAGTTCCAAGTTAGTAACAATATTCAAAGTGAAAAGCTCAAAATTTGAAGTTCTTATACAAGTTCCAATTTAGTAACAATATTCAAAGTGAAAAGCTAGAAAAATCTGAACTTATACAAGTTCCAAAATTTAGTAACAATATTCAAAGTGAAAAGCTAGAAAAATCTGAACTTATACAAGTTCCAAGTTAGTAACAATATTCAAAGTGAAAAGCTAGAAAAATCTGAAAATAAATATATTTCATTAGATAAAAGCATGGCTCCAAAACATGCTGAAGCTACATATCCATATAGAAGTTGCAAGACACTTCTTTACATGTTTTGAGTGTCTTCTTCTTTACAAATTCTGAAAATTCACACAAAATTCTGAAAATTCACACAAAACCCCATCTACATATCCAAATTCAGAAAATTCACACAAAACCCCATCTACATATATATCCACACAAAACCTGTTCTCCAAATTCTGAAAATTCACACAAAACCCCATCTACATATCCACACAAAACCTGTTCTCCAAATTCTGAAAATTCATTACATCCACACAAAACCTGTTCTCCAAATTCTGAAAATTCATTACATCCACACAACCTGTTCTCCAAATTCATTAAAAACCAGCATCACCAGTGGCAATTAGACTAACAGAGTGTTGCGGCCAAAAAATCTTTTCTCCTATCATAACATCCTTAAAAGTTCCATCGCCATCACAGAGAGCCTCATATTCTATACAAACTTCATCAATTTGGACCAAATGATATTCATCAATTTGGACCAAATGATATTCATCATTTGGTGGAGGCCTACTCCTATCTATATGGCCCAAGGCAACACATCTCTTTCTCATATTTCTCAAAATTACTGCCTGATCAGTTCTAGTTTGACGAGCACCACCATTCGTTCCCTGCAGATCATAACCACATCCACTATTATGGCAATAAGAATTACTGGTGCACATAATAAAAACAATGCAAACAGAGGAACAATCCCCTAAAGTGCTTACAGATTCATGTAACTTCTAACTATTTCCCCTAAAGAATCAAGAGATCAGCTCTTACTCAAACAAAGAGTTACTGAACAAGAAGAATCTTAATTAATCAAGAAAAATTAGCTTCATATATCCCCGTTTGAAGTTTTAAAACCAAACATCACTTGGCATTACTCTAGGGACTACAATAGTTAACAAACTGCTAATTTAATTTATACCTATCTATCTGGCTATTTCTCGTTGTTGCAGAATGCATAGTGCTTAAAAAATGCAGCTAAATGTAAACACCGAGCAAATAGCTAGAGATACTTGGAATTCCAAGCAAGAATACAAAAACATCATTCAAATGCCACTTGAGTATTGGGATTTAAATCCACTTGACTCAAATTTAATCGGGTTGTCCCAAAATAGCTAAAAAGAAACAATGTTATTTGAATTTGATCAACAAATTTTATCAAGTTGATAATATTGTACAAATTATGATAATTTTATCATTTCAAAATAATTTCAAATTCTTTCACACTTCACATGGTAGACATAACAGCATCTATGCGATCGACCTAGACCAAACAGAACTAGTTACAGTTGTTATTTTCCCCACAATGATAGGGATTTGCAATATAAACAGCATGATAATATCCCTCAGAATCAAGAAATCATCAATAGACAACTATTTCAGTTTTAAACATTATTTTCATTGGGATGGATACATACATGGTTCACATTTATAAAGAAGGCAGCAAACAAATCATGAGAATCTAAAACTAATTGTGCAAACCTAGTATAAGATTCTAGTTCTTGAAAACAACAATTAATCAAAAAGCAACTCATACAATTGATCATTAACTAGTTAGAGAATTCTACCTGAGCATTAGCATTGCTGGTGCTTGGATTGCAGCTTAAACCAAACATTAGGGTCTCAACAGTGACCTCAAGGGTACGAACACGATCTTCCAGAGCTCTAGTCTTCAGCAATTGTTGACGTAACTGCTCCCTAGGAACTGCAGCAGCAAGCATTTCAGTCTTTGATATCCCACCTCCCATTCCTCGAACAAAGCCCCTATCATCAGTTCCAAGCACCTACAAAAAAGTAACCAAAATTATTTAGTTAGCATAACTAACAAGTTTTTTTTTACAGACTACGATATGAATTCATGTGCACCCACCTTGGCGACTGCATCTTTGTCCAAATTGGTTTCTTCTTTGTACTGCTCAAGTTCATTCAACTCTCTTATCTTTGCCTGCAAAGTACATCAGATTATATGTAAGTGGAAAACAAAAAGTACAAAGAAAAAAAAAGTGGACTTACAACATATTATCTGCATTTTACTTCATAGCAATTAGGGTCCATTAAATCAAGATCTTCTTGAGGGATTTCTTGGTACACATGTGTTGCCAAGTATACGACAGATCTTGATACAGTTCCTGTTGGACTTTGCTGCTCCATCAAATGACGACGACGAGCAATTCCATCCCTTCCAGTAGTATGTAGAGATTTCAGTTGCTTTCTTGACTCCTTCCCTATTTCCGTTAGTTTCTTATCCTTGTCTGAAGTATACATATCAACAAAGCATTCCCAATCCTCTCTCTTCACACCTGCTGGTCTATTGTTCTTTTTCGCAGCAATAGTATCAAACATATCACACCACTTTCTTAGTTTAGCCTTTCTGTTTTTCCATGATTTATTTGCCATCCTTAAAACCTTGCCCTTGATGATTTCAGGTACCCTTTACTCGTTCCTAAGGCTCCTCCAAATTTCTTCCTTAAATTCTGGTGGGACTATCCTCCAATCCTCATAATGTGGTGAGACAACATTCCTGGTTATTACCCCAATTCTGGAAGAATATGGCTTTGAAATATCTTCAATTGGTTGTCCCAAGGAATTGAATGGAATTTCTGGAAGTTGATCATCTAAAGAAAAATAAAAAAAAGTTAGATGCCAATTGATAACATATATCACATAAAGGAAACTGAAACAGTTCTATATTATACCATTGTTCATGATTTCCTCGGTATTGCCAGGATCATTATCTTCCTGATGAAAAGCCTCATGCCATCCATGTACCTCAGCTTGATTCCCATTACCTTGGCTTAGAGAATTGTCACTATCTGACGAAGACACATGTTGACTCCCTACACTTGGATTTCCAGATGTGTGTGCACCATCAGTTGTTTGAGAGCCTTGTGAATTGAGCAAACCACTTGGCCAGTTAGCTTCATTAGAGCTAGGAGTAGTAGTTGGAAAGCTAGTACTAGCAGACCTAGTACTTCCAGACCGGAATCGGCTGCTGCTAGGAATTCTTGTCATATTTGTCTACAAGAAAAACACTTTGAAAGATTAACAATCATAATACCAAAACCAAATCAATTTTGACCAAGCATTAAGCAATCTAAAGCTACCATACATACTTAGATGCTTGTAAGAAAAATCTACTCCAAATAGGCATACAATCACTCCACTCAATGAAATTTTCCACCATATAATACAGCCTTCTAATCAAAGACACAGATCCACATTCCATAATCTGAAGCTACAGAACAATCAATCCAAGGGAGAAATACAAATAACTTACTGCCATCAAGTTATCAACACATATAGAAAATGCCACAAGCCTTTCTACCAAACAAATCCAAGCATCATTTATCACCAATAGCAAAACCTAACCAACAAAATAATTACCATATCCTAATCAACTTTCTAAACCAAATCGGTTATCATTTGACATCACATGTACCTGATGTTTGTAAAATCAAACCCTAGCTACACTGAGTTGAGAAATCAACCTGAAATCAACGAATAAACGAAAAAAGATTAAAACCCAATGATAAATAAAATAAAATAAAAACTGAAAAAAAAAAAAAAACTGAAACCCTAGATTACCTGATTTTGTTTGTAAAATCAAACCCAAACTACACTGAATTGAGATATCCACCCGAAATCAACGAATAAGATTAAAACCCAAAAGATAGAAGACAAATAAAACAGAAAAAAAATTGAAACGAAACCCTAACTCACCTGATTTTGATGGTAAAATTAAACCCTAACAACACTGAATCGAGTTACCCACCTGAAAACAACGAATATTCGAAGAAATATTAAAACCCAGTGATACAATTAGGTTTCATATGAACATATAAAACAGAAAAAAATCGAACCGAAACGCTAAATTACCTGATTTTGTTTGTAAAATTAAACCCTAAATGCACAAAATCTTGAGACGTGGAAGGTAGATCGAATTTCTATTAGGTTTTAGATGAACAAATTCATGGTGGAGTTTCTGCTGGTTCGAGTGGGGGTGTTGAGAGAGAAGTGGAGTTTCTGCTGAGGAGAGATGGAGATAAGTGAAGAGAGAGAGCGAAGGAGATAAGTGAAGAGAGAGGGATATGTGAAGAGAGATATATATGGGCCGATAATCTCGAGGTTACTGTTCTGAGATTAAATCTTGACCGTGTAAAGTGGCGCGAATTTTCCCGCTCATAAAAGCAACAGTTCGGAATCGCAGAAACAGGGTCGTTGAATCGGTAGTTGTTTAAGGGATATGATGGTCAATAAATTTTCTTATTACGAGACGGCTAATTAATCTCTCTGAATTTTGGCATTTTTTTACCATATCAGAGACCGCTATATATGGTCAACGGTCCAACTACCATTAGTGAGGGTCTCTGATTTGGGTCACGAAAACCTTATTTTACACTAGTGGTATGGACTGGGATGTGCTGAGCAGTCCCCAGTTATATTTTTGTTAGATCCAATGGCACGACCGAACATGAGAATATATCTCTGTGGCGTGCTTTTGGAGCCTCCGATGCACATGTATGGCTTCATGTTGAGAAATTCTTGCGGCTCGTAAAACGTCGACAGTGATGATGTTGAAATCAGAAATAACCTGGTTGACGGAGGTGAAGGCGGCCCATGCTGGTAGTCCCCATGTGTAGCCTACTTTCATTGCATTGCCTTGAATCCACATCCACGAGACTCGATATAAGCTTATCACATGGATGAAACACTCTGGATAGTAAAGTGGTAAAAATGAGGGAGTTATGTTGTTTATCGTGGATTCCTTTGTTTCTTCAAGGAAATGTTTCGGCCGCATCTATGGAGTTTTCTCGTGAGTCTTTGATGGTCGTCGGGATGGACTGCAATGAGCAATCCCCAGTCGCATGTTCTTTGATTTCTGAAGTTATTTTCCTATGATAAGGATTGGGATCCTCAGCGGCCTTGTAAAATGTTAAAGGCGTCTTCTAAACAGAGAGGTGATAATATTTTTGTGCTACACCCTTGAAGAGAAGGTGACCTTGTTGTGGTTGTGGCCTTTTACTTGACTATGTCTCATGATCCTTGACAGTGAAGGGATTCCGTGTATACCCTCAGTCCCCAAGTATGGTTTACATGATTCCATCTCGTATGGTCAGTGGGTTGACCATGATAAATACATCACCGTCGTGCGTTCATACTGCTGATTTTGATACTTCTTTCACATGGAACCCAGAACATAGAGTAGTATGGGTTACCTTTGTAGTAATTGTTGTTGTGTTGAAGCTCTAGCTGATATCAACAAATGAGCGGTAATAGTTCTTGTTAGTAGATGTAACCAGAAGAGACTCTATTGTCGCGGTAACAAAGTAGGTTGGCTAGAATTGTATGGGCACCCATGGAAGTAAAAGGATTGGCTGGATGCGCAAACGAGCAAAACTTTCCATGGTCACGAGTTTTGGCGGGATGGACCAAAAGGTGGCCATGACTACGAAGATTGGATGGCTCCGACCATGATCCTTGACATGTGGAGTGTGGCGGCATGACCCTTTGTAGGAAGGAGTGGTGTTGAAGCGAACATTGAATAGGAGCCACTGCTGGAGAATGTTGAGACGACGCCTTGCAATTCTCAAAGCCTTGGTGGTTACTATGTTGAAGTCGGAGTCTACGTCACGTTCTGTCAAAATCGACATCCCTCAAGTGTACATAGGATAGAAGTCCCCTATTTCATCTATCGATCGTTCTTTCCAGGAGAGGTTGGGGTTTGAAAATGGCTTCCCGGGCTGAAACGCCTGCTTTCCACAGATGTTTCATCATAGACTATACGAATTAGTGGGCTAAGTTCCCATCGTGCGGGTCCTGACGGGAAGAGGGTCTCTGTGAACTCAGGAGAGTTGCTGATTTTCTTATCCTCGATTTTGGAGAAGTCATTCCTCATCTTTATGTGTGATGAAATTGGATTGTTGATCCCCTTGTACTGGGCATTCAAGAGCAACGCGAGCCTCTTCACCTATAAATGTACGTCCTGTTGAAGTGTCTTTTGTCTTTTAATCAAATAAATAGTGGTAAAAGGAGGTCGACTTCTTCCGGCTCTTCTAGTAACTTGCCCTGATGGTGGAGTAGCGTCCCTGGTGACGGTTGGAGCTGCCATGCTTGAAGAGCCATTGGGGTGGCAGAAGCGGCTCTGGTTCTGGTGATCGTAAGTGTATCGTGCTGAGATGACACGGTTTTGATCACGAAGTGCTGGAGCCATGGCGTTGTTTCGAAGGGCGAGGATCGTGCTGGAAGGGTGCAAGATGTTAGCGCTGGGAGGATGCAAACTGTTAGCGCAGAGTGTGGTATTGCGGCTGGAATGCGCGTGCGGCATGTGCGTCTGGTAAACGCCTCTGGTAGGTATATCTGGGAAGCGCGTCTGGCAAGCGCCTCTGGTAGGTACATCTGGGAAGCGCGTCTGGGAAGCGCCTCTGGTAGGTACGTCTGGGAAGCACGTCTAGGAAGCGCGTCTGGCAAGCGCCTCTGGTAGGTACATTTGGGAAGCACGTCTGGGAAGCGCCTCTGGTAGGTACGTCTGGGAAGCGCCTCTGGTAGGTACGTCTGGGAAGCACGCTTGGGAATCGCCTCTGGGAAGCACGTCTGGCAAGCGCGTCTAGTTAGCGCTGGATCAACTTGGAATGGTCACTGGCTTGGCGTGGACGCTGGCTTTGGACTTTGGTACAACGTGGACCATTGGCTGGGCATGGCATGAACCATTGGCTTGGAACAGTACTGGATTTACATGAGGCTAGATTGGCGTGGCGCGGACTTGTTCTTGCGGGCCCAATTTCCTCTTCCCATTCGTAGCTCAAACAGGAAATCCTTTGTTATTCAAATTCCAAAAGTGTTATGCTTATGAAAGGTGTTGGATCCCCCTTTTTACCTCGTATCTTTGTTATCACGTCCTGGTGTTAGCGGTAGCGTGATAGTGATAAAGTTGGCAAGCATATTCCAGCTATGTACTCCATCATTTCTTTTTCAAAACTTTTTTTTTGTTGTCTTGTGCTGGTGAAAACCACAGCCATAGGTATGCCTTTCCATAAATGTGTATCAATATTCTTCTTCTGGACTGGTGTAAACCCTAGCCATGGGTATGCCTTTCATAGACTTGTGGAAATACTTCCTCATAAACAATTCTTCGAATGTTGTCATAGTAACGTCTCCTAATAGTGAGAGGTAGTCATAGTTGTGCGGAGTAGGCACGTACGGGTAGGTGACCTCTCTTTTTTTTTGAAAGGCAAACAAAGCGCATGGTTTATGGTTTTTTTATTTCCTAGTTTTCTTGGGTTAATAGATAAATGCTACCTTGATGGTTTTGGATTTTTTTTGAATGAGATATTTAGAATTGAATTGTTTAGGATTACTTTTTATTGTGACTGAAAGTGACACGGTCATCCTAGAAAAACCATGGAACCGTGTGTTGGTAGGTGACATGGGGTAAACTATGCATCTTGTCTTCAAAACTTGAAATAGAAAACCACATATCTCGTCTAGGTAAGACTTACTTGGTTTTCAGGTCTCCTGATGAAAAGTGAACCTTCCAGGTATAAGACCGAGTTTATGGGAAACACCACCATGGGAAGTCCCCAATCGTTACTGAGCCGTCTAACAACCGATCCATTGACCCTTGGGCGGATCTTGTCTGCTTCTATAACCTGGGAAATCCCCAGTCATCCCTTGTCGTGTCATGACTGATAATCAAGTTGACGAGTAACTGAGTCGGAGTGAATCGCCTTCCCCTACCATCTCGACGCCTGGGTCGAAAAACGAGATCGACATTCAAAAATTGACATTGTGATCGATAGATCAATCCTCCTGCTGTGGTCGCCAATTGTTTATAGGTGAAAATAGCTTCTGCCGATTTCGGTAAATTCGGTAGGTGAGTGAGAAACTGGTTTAAACCCTAAAAAAATGTGCTGCACATTGAGCACTTTTAGTTTCGAGAGATCAATCTGTATAACTCCGGCCTAAACCAAGAAATGGTCATTCCGGACTTGCTTCAGTCACAAAGAGGAGGAGAATGGTTTGGTTTTGGGGAGGGAAGCAAGGATAATGTGAGACCAGAATAGTTTATTCTGGAAGAGCAATTGGGTTTCTACAACTTGTTTTCAAAAAAGTACCAGAGCATAAGAGGGGAGCTATCAGGTAAGTATTCTGAGTGTTCTCTTGTCCGAATGAACTTGTTCTCGAATGGAAATGGGTGAGACCTATTTATACAAGTTGTAGTATAAACGTACTCTGGTCTCATTAAGGAGTGAGGAGTAAATGGGAGGAGGTGGTAACCATATGCATGGATTTGATGTCTCATAAAGTGGCTAACGCATGAAATTGATTTTCATGAAACTGTTAACGTTATGGAATTGATGTCCGTAAAGTTTGTTAACTCACGGCTTTATGTCCCATGAAGGTTTCCCACATAACTCCCATATTTACTAGGCGCCTCACCCTTATGACACTTCCTTATGAGGGGCGTAGTGTACGCCGCACGTTGTAGACCACCAAACCAATACCCAAAGAGAATCCCCCTGATTGTGTTGATGTCTCGAATGTTTTTGGAAAACATGTAAAACGATGTTGTGGCTTGGAAAGTCGAGCTTTGGGAACTTGCTAGCCAGGTGACCTTCGACGGTCGAGATATTGCATCTTGAGAGGAGGGGAGACCGTTGATCGTTGCACGCCTTTGTTTTGGTAGCCGTGTAGTGAGGTCTAACATGGTGTCACGGCTAGGATGTGTTTAGACTTGGCGTGAGGAGCCAAGGGTTTGCCATGGGACCATGGAGTGACTAGCCTGGACTATGGTTTCGGGTCTAAGGTCGTGAGGGGACTTTTAGACGACCAAGATTTGCTCATGGGATTGAAGGGAAACTGTTGATGGGCGCCTAGATTCAATTTGGTTGACTCATGGGGAAGGAAAGTATGGTGGATCGGCATGATGATCCATGGAGAGGCATGGCGCGGCTATCTTGGCTAGGTATATGACCAAGCTAGGGATAAAGTTATAAGGAGACTTTTTACGGCCAAGATTTGCTCCTGGGATTGAAGGAAAACCGTGGATGGGCGCCTGGATTCAATTTGGTAGCCGAATGGGGAAGGCCAGTATGGTGGCGCGGCATGAGGGGCCATGGCGAGTCATGGCACGGATGGCTTGGCTAGGTACGTGACCAAGCTAGGGCTAAAGTCATGAGGAGACTTTATACGGACAAGATTTGCTCCTGAGATTGAAGGGCAACCGTGGATGGGCGCCTGTCTTCAATTTGGTAGCCGCATGGGGAAGGCCAGTATGGTGGCGCGGCATGAGGGGCCATGGAGAGTCATGGCGCTTCTAGC
The DNA here is from genome assembly GCA_023529315.1 of Papaver bracteatum. Taxonomy (NCBI): domain Eukaryota; kingdom Viridiplantae; phylum Streptophyta; class Magnoliopsida; order Ranunculales; family Papaveraceae; genus Papaver; species Papaver bracteatum. Next base: position 320,176 of record JAJJWX010004109.1, on the reverse strand, counting down.
TTGGGCTAGGCGTGGATGGCATGATTTGCCATTGGTACGCGGGGTGTGGCTAGCATATCTAGGGCCATGGCACGGTGCGATTGGCATGGCGCGGCTATCTTGGTCTAGGCGTGGATGGAATGATTCTCCATTGGCACGCGGGGTGCGGCTAGCATGGTTGGCATGCTTTGGCGCGGTAGGGTGTGGATGGCATGACTTTCCATTGGCACACGAGATGCGGCTAGCATTGCTAGGGACATGTCACAGTGCGATTGGCATGGCGCGGCTAGCTTGGGCTAGGCGTGGCTGGCATGATTTTCCATTGGCATGCGGGGTGCGGCTAGCATGGTTGGCATGCTTTGGCGCGGTAGGGTGTTGCTGGCATGATTTGCCATTAGCACACGAGATGCGGCTAGCATAACTTGGGCCATGGCACGGTGCGATTGGCATAGCGCGGCTAGCTTGGGCTAGGCATGGCTGGCATGATTTTCCATTGGCACGTGGGGTGCGGCTAGCATGGTTGGCATGCTTTGGCGCGGTAGGGTGTGGCTGGCATGATTTTCCATTGGCACACGAGATGCGGCTAGCATAGATAGAGCCATGGCACGGTGCGATTGGCATGGCGCGGTTAGCTTGGGCTAGGCGTGGCTGGCATGATTTGGCATTGGCACGCAGGGGAATTAGGGTTTGGTTCGCCGTAACCCTAATTTGAAAAATATACCCTGGTAATTATTAGGGACATATTAACATATTTTATTAATGCGCCTAGTTAATGCTTGTTTTAAATGTCTGCTAGGGTTTAGCGTTTTACGATTTTAACCCTAAACTAAAAACCACCATCAACACTATGTTAATGAAAACTCAACTCCTTGTTTCTTCTTGGGGACATGCTATTTAGCATGATGCTGCATTGGTACGTTATCGACCATACACAAATAATCAGTTCTCTCCTTTACAACATATATATGTTAAGTAATTGACCCGATATTTCTCATTTGCGTGTTTTTGGTTGTGTTGTTTATGTTCCTATAGCACCACCATAACGCACCATGTTTGGCCCACAATGTCGACTTGGGATTTATGTTGTTTTTGATTCACCATCTATTATTAGATATCTTGAACCATTAACAAGGGTATGTCTTAAAAACAGAGGGTACCTAAATATACATCAAGCTAAAACTTTTCCTTCCTATAAATCCTTTATCCTAAAGTGATTGTCTATGGATACGAGATCGAGACAATACAACAACAAAATGTGTTTACTTGATATAAAGGTTCGGACTTAACCAAAATCAATAGGATTACGTATCAAGTAAATAGGAATTAATGTTTGTGCAATTTACTTTAATTATAATAAAACAATTATAATGCGGAAAATAAAGTAAATGACATAGCAAGATTTTTTTAACAAGGTAACCGCAAATGCAGAAAAACCCCGGGACCTTGTCCAGAATTGAATACTCTCAGGATTAAGCGCACTATACAAAATAAACCAACTTCGTATAGTTGAGACCAAGCAACTAAACATATAGTTCACCTAGTTCCGTCTGTATTCCCACGCCTCTGACCTGTAAACAAGTCACGTACTTGGACCAATTCCTTTGGTTCGTATTCCAAACAGTAAAGGAACAACAAATATGTTTGGTATCTCATAGGTGTCTAAAACACCTAATTTTATATTTAGTATTTATGCTTTCTTTGCTATTTTTCGTGTGAATTATGTATCTTATATTCGTTTTTGAGTTTCATAGGTGTTTTGGAGTCATTATGAGCAAAAGAAGAAGAAAGCATTCATTTGGAGCGTAAAGGGCAAATCGGTCAATTCACTTGCAAACTATAATTGGAGCGGGCTAAGGTGTGCGAGAAGGAGTGAAGAATGAACTGTCAGTCCTCCGTAAGTGACAGTTTAGATGAACAAAGAAATTATGTTGTCAGTTCTACGGAACCGACAAGCCAATATAATATGGGCATCCCTTATCCGATGAGTGGTTGTCTGGAGTAATTTTATTTCCTACACAAAACCTAGAATTCAAAGAAGAACTCTTTCTCATTATCATTCACTGAAAATTAGAGAGGGGGTATAACTGAGAAACGGTGGCGCTGTTATTGTATGAAGATTGAAGACCATATGTGAGGAAATGTGTTAAATGCTGCTGCTGTTGAATCAAATCGAGAATGAAGAAACCTGGGAAGAAGAAGGTGCTGATTTTAGGAATGAGAATCAAAGTTTCATGTTTCAGACTAAGAATGAGCATGATGAGAGCATAAAGAAGAATGGGTTAGCATCAAATTCGAATTGTAATCAGATTTCAACAGAGATTGGTAGAGAAATTGGTTGAGGAAGAACCTAACTGTTGCCATTGATTGTACGGCCAGATGATGATGAACACATGCTATTGACAGTCAGTCATCGTTAGATAATGGAATGAGAATGATGGGTTTGTATTAAAATCATGTTGCAGGAAAGAAATGGAACTCATACAACAGCCGAATGAGTATATCTGAGCTACCAGTTTCGTACACAGCATATGTTTGTAAAAATGTCTGAACCAGTTTAGTTCTGCCAAGTTTTCCCTGAGTTTTTTCAGTCTTATCAGAGGGTTAGGACTTGAGTTCGAAGCGAACTGGGAAAAGGAAGATGGTACCATTTGGGTTCTGTTTTGTGCGCGAATACAGGGAATAAGAATTAGTATTGAGGTGTAGAAGATGCAGTTGGGGATGAATGATGCTGCATGGATTCGGTTCGAGTGCGAAAGTAGATACGATGAGGGTTGTATGAACTGCAAGAGAATGGTGATGCTGCAATGAACTGATGTCCTGAAGAGATGTGGGTGCATTGAAGCAGAGTTACAGGGAATCTCCATTGGTGGTGTTGGTGATGGAAACTGGTTTGAATCTGTGGAGTTGTTACTACAGTGAGTAGCAATGGTGCTATGGAACTGGAATTGAAGGTTAGAGGAGTTGAACTGAAGTGCAGGGATGAAGTGAAGAAGTAGTTGCTGTGACGAGATGGAGATTCAAGACGGGGTTCAAATCCAGGCGAGACTCAAGCTTGGCATTTGCAAGGCATGAATCTGAGGTGGTATATAGGCTGGTGGTTGTTGGAATTTGAGAAATGGTGGAATGTTTGGCTTCTCAAACATTGCAGGGACTCGGGAGCTGATTGGGAAAATGGTTAGGATGGAGTATAGCTGCGACAGTACAGGTGCAGTTGAGTTGGCAAGTAGCTGTTACTGGTTCTGTTGTTATCTGATTTGTGGTGGTGAATTGAAAGAGTTGAGCTTGTGGTTTGACAGTGGAGTCGAGTGACTGAGATGTTTACAATGGGTTAGGAGCTATTGGTGATGTCTGGTTATGGAAGTAGATGCTGAAGCTAAAGGCTTGCTAGAGCAAATGGATGCAGTATTGGCTTGATATTGGTGATGGATTGTTTCTAAAATTGGTTGTTGCATCTGGTGGAGATTCAAATTCAGTGCAATCTTGCAGGTGGTGAAGCTGTGATGATGTTAAGCTACAGTTCAAGTTATTACAGGTGATGGTGCTGACTGCATGGTCTAGAATGTACAAGGAATGGTGGTTCAAAATGGAACCAGTGGTGAAGGAAGCTGCATTTGGTGGTGACTGTATGAAGTTTCAGGTGGTTTTTGTGTGTTCTCTGTAAGATGTAACCGATGGAACTGGTGGTCAAGAACTGAAATGAGTTGGTGGCATTGTGAATGGAACGTTGATGCTATTATGCTGCAAGAATCCGATGATGGATTGAAGATGAGAACTAGAGGAATGTGCAGGGACTGCAATTGGCAATTAAACCGGTGCATGACGCAAGTTAGGAAGTTGGTCTTGAGGTGATGGACTGAGGTTGAATTGCAGGCCTGGTGAATGATTACGGAGATGGCTGTGATACATCGAAGAAATGCCGCAGAATGAAGAGAAGGTGCAATTTCTTGGACTTGTTGCAGAACAGCAAGGATAGGTGGTTTGCTGTGCGCTTTTAATGAGTGGTATTGGCTGGTACAACTGAGCTTGAGCTGTTGATTGAGAATAAATTAAGGTCATGGAATGAACTGTGGTAGTCTCAGATCAGGAAAGCTACAATGAAATGGTTAGGCCAACAATGGGAGCCAGTATGGCCGTGGTCTTGGCGAAGCTGAGTATGACAGTGCGAAAACGGAGCAGAGTTGGTGCACCGGTGAGCCTAGCCCGTAATGCCGGATTTCAGAGCTTAGAGTATGGATCATAATATTTCATTGAATCGCGAAGGGGGTATGTGTTGGATGCAAAAATTGGCCGCCGGACATATGAGCTACGGGTCACGCTTTTGGGTACGTTTTCGCAAGAACAAGGAATTGGTTTAGATGGTATTTTGTGATTGTTTGAATTGCAGAGAAGGACAGATGGGTTGGTGGAAGTACATATTTGCGTGGTGACAGTTTCTAATGGATCAGTCACCGGAGATAATTTTTCCGGTGACAAATTCCGGCAACCGGATTCCGGTATGATGTCAGCAATTCCGGCGACCAGTTTTTGACCCAAAAATTCCAGAGACATATTTCTCACACATGGGCTTGGTGGACTAGTAGATGGACGTGGACTTGAAGATTATGAAGACTTAACCTAATTTTTGGAAAGTATCCTTTTGGAAGAAAAACATATAAATAGAAAAGTCTTCTTCAAAACGAAAAAAATATCTTCTACTTTGTTCTAGGGTTTAGAAAACATGAAAGCTTTTCTCTTTATTCTTGTTATGAACTCCATGAACATGAGATAGAGTTTTATTATTGGTTATGGAAAAATTGGATTTCACACAATATGATTTTTGATATGATAAATTAGTTTTGTCTCCATACTTTATCGATTATGATTCACTTTTTATATTGTTACATGATTTGAATGCTTGTTTGGTAGAGTCTAGAATCGATTGAGTTTGTTTTCATCTCTATTGCTAGATTATTGTTTGTTATATGTAAAAGTGAAGATTCCTGATTACAAGTAGCATAAATATGTTTATAGCTTGTAGTGATGCATCCTTATATCATATGTGAACCATAACCTTTGTTAAATCGGATTAGTGCGTTTTCCACGTTCGATTGCTTTGATTGGCCTGATTTCATATAACTTAATTCATCTAGGGAATTAAACTCGATTAGTGCTTTTACACGTTAGGTTGTTCTCTTAGATAGAACTCATACTCTTATCTTTTAATGTGTTTGTTGATGATAAGAGGGAATTAGCGGGATATTCTTGCGATCAAGGTATTCTAGGGCTTTTGATAAAAGTCAAGATTAAATATCAATTCTACTTATTGTTTTGAAAGCGTGTTTGTGAATGAAGATGAATCCTTAACCAATATCTTTTCTATTGATTTGTTTGCTTATTTATTTCTTTGCTTTTATATTTGTTTGCTTTATTAAAAATCAGAAAATCCCCTGTGTTTTATATAGGAAACCAAAACATCTTGACAACCTAGTCCTCTCTGTGGGAACGATCCTTTCTTGCCCTTGCTTCATTATATATTTTGAGTAGTAAGAAAGTGTAATTTATTTTTGACGCCTACCACAGCGATCAGTATCAACTCTCTTCAACCAAGTGATATGAGTTGAGCAAAGGTTCCCTTGTTTATCTTAACATAAACTCCTTTGCCAGGTTCCAAGATCTATCTTATGTTCAATCACCAAAAGGTAATCATTAAGATTTTTCTATCAATACCTTTAATCCCAAGGAAATATATTGAACCGATCTACATAACTATTCTATCAAAATACCAAAAGGATAAATCGATTATAGTTGGAACTTCTATTACCGAAACAAGTACTGTGCACACCAAAGATTTATATAGCCAAGTCAGAAATCTTTTATCTCTTCTTTGTCTTCAAATTTTCTTAGATCTTCAATAAACACCTGCACACAACTGCTTGAATCTCTTGTGATCAATCACACACGGAGTCCGTTAACAATGGATTATCACAAGATCATCTATAGATCTAACAACAGTCCAAAGATCCATGTCGAAACTTTGAACTAGTTTGAGTAAATCTTATATCAGAATAGAAGATCTTCAAGCATAAACAAACTAGGTGAAATCAAAGTTCAACCACCGTTAGTCAATCAAATCAATATGAAAACTAATGATAAACCGCAATTATCTAGTTTCTTACCAACTATACGCACTAGAGCTTCTCAATCCCAAAAAATACTTTAAACTGAGCGTCCGTAAGAGATTTCGCCTAATTAGTTTACTCTCCTCTCCGAATAGGCGGCTTCACCAGTAACATTACAATAGAGGAAGTTTACTGTCACGAAGAATTAGTTTCCTAGAAATGCAATCTCAAAGTATTTATAGACAAGGAAGTTTGGACACCAAGGAATTTCCAAAACCGAAAATATTCTCAAGATATTCAATAATAATTTCCAAATTCGGTTTTCATAATTCTTGACAATGCACTGTCCAAACTAATGATCGAAATCTCCTTGGAAAATCTTTAACCGGTAAATGCACATTACTAATTCTTATTTTCCATATATACTTAAAAACCTTAATTAAAAGATTCTTAACTTATTAAATTCGATTTTGGGATTTACTTCCTTCTTAGTTGTTAAGGAATATCTTTGAACAATAAAAGATACGCATTAATGCACGTGTTTAAAGTGTCGACATCTTTCTCTAGTAAGTCCTTTTTCATACTTACTCGCTTGAAATCGATTTACCACGCTTCCAAACAAGTTTAGAATTGGTTCATCTGACTTTAAAGAACTATGTGATTGATCAAGTAACACTCAATCACAAATCATGGGTTTAACGGTTCTACCAAAACAAGTTTCGGTTCTACCTCCATGTGAGTACTGTGCTGTTGATGTGGTTTTTATACAAAGGGTAAAATCATAAAACCCCGAATAACCTAATGTCACCGGTGACACATTTATTAAAACTCTTAATGCATATAGTCAGTAATTAATGGGGGGTATTTTTTCAAATTAGGGTTACAACGAGCAAAGCCCTAATTCCCCTCCGTGCCAATGGAAAATCATGCCAGCCACACCTAGCCCGAGATAGCCGCGCCATGCCAAACGCACTCTGCCTTGTCCCTAGATATGCTAGTTACACCAAATGCGCCAAAGCATGCCAACCATGCTAGCCGCACCTCCGTGCCAATGGAAAATCATGTCATCCACACCTATCCCAAGTTAGCCGCGCCATGCCAAACACACTATGCCTTGGCCCTAGCTATGCTAGTCACACCAACCGCGCCAAAGCATGCCAACTATGTTAGCCGTACCCATGTGCCAACGACAAATCATGCCAGCCACACAAACGAGCCAAACCATGCCAACCATGTGATGCGTTGTCGTAACCACAACAAATTAATTAATATTTACTACCTAATTAACAAGTAATATAGAGTAGTCAAGATCGTTCCCACGAGGAGCAAGAGGTTTTAGTTGTCTAATAATGTCACAAAAAGGGGGGATATTGGTTCAAGATTTTAAAAGCAAAAGAAAGTAAACAAAGTAATCAAAAGTGTAAGTTAAAATCAATAAGAAAAAATAGATCAAGGAATCCTTCTTCGTTACAAAACAATGATTCAAGTTATGTTCTTTTCCACTTTTTATTAGTCACAGATTATCACCAACCGTAGGATAGCAGGTTCGCTTAGCTAACCCCAAAATTCCTTATTTCACTGAGTAACAGGTTCGCTTAGTTATCAGATTCTATTCAAAAGAACCACCTTGAAGTTCGCTTACAAGATGTAATTCCCCGAATTCATTAAGATTTATGAATTTAAGTTAAGTACTAGTAGTTAGACTCGGTTTGCTTGGTCCACTTTATAGCATTGTTTTCACACACAATTGCTCCACGGAATCCCTCCGCAAGGTCTCGTGTTTTATACTTGTGTAAAGAGTCAAGAAACTATTACATATTCCCTAACTTTCACTAGCTTTAGATCAAATTAACAAATCAATTAAGTGTGCACTCTAAACAACCTATCAATCAATCATAAACATTAATATTAGTAAAAACAAACGATAATCATATGAAAAACTTCAAAGTAGAATTGAAACAAAACTCAAATCATATATTAAGAACTAGGAATTCATCCTCAATCAATAATAAAATTAGCTACTCATAGTTTGGAGTTCACACAATAATAATAATAATTAAGGAAGAAAGAAAAACTTATTGAAAAGATGATGGTTGCTCCTTCCTCCAATCCTTGTGCACTTTAACTCCTTCTCCAAAGTAGATGTGTGTATAAAGTTGTAGAGAGCTCCTTTATTTATAAGCTTCAATACTCTCCATATCTTTGTAGGAAAAGATTCCACATTCCATAAGAACACCACTTTCCCAATTTGAGCCATATTCCAATTTCAAGTCCAATTCTCCAAAACTTCTAAGTTTTCATCCAAATCCCAATTCTAAGTCTTCACACACATGAGAGAAGTCCACACAAAATTATGTAATTTTTTCTCTCCGGAAATAGGATGGAATCCGTCACCGCCGGCCACCTGAAAATTCTATCCTTCGACGGAATATTCTGTCAGTCCACCGTTAGAGATAACGGTCAAACAGGTCAATCGTTAGTCAATGGGTCAAGTAAGCCGAGTTAGCTTTCTTAGTCAGAGCTGAGGCGGCTGAGTCACTGAGATGAGTTGGAGATAAGGATCGGTCATCAGCGGCAACGAGTTGGCTCACCGGAGTATAAAATCGGCCGAAATATGTTAAATTACAGGATAATCCCGGCCAAATTCATGCGACACTTTTTTTCTGCTTCATTCCTGTAACAAACCTAGCATACATATAATGCTCTACACTCCAGCGACATCACCACACCCTGTCTTACCATCATCCATTGCTCTGCTACTCAATTCATCAATACACAACCCATTACAGCAACATCTCAACTCATCTGAATCTGTCACAACTGCATCATTAATCCACAATTTCGACCACCAACAAACCCTGTTCATCTATCCTGCTCAAACCCCATTTAATCTCAGATTATATCGAACCATTCTCAATTCAATTTCAGTTCTTCTGTGACATCAAGACCGCTTCCGTCTCTCTTTTTTGCTCGAATCAACAGCGGCAACCACCACCACATCTCGTCAATTCCTCTTACATCAGTCTTTGATTCAACATCAATGGATTAACCAAATCAAACCCACTTTAGTTCTCGAGCCATACTTCTTCAGAGAGCTTCAATTTCTCCTGAATATCTTCTCAAACCTTGAATCACATTCAACAGCACCACGATCTTCAGTTCTTCATCTCTGACTTCATCCGAAACTCACCATCAACAATTCCACTCGAACTCTCATCAGTCGTCACTTCTTCTCTCAATTTGTCTCGGACACAGCAGTCACAACTGCTCTTGATTTCAGCTGCAATGATTTGGGGGAGAAATGCCTCTTCGACTTAGGGTTAGGGTATTAGAGATGGGTCTGGATTTAGACACCCCAGAGATATTTGCACCCGTTATTTACACCCATTCATAATGATAAGGGATACCTTAAATGAAAACCCCTTAACCACAGCTAGACTGTATTTAGTACTCATCCAAATATAGTTTTCCCTTAACATTGACTGGGCTCCCAATAATATTCGTCTGTGAAATGACCTTTTAGCCCTTTTTAACTCAAATTTGGTGATTTCTTCTTCTTTTCCTCCGTGCGACTCCATAGTACCTAATAACTCAAAAAAACACGTAAAATACATAATTTACAAGAAAAATAGCAAAGAAAGCATAAACTCTATAGATAGTAAATATGATGTATTCTACACCCTATCAAATTCCCCCACACTTAGACTTTGCTAGTCCTCAAGCAAATCAAACTAAAACTTACAATTTCAAAGCGTTCCAGCGTCCCAAGCATCCAAAGAGTTATGAGGACATAGAGTTTCTGCATGCTAGTAAAAAGAAATTAGAAATACTAAAAAAAATATTCACATTCTTAAATGTTGAGTGAGAAATAAACACACCATAATGAGAGAACGCGTGTTTGAGAAACGATCAATAAGCATTTCGCCTCGACTTTTGCCTCTCTTAAAAGGGTTTTATGATAATTGCACTCAAAAAGACGGCTTTTTTATGGGTCTCACATGTGTGCAGGTAGGACTGAAGAGAGAATTCCTGCAACACGTTGAATGGTGGGAAGAATAACCTCCGAAATATTTTAAAAACACACATCTTTTAACATTTTGAAAAACCATTTTTCTGACGATCTCTAGGAAAGGAAATCAACCACTATTATCGAGGATGAGATTACTTACTTACCTTCACATCCGATTGCCAATTATGATAACACCACTCTCATGGCATCCAATAGAAACATCTTCGCCTTCTCGTCTTCTCTTCTTGGTCTTCGTCTTCGGCTTCAACTATTGATGATAAACACTTGAACTTCATAAATCCTTGACAATTTGTAACCTTTTTCCTTAAAATCCTTGTCGCTTGAAACTTCCTTATAGATTTTTCTTCCCCACGGCTTATTCAAAACAAAACAATAATAGATATTTCTCTTGTCTCATATTTTTTTTCAATTTTTTTCAATATTTTTTTCAATTTCAATTTCAAATATTTTTTAGACAAGAGAAACACAATACAAATCAAAGTGAAAAATAAAACAAACATGGCCGTGGAAAAGTATTTTACCGCTTGATTCTTCACAACTTGTATCGTCTCGAAACCATAAACTTCTATAATTCTCACCTTTTGCTTTTCTTCGCTATTGTAAATAAGCCTTCAACTTGTATGTAAAATTATGCTCATTGTATTGTAAGTCTTCACTTGAATATGAAATTTGCTCTTTTTTTCTTATTCCGTTGCTTGTAAACCTTGAACGTCTTCAACTTTCCTTGTAGATTTTGATGTCGCTCCCTTGTTGATGATAATGGTGTTTCTATGGACCCGTTGTTGTCGAGAGAGATAATGGTGCTAACTGCAAATCGAACTACAAGAAGGAGGCTTTCATCCATAGACGTTACCCTCATGATTGACAAAAATTAGCACTCAAGAGATCAAAATAGTGCTGAAAATTGGTGTGAAGTTGGGTAGCTCACCATTCTACCCGGAATTAACGTACGGTGACACACACTCAAAAGAAATCTTTTTAGTCAAATGGAAAAATTCTGGTCGGTGCCTCACATGATATAAAAACGGGTAGTCTCCACTAATTATTGATCAGCAACTCTAATAATGCATTCTTCTCTGCTCCTAATTTGCATCACCGGCATGATTAAATCCATTATTTAACACTCTAACAAGTAATAAATCCGAACGTAGTTCCCTAAAACTTCCAAGTTTAATTATGTCGGTCAGAATTCTCTATGTAAACATACCTAGAAGTATGCTAGTGACTCTAAAATCTCTAAAAGTTGGAAGTTTTATGCAATTTTTTTTTTTTTTTAAATATGCTTAACCACTCCCCCACACTTAAACCTTACATTGTCCTCAATGTAATTGAATCGTCCAAGTAAAGTCAAGGTGGGAAATATTAATATGATATGGAACAAGAAAAATAAACAAATGCAACACAAAGAAAATAAAATAAAAATACAAATGGATAAGAAATACAAAACCGGTGGGTTGCCTCCCACTTAGCGCTTGTTTTAAAGTCGACGGCCCGACATAGCTCTTGCTTCACATTACTCCTCTATAGGGAGCACATCTCGAAGTCCAATCACGTCCACATGCTCAGTTGGAAAGTTCTCATAATATGGATGCAACCTATGGCCGTTGACTTTCAAGGGTTGTCCTGTTTTTCACAAACAATTTCAAATGCACCATGATCATAAACATTAGTAACAATAAATGGTCCCACCCAACGGGACTTAAGCTTACCCGGAAATAAACATAAACGGGTATTAAATAAAAGATCTTTTTTCCCCACAACAAAACTTTTCCGAGAGATCATCTTGTCATGAAAAATCTTGGTATTTTCTTTGTAAATCCGGGCACTATCGTAAGCATCATTACATATCTCCTCTAGCTCATTTAGTTGTAACTTTCTTTGTTTCCCCGCATCATCATACTCCATGTTGCATTTCTTTATCGCCCAATAAGCCTTATGTTCATGTTCAACCGGAAGATGACAAGCTTTTCCATAAACCAACTGATATGGAGACATACCAATCGGTGTCTTGTACTCCGTTCTATACGCCCAAAGTTCATCATTGAGCTTAAAGCTCCAATCTTTCCTTGTGGTATTCACCAATTTTTCAAGAATGGACTCGATTTCACGGTTTGAAATTTCCGCTTGTCCACTAGTTTGTGGATGGTAAGGCGTACCAATCTTGTATGTTATGTTGTACTTCTTGAGGAGAGCGTGAAAAGACTTCTTGAAATGTGAGCCTCCATCGCTTATCACCACTCTTGGTGCGCCGTTCCTAGTGAATATGTTTTCTCTTACAAAATCACAAACAACTTTAGAATCATTAGTTTTGGTGGCTCTAGCCTCCACCCATTTCGAAACATAATCTACGGCAAGAAGTATATAAAAAATTCCATTCGAATTGACAAAAGGGCCCATAAAATCGATTCTCCACACATCAAAAATCTCTACGGCGAGAATTGGTGTGAGTGGCATTTGAGTTCGAGCACCTAGATTGCCTGTTCTTTGACATCTGTCACACGATTTACAAAAAACATATGAATCTTCAAACAAGGTGGGCCAATAAAATCCACTCTCAAGAACTTTTAGATCGGTACGTTTAGAACCAAAATGGCCACCACAAGCAAAAGTATGACAAAAGGAGAGAATGGATTGAAATTCAGAGTTAGGTACGCACCTTCGTATTATTTGATCTACGCCATATTTCCATAAGTATGTTTCATCCCACACATATTTCTTTGCTATCTTCTTACGTTTCATCTTTTGGAAGTTAGACATTGTATTAGGTACCTTTCTTGTCACCAAGTAATTCACTATATCCGCGTACCAAGGTGTTGATTCTTCCAAGGAGAAAAGTTGTTCGTCCGGAAAGCGGTCTTGTAATGGAAGTTCTTCGTGAGACATAACAAGTCTACTAAGATGATCCGCAACGGTATTCTTCACCTTTCTTATCTCGAATTTCTATGTCGAACTCTTGTAGTAATAGGATCCACCTTTCTTGGATTAGCTTCTTTCTTCTTTAGTAAGTATTTAAGTGCGGCATGATCGGAATATACAATAACCTTTGTATCCACCAAGTATGATCGAAATTTTTCCAATGCAAACACTATAGCCAATAACTCCTTTTCCGTGGTAGAATAGTTGATTTGTGCATCATTAAGGGTCCTAGATGCATAATAGATAACATGGGACAACTTGTCCACTCTTTGACCCAAAACGGCTCCAACCGCATAATCACTAGCATCACACATTAGTTCAAATGAAAGATTCCAATCAGGTGACTTGATAATTGGCGCACTTGTCAACATTGCCTTCAATTTATCAAAAGCATCCTTGCATTCCTTGTTGAAGTCAAAAGGTACCTTCTTTTGTAATAACTTGCACATTGGCATGGAGATTTTGGATAAATCCTTGATAAACCGCCCATAGAAACCTGCATGTCCAAGAAAAGAACGGATCTCCCTCACCGAAGTGGGATATTGTAAGTTTCTTATTAAATATATCTTTGACTTGTCCACTTCGAGCCCTTGAGAGGACACAATGTGACCAAGTACTATGCCATGGTTTACCATAAAATGACATTTCTCCCAATTAAGGAAAAGGTTTGTGTCTATGCATCGTTTAAGAACTAGTTCAAGGTTGTCTAAACAACTATCAAAAGAATTGCCATAAACACTAAATTCGTCCATAAATACCTCAATGATGCTCCCCACGTAATCCGAGAATATACTTACCATACATCTTTGGAGTATCCGGTGCATTGCAAAGACCAAACGGCATCCGTCTATACGCAAACGTTCCAAACAGACAATTGAAAGTAGCCTTCTCTTGGTCCTCCGGTGCAATCACAATTTGGTTATATCCCGAATAACCATCCAAGAAACAATAATACGAATGCCCCGCTAACCGCTCCAACATTTGATCAATGAAAGGTAAAGGAAAGTGATCCTTCCGGTTTGCCGAATTAAGCTTCCTATAGTCAATTCACACTCTCCAACCGGTTTGAACTCTTGTAGGAACAAGTTCATCGTCTTGATTTCTAACAACCGTAAGACCGGACTTCTTTGGCACCACTTGTAATGGACTAACCCACTTGCTATCGAAAATTGGGTAAATTACCCCCGCACTTAGCAATTTGAGTATCTCTTTCTTCAAAACCTCCATCATGGGAGGATTAAGCATACGTTGAGCATCACGTACCGGCTTCACATTATCTTCCATTAGAATCCTATGCATTCACATGGATGGACTAATGCCTTTGATGTCCGCAATTGTCCACCCAATAGCCGTTTTGTGCTATTTTAAAACTCTAAGAAAACGGTATTCTTGTACCGGTGTGAGGTTCTTTGCAATAATTACCGGAAGCTTATCTTCATCTCCCAAGAATGCATATTTCAAATGGTCCGGAAGTGGCTTCAACTCTAGTCTAGGCGCCTTCACAATAGATGGTACAAGTAATTCATCATTCACGGGCAAAGAAATATATGAAACATTATCCTTTTTAGCTTCTTGTAATTCCATTAAGGTACCGCACGTCTCCACCAATTCCGTAGAAATTTCAACATCCAAGTTAGACAAGCCATGGATGTCCAATTCAATGCTCTTTTGCAACACCACATCAAGTTCTGCCTCTTGATTCAATTCCACCATTTGTTGCGCTAATGAACCCACCACATCAATGGAGTAAGAAGAATGCACATCACTTGGGTAGCGCATGGCTTCGAATATGTTGAAGTGTATTACTTCCTTGTCGAACTCCATAGTGAGTGTACCCTTATCAACATCAATCTTCGTCTTTGTGGTTTTCATAAATGGCCTTCCAAGAAGTAGAGAAGTAGACGACTGATTCGCATTGTTGTCCATATCCACCACGAAGAAATCCACCGGAAAAATTAACTCATTCACTTGCACTAGAACGTCTTCTACAAGTCCATTTGGATAAATGTTAGACTTGTTTGCTAATTGGATAATAACTCTTGTCTCTTTCAATGGTCCAAGATTCAAGGAGTCATATATATCGGCCGACATCACACTAATGGAAGCTCCCAAATCAAGTAAAGCATGTTCAAACCTTTTCTTACAAATAGTAATTGGCACCGTGAAACCACCGGGATCCATGCACTTTGTAGGCATCTTCTTCAAAAGCATAGCCGACGCACTCTCGCCAACTTTAGTAATTTCATTATCAAGCTACCTATCCTTCTTTGTGCATAACTCCTTCATGAAATTTGCATACCTTGGCATTGTCTTGATGGCCTTGATGAAAGGGATGTTGATTTCTATCTTCTTGAAGATATCCATGAGTGCCTTGTGTTGAGATTCCTTCTTGGACTTAGTAAAACGACTAGGAAAAGGAGGTGGAGTAGTAAAAGTAGGAACCGGTTCCTTGGATTTGGCGGTTGGTGTTGAATTATTCCTTGGTTAATCTTCCTCCTTGTCTTTGACTACCTCTTCACTAGCTTCTTCATGATGACTTGGACTCTCTACTTGTCTTCCACTTCGCAAAGTAACATTATCTCTTGGGTTCACAAATGGTTGTGAAGGAAGCTTTGTGGATGTTTGATCTTTCATTAAGTTCATATCGGTATCCAATTGTCCCATTTGAGTTTGTAAATCCTTGATTGTCGAACCGGTCCTTTTTTCTAAAGATTTGATTGCCGAATCGGTCTTTTGTTGGTTTTGTTGTAACATAGAAGTGAGACCTTGCATGCTTTGCATTATCACATTCAACTTGTCATCATTCGAAGAATCTTGCTCCTTGACTTGTTGTGGTTGGAATTGTTGTTGTTGAGGTTGGAAACGTGATTGTTGGAATCCACCTTGTTGCGCATATGGATTAGGAGCCGCCTCTTGCTTGTTTGCATTGGTAAAGTTGGGATGATCCTTCCAACCGGGATTGTAAGTATTTGAGTATGGATCGTATCTTGGCCTTTGATTTGGATATAAAGCATTTACTTGTTCGGTTTCATCATCCGTAATAATTACCGCGGCCAACTGTTGCACTACCCTCTCTATGTTGTTTAACCGTTGAGCGGATTGTGAAGATGAGTCACTAACTTCATACACCAACTTAACCATTGGTTCACCTCTTGCATAGAATTGTTGCGAGTTTTCCTCCATACTTTCAGTCAACTCTCTAGCTTCGGCCACCGTCTTGTTCACTAGTGCACCACCACCCGCGGAGTCAAGAAGATATCTATCACTTGTTTGGAGACCTTCATAGAAATATTGAATTATCATGGCGTCACTAAATTGATGGTGTGGAAAACTTTCCACCAATCTCTTCTAACGATCCCAACATTCATATAATGACTCTCCCACATGTTGTTTCATCCCACAAATCTCCTTGCGAATTTGAGTAGCTTTTGATGCGGGAAAATATCTCTCAAGGAAAATTTTATTCATCCCATTCCATGTTATGATACTTCCGGAAGGCAAATAGTACAACCATTCCTTAGCATTGCCCGCCAAGGAGAACGGAAAAGCTTTCAACTTTGCTCCATCCGCATTAATATCCTGTGGAAGCATGGCCATGACTATGGTTTTGAAGTCCATAAGATATTTGTTTGGGTCTTCATTCACCATGATATGAAACTTTGGTAGTTATCTAATCAACCCCGACTTGATCTCGAAAGTTGAGTTAGTTTGGATACACCATTGTTGTGTATCGAGCTTGTGAGAAGCTAGGTCCTTGAGTGTACGATCACCCATTGCTTCTTCTATGTCTGAATCTGCGAACTCACTTGATATAGAACTAGGAAGAGGAGTGTTAACCGCTCGAATGAAATCCTTTAGTTAAGTGCCGGATCGAAGACGTATTGGACTCGGTCTTCCCTTTTTAATCATTCACCAAAGATATAGTACCTGAAACAAGATTCACAAAACTAAGTTAGATAGGGTATAGAATCTAACAAAGCAAGAATAAATCAAAAAGAAAAAGAAAAACAACTAAAATCGTCCGTTGCTCCCCGGCAACGGCACCAAAATTTGATGTGTTGTCGTAACCACAACAAATTAATTAATATTTACTACCTAATTAACAAGTAATATAGGGTAGTCAAGATCGTTCCCACGAGGAGCAAGAGGTTTTAGTTGTCTTATAATGTCACAAAAATGGGGGGGTATTGGCTCAAGATTTTAAAAGAAAAAGAAAGTAAACAAAGCAATCAAAAGTGTAAGTTAAAATCAATAAGAGAAAATAGATCAAGGAATCCTTCTTCGTTACAAAACAATGATTCAAGTTATGTTCTTTTCCACTTTTTATTAGTCACAGATTATCACCAACCGTAGGATAGCAGGTTCGCTTAGCTAACCCCAAAATTCCTTATTTCACTGAGTAATAGGTTCGCTTAGTTATCAGATTCTATTCAAAAGAACCACCTTGAAGTTCTCTTACAAGATGTAATTCCCCGAACGCATTAAGATATATGAATTTAGGTTAAGTACTAGTAGTTATACTCGGTTCACTTGGTCCACTTTCTAGCGTTGTTTTCACATACAATTGCTCCGCGGAATCCCTCCGCAAGGTCTCGTGTTTTCTACATGTGTAAAGAGTCAAGAAACTATTACGTATTCCCTAACTTTCACTAGATTTAGATCAAATTAACAATTCAATTTAGCATGTACTCTAAACAACCTATCAATCAATCATAAACATTAATATTAGTAAAAACAAACTATAATCATATAAAAAACTTCAAAGTAGAATTGAAACAAAACTCAAATCATATATTAAGAATTAGGAATTCATCCTCAATCAATAATAAAATTAGCTACTCATAGTTTGGAGTTCACACAATAATAATAATAATTAAGGAAGAAAGAAAGAAAAACTTATTGAAAAGATGATGGTTGTTCCTTCCTCCAATCCTTGTGCACTTTAACTCCTTCTCCAAAGTAGATGTGTGTATAAAGTTGTAGAGAGCTCCTTTATTTATAGGCTTCAATACTCTCCATATCTTTGTAGGAAAACATTCCACATTCCATAAGAACACCACTTTCCCAATTTGAGGCATATTCCAATTTCAAGTCCAATTCTCCATAACTTCCAAGTTTTCATCCAATTCCCAATTCTAAGTCTTCACACACATGAGACAAGTCCACACAAAATTCTGTAATTTTTGTTCACCGGAAAACTGGGTTATTGACCGGAAATATACCGGAATCCGTCACCGCCGGCCACCTGAAAATTCTATCCGTCGACGAAATATTCCGTTAGTCCACCGTTAGAGATAACGGTCAAATAGGTCAACCGTCAGTCAATGGGTCAAGGCAGAAAGTCAAGTCAGCCGAGTTAGCTTTCTTAGTCAGAGCTGAGTCGGCTGAGTCATTGAGCTGAGTTGGAGATAAGGATCGGTCATCGGCGGCAACGAGTTGGCTCGCCGGAGTATAAAATCGGCCGAGTTCTGTTCAATTACATGACAATCCCGACCAAATTCAGGCCTCACTTTTTTTCTGCTTCATTCCTGTAACAAACCTAGCATACATCTAATGCTCTGCACTCCAGCGACATCACCACACCCTGTCTTGCCATCATCCATTCCTCTTCTACTCAATTCATCAATTTCATACACAACCTATTACAACAACATCTCAACTCATCTAAATCTTTCATAAATGCATCATTAATTCACAATTTCGACCACCAACAAACCCTGTTTATCTAGCCTGCTCAAACCCCATTCAATCTCAGATTATATCGAACCATTCTCAGTTCAATTTCAGTTCTTCTGTGACATCAAGAACGCTGTCGTCTCTCTGTTTTGATCGAATTAACAGCGGCAACCACCACCACATCTCGTCAATTCCTCTTACATCAGTCTTTGATTCAACAGAAACGGCTTCACCAAATCAAACCCACTTTAGTTCTCGAGCCATACTTCTTCAGAGAGCTTCAATTTCTCCTGAATCTCTTCTCAAACCTTGAATCACCTTCAACAACACCACGATCTTCAATTCTTCATCCAAAACTCACCATCAACAATTCCACTCGAACTCTCATCAGTCGTCACTTCTTCTCTCAATTTCTCTAGGACACAGCAGTCACAACTGCTCTTGATTTCAGCTGCAATGATTTGGGGAAGAAATGCCTCTTCGACTTAGGGTTAGGGTATTAGAGATGGGTCTGGATTTAGACACCCATAGATATTTGCACCCATTATTTACACCCATTTATAATGATAAGGGATACCTTAAATGTAAACCCCTTAACCACAGCTAGACTGTATTTAGTACTCCTCCAAATATAATTGTCCCTTAACATTGACTGGGCTCCCAATAGTATTCGTCTGTGAACCTTTTAGCCCTTTTAAACTCAAATTTGGTGATTTCTTCTTCTTTTCCTCCGTACGACTCCATAGTACCTAATAACTCAAAAACACACGTAAAATACATAATTTACAAGAAAAATAGCAAAGAAAGCATAAACTCTATAGATAGTAAATAGGATGTATTCTACACCCTATCATCATGCTAGCCGCACCTCCGTGCCAATGACAAATCATGACAGCCACACCTAGCCCAAGTTAGCCACGTCATTCCAAACACACTCTGCCTTGGTCCTAGCTATGCTAGTTACACCAACCGCGCCAAAGCACGACAACCATGCTAGCCGCACCCTTGTGCCAACGACAAATAATTACAGCCACACAAACGCGCCAAAGCATGCCAACCATGCTAGCCTCACCTCCGTGCCAACGACAAATCATGCCAGCCACACCAAACGTTCCAAAGTATGCCAACCATACTAGCCGCACCTCCGTGCCAATGGCAAATCCTTCCAGCCATACCTAGCCCAAACTAGCCACGCCATGACCAACACACTCTTCCTTGGCCCTAGCTATGCTAGCCACTTTCCTTACCAAGCCGCTATGCCATTGTCACATGCCAAAGTAGCGCCCGCGCCTTAGGCTTGAAAACCGTGCAACCTAGGCTAATATGGCCGTGCGTGCCATTGGCACATGCCAACACGCACCGCTAGCCACTTTCCAAGCCGCTATGCCATTGGCACATTCCAAAGTAGCGCCCACTCCCTAGTCTTGCAAACCGTGCAACCTAGGATAATATGGCCGTGCGTGCCATTGGCACATGCCAACACACACCGGTAGCCACTTCCCAAGATGCTATTCCATTGGCACATGCCAAAGTAGCGCCATAGGCTTGCAAACCGTGAATCCTAGGCCAATATGGTCATGCGTGCCATTAGCACATGCCAACACGCACGGCTGGTCACTTTCCAAGCCGTTATGCCATGACAAAGTTGCGCCCGCGCCCTAGGCTTGAAAATCGTGCAACCTAGGCCCAAGTGTCCGTGCGTGCCATTGGAACATGCCAACATGCTCCCATAACATCTTTGCCATGACCACTAGCACTCAACGTGCAACCTACCACCAAGGCATTCCGCACATGCCATTGGCACATGTCACACACGCCACTAGCAGCTTTGGCATGGCCATTTGCACTCAATGTGCAACCTGCCACCAAGGTATTCCGCACATGCCATTGGCACATACAGAATTTACCAAAACCGGCAGAAACAATTTTTACCCATAAACATGTGCATAGTTACACTAGCTTACCAAACTTTGGTTGA
The DNA here is from genome assembly GCA_023529315.1 of Papaver bracteatum. Lineage (NCBI taxonomy): Eukaryota > Viridiplantae > Streptophyta > Magnoliopsida > Ranunculales > Papaveraceae > Papaver > Papaver bracteatum. Next base: position 299,499 of record JAJJWX010004109.1, on the reverse strand, counting down.
CTAGGTACTAGGATCGGTTCCCCACATATATATGGTATCTAACTTATATGTGTTGCACATGTCCGTAGGATCGGTTCCCCTTTTCCTAAAAACGTGTTGCACATGTTCATAGGATTGTTTCCCCTTTCTACTATAAACCTTGTTGCACCTCATACAAGGATCGATTCCCCTTTGTATGTGTTGTACCTCTTACTAGGATCGGTTCCCCTTTACCCAGTTTTAGGTCTTACACACACAAACTCGATCATACCCCAGGTCATTACTTAAGATCGGTTTCACTAATAAAAGTCATTCCAATACATAAGTCGGGCCTCATGTGAATAGTTTTACCAAGAACATAATTACAAGTCATGAGCGGTTATACTAATCACACATATTGGTCGTTCGTTAGATATGTAATAAAGAACAGTCCCAATAACGCCTGGCGATTTCCTTTTCGGTTCACAACACAAGATCATGAACTTACTTCCTTAAAACACATGTATAAAATTTGTTTCTGAGGATGAAATCCTCACCTCATACCTATACATAATCACAATAGCATTCATACGATTATGTTGATGTCTTATATACAAATTTTAATGGTTAAGCAATAAACCTCATATTGTATTCCTTAATACTATGTCTATGTAGAGTGTTCATGCTTCGCAGCTTTATGTTTTCAATATGTACGACTTGAATGAAATAGTTAAAGTCAAATATCACTAACCTCAAGTGGAAGGATGATGTTGTGGTTGTAGCTCCATACTTCTTCACTTCTTCAAGTCTTCGCAATACTTGTAATGTCTCATATCTTAATACTTTCAAGCTAACCTATACGAAGTTGACTCTAGTACATTTAATCAAGTGACTCTTAAATGAGTTTTGGTTCACTAAAATGTGACAACCAAATTTGACATACCAACGCTTGGTGGGTTCAACCAAGCTATGCTCTAACAATGTCTTTACTGCGATATTTACAGATTGTCATTTTGATGATCTAGTTTTCTCACCGTTAGGGAGAGAAAAGCTACCACTTGAAAAGCAGCGTGATTTATCATGGTGTATACCAGATTTATCTCATATTGACATTCTCACCAAGCAATGTGAAACAGTGATGCAGAAGATTTTACATCTTCAAAACATTGCTAACCAAAAGCCTGATGCATTTGCAGATACAACAAAAATAATGAATTCAAACGCACCAGCTAAAAATGCTCTGGCACGTGTTGTTGTCCCTATAGGACAAGCCGTGGATGTGGTATCAAATGAGTTGTCTAAAGCATGCCTTAAGCGTGGATGACCATTTGGTTCAAAAGATTATGCTCCTCGAAAGAGGAAAATCCAATCTCAATCATTGAAAGATAGTGATCTTAAAGAGACTATTAAAGATACGTCTGAGTTCTCTAAGCATAAATTCCTGACGAGGAGTTTTTTTTTATGGAAACAGTGGAACCTCAATAACGAGGAAATTTCCATAAATTATATTTCAAGCAAAGAAGTTTGGGATCATATTACAATGATTGTTGACGACATATTTTCATTGGCGATATCTACTGACATTGCCTTAGATAATGATGGTTTTGAACCACACTTTACATAGGAATGTCGTCAAAGGAATGATTGGCCAAAATGGAAAATGACAATCCAAGCATAATTACAATCTCTCGTTAAACAAAAAGTTTTAGGAACTGCAGTTGGAACACCATTTAATATCAGTCATGTTGGCTATAAATGAGTGTTTGTGCATAAGCGAAATGAGAAAGGTGAAGTCGTTTGCTATAAAGTGAGACTAGTGGCACAATGTTTTTCACAAAAACCTGGGATTAAATATGAAGGAACATATTCTCCTGTTATGGATGCAATTACCTTTCGGTATTTGATCAGTCTGGTAGTCCTTGAAGGGCTCCACATGCATCTAATGGATGTGTTTACTGCATATTTATATGGAAAATTAGACATTGATATTTACATGAAAATCCATGAAGGTTTTCATTTATCAGTAGATAAACCATGTCATATGTATTCACTAAAACTTAATCGAGCCTTCTATGGCTTGAAACAATCTGGACGAATGTGTTACAATCATCTCAGTGAATACTTAACAACTCAGGGATATGTGAACAGTCCTATATGCCCATGTATATTGATTAAAAAGGCAACCTCTGGATTTGCTATAATTGCTGTATATGTTGATGATATCAAGTTGATTGGAACTCCCTGTGAGATCCAAAAGGCTATAGAATGCCTTAAAAAATAATTCGATATGAAGGATCTCGAAAAAATGAGATATTGTCACGGTTTGCATATTCAACATTCTGCTAACGGAATTTTGGTCCATAAAATGACGTATACTGAAAAAAATCCTCAAACATTTTGAAATGGATAAAGCATATCCGCTCAGTACTCCTATGGTTGTAAGGACACTTTATAATCATAGTTATCCATTTTATCCTAAAGAAAAGGATAAAAAACTTGTTGGTCCAGAATTGCCATATTTGAGTGCAATTGGTGCATTGATGTACTTAGCTCAATGTATGAGACCTGACATTTATTTTGTAGTAAACTTGCTAGCTAGGTTTAGTTCCTCCCCAACAAAAAGACATTGGAAAGGAGTGAAGCATATCTTTTGATATCTTTGTGGAACAACTGACTTAGGCTTGTTTTACTCAAGAAATCCATCAAAAGGTTCTCAAGTAAAGGGATATACAAATACTGGTTTTCTATCTGATCCACACAAAGCTGTTTCTCAAACAGGGTGTGTTTTTACCACTAGTGGAACTGCATTCTCATGGAGATCTTGCAAATAGAGTTTACCAGCTACTTCATCAAATCATTCAGAAATTATTGCTTTGCACGAAACAAGCAGGGAAGCTGTATGGTTAAGATCGTTGATAGGGGATATAAGAAATTCTTGCGATTTTCCTTCAGTCACTAATGTACCAACAATTATCTATGAAGACAATGAAGCATGTATATCACAATTCAAAGATGGCTACATTAAAGGTGACAGAATAAAGCATATTTCACCAAAGTTCTTCTATTCTCACCATATTAAGAAGACCAACGAGACTGATATTCAAAAGATATAATCATGTAAAAATTTAGCTGATTTGTACACCAAGGCGCTACCAACAATTTTTTTTCGAAAACTTGGTCATGGTATCGGAATGCGTCATCTTTATCAACAAAAGGATTGATGTCAAAATCAGGGGGATTATCTACTTTTGAAGATCCTTGAAGGTATTGGACTTGTCGCGTTGTACTCTTTTTCCTTTTCAAGGTTTTTCTCCCATTGGGTTTTTCCATGTCAAGGTTCTTAACGAGGCAGCTGCGCGAGTCCAACACTGTTCTAATTTTTGGTATTGTACTCTTTTTCCCTTAGCTCTGGTTTTTCCCTATGGGTTTTCCAAGCAAGGTTTTTAATGAGACAATATTTAGGTTAGTGGATATCCAAGGGGGAGTGTTATAAAATGCATGGATATGGTGGCTATCCTATTAGCACTATTGTTACACCTGGCTCCTTGCATAAGCACCTTGCGTGAGCAACTTGTATAAGATACTTAACAAAGGGAGTAACACCTAAAGCTAGTGGGTGTTGAATTGCATGTATGGCTATCAATGGAATACCGAGATCCGGATTCCGTAACCGATAATCCGAGTTCCTATAGGAAATTTTCCAACATAACGGTAATCGGAAATCGGTAATGGAAAATTATCGGTAATATTTTCCTTACCGGAACGGTATTGGTTTAGGCACTTACCGTTCCGTAAATTACCGATACCGGCAATTATTGTCGCAAGTGTATATTGTACGTGTTAATATTACTTTGTCTCTTATCTTCCATATTCTTCTAATCTTCTTCTATTCGAAACAAAAGGAAAAAAAAAAACTACCCTAGAGATAGAGTCGAGAGAAAGTGATCGATACTCCAGAGAGAGGGTCGAGAAAAAACCATTTGTGTTTTTTTTTTCTTTTTTTTTTTGGCAAGAACATGTAACTAAGCAAATTTGGAACATTGTATGTGTATACTTTGTGATTTGCATGGATTTTGAACCTAAAGTTTCTCATTTTGAACAGATTTTAACCTAAAGTTTCTAATTTTGAAATAATTTTCAGTATGAGAAATAGTCTATGTATAATGTTGTCACATAACGGTATTTATAGGTAAAATTAATGGTATCGGAATTCCGATATGAAATATCGGTAACGGTAATGGATGAGCTAGTTACCGTTTCGATAGGTTCCATTGACAACCCTAATTGCATGGTTTGCATGCAAGCTAAAGGTGCTATTACTACATAACTCTGTACATGTAGTGTGACATCTAAACTAGGTGGTGTATACTAGCTAACACCTTTAGAACTTGTATAAATAGCTCCCTTAACTAATGTATATATATCATCCCAATTTTCTTTAAATGAATAAGAAATTCTCTCTTCTCCCTTATTACTTCACTTGATATCTATTTTGAGTTTAGTATTTAATTAGTACTTACTTTAATTATTGTTAACATTACTTTCGAAACGTAATAGAAAATTATTATCTCTCCAATTATACTTGCTCCCACTCCCACTCCCACTACCGCTCCCAGTCCCACATCTCCCACCAAAGTGAGTGGCCATGGATTCATACGGGGGTTCTAATATATATAGCGAACTTTAATTAGTAAAGTGAGTAATGGTCAAATTTATTTATTCACAAATAAGAAAAAGATTTATCTCTCCAATTATGCTTGATCCTCCCACTAACCAGGGTGGCGAAGGTAATCCAGTGGACTTCAATCCCGATTTTGAGGTGAATGTTAAATAATTAGGTGATTTTTTTTTTTTTTTTTAATGTTACATTGTTAATATACCAATATAAGTCATGAAAGAATTTGTTTTACAAAACAAGTGAGGTTCGACTCCTGCTGTTCAATTGTTTTTTTAAGACTTCTAATTTTTAATCAGGACCTAGTTTAATAACCCATCAACCTTAATTTTTACACTATTAAGTGACCTAGTTTAAGTTTACACAATTTTTAAGGCAAAGCATGGAAAATAGTAATTTTAATCATTTTTTACAGTCATATCCTTATGGATAATAACTAGTGAAATTTATAAATGATTTATCTCTCAAACTATTTCATGGATGTTCGCAAACTTCATGTCATTGAGTATATTTTTTATAATTAAATAAATAAATAATTTTAGAAATGTCTCCTTATTTACGGATATAATTCACTTATTAGTGGGAGAAAATATAAAATCAAATAGGTCACTTAATAGTGGGACGGAGGTGATAAAGTAATTTTATGCACGGCATTCACCAGTTCAAGAGTAAGGAAGTAAAATGTTTGCTATATCTTGCGATTTATAACTGACTGTGCTCTAATGGAGAATTCAATAAAATCTCACAGCATTTTTAACCATGGTGTTTCCTTCCATTTGAAGATGATCAATGACATCAGTCTTCCATTTGGAGATGACATCAGTCTGCATTCTCAGTGATGACGCCTGGGGGCAGTAACAGCAGTAGGTCCTTTACTTTGTGGATATCAATCATAAAAGGAATGAGAACAAATTAACCGAATCGGATTTTTTTGGTAGAAATGTTAACAAAGAAATCTAAACATTCCCTTACGTATCTTCATTTAAGATCTTTGCAAAGACTTAATCTGAACCCAAGAGAAAAATGTGTCAACCTTGGCAACTCACAAAATATTATTAAATCAACCTTATCTTAAGATGACTAAGCGAATCTTATCTTCATTACCTAAGCAAGTCCAATGTATAAAAATTCTATGATACTGTAACTCATAGCTAGATGATCGTGCAATGGAGGGGGTCGATGATAAAAATGCATAATGACCTCGGACCAACCCTGGAGTCCTTGCTTTATATATACGGGGCCTCACCGCTTAAGTTAGCTCAACTTCAACAGTTTTTTGGGTGTTCATAATGATCTGTCAGGTATGACTCTCTCGCACTATATTTCTCAGCTTACTGAGTATCCGTGATTCATATTTGATTTTAATTTTTATTCATGCATCTGGATCACTGGATGGAATTTGAAGGAAAATCTCTTTGTTTCATTCTGATTTTTAGGCGATTCAGAAAGGTTTAGGACTATCGAAGCCTAAGCAACCAGAGAGTCATGATTTCAAACATTCAGGACTGCCGCTTTTAACTTCGGTGGATTGGTAAGATGTTCATAATGCATACTGCTTCGTCTGTTGGGTCATTTGATTTGTTTCTTCAACTGAAGTAATGGTCTCTTCAATACTAAGAGACTCTGTACTCAGTGGTGAACCCACATCATCCTTTACTTTGTCTGATTATAAATTTCATGGTAATTTGAAGGGAAAGTGAACATTACCGAAGATCTATAATAGCTAGCTTGGTTAAGGGTGTCTATGTAATGGAGGATGACCGTCAAAATAAAAGGCAGGGGTGTAAATCTCTAGGACCACCGTGGTGGAAATTCTTTGATTTTCAGTTGCTGGATACCCTCATAGATGAGGTTGATTGGTCCATCTTCGGGGCTATATATGAATTCAAACCCAACACCAACAACGACGACTATCCCAAAGGAGCTCCAAGATATGTGGTTGCTTTTAGAGGAACTATGTTGAATGAAGATACTGCGGTACGGGATATATTGCTAGACATAAATGTTTTCTTAAATAATCTTCACCATAGGTCTCGCTTTGGTAAGGCAATGGAAGCTGTTGACAATATGGTATCTGTCAAAGGATCTAGTAATATCTGGTTAGCAGGACATTCATTGGGTTCTGCCATAGCAATGCTTGTTGGGAAAAAAATGGCAAAGACGGGTAATATCCTTGTATCATACCTCTTTAATCCGCCATTTGTGGCGTTTCTATTCGAAAATACAGGAAGTAGGACAGTGAAACGTGGGATCGATATTGCTGGTCGCTTGCTCACACATGCCATGAAAAATAACCAAGAGAAGCAACCACCAGAACATCTGTTCAAAGACTTATCACAATGGGTTCCCAATCTGTTTCTTCATCCAGCTGACATTATTTGCTCAGGTTTCATCAAGTATTTTGAACTCCGAGAAAAGATGCAAATCTCTGGATGTATTGAGAGGTTTGCGACACCAAATTCATTGAAGGGGTTACTGGTGAATGCTTTTGGAAAAGAATTTTACTCAGAAGATTTACACTTAATTCCTTCAGCTCGTGTCACTACTAGTTGCAGTCTAAACGCTCACTGGCTTTGTCAATGGTTTACGGATGATTCAATTTCAGACACTAAGGTGTATTGCTAGGCTATAAATGATGAAGCTCCGAATCTGAACTCCTTGCTCCAATTCCATGTAGCAGTATTGTTCATCTTCCATATGGAAACTGTGTCAAATCGTACTTTTAATTCCGTTTTAACTTGTGTTGTAACTGTTAGACTTTATGTTGGCTTAGCAACAAATTAGGCTTAGGTTAAGCTAATCTGTGTTTAGTTCTAATCTAAGCTGGATTAAGTATATGCCAGATTAAGAATTGATTAGAGTTAAATATAGGAATTAGAATAGCATAATGTTAGCTGAGGTGTCATGTTGACTAAGCATGACTCACCAGTGAGGTGTCATCCAACTAATGATGGACAGGTTGGATGATACACAACTACTTAAGGAATGAGTAAGCCCTCTTCTAACCTCTTTTATATGTAACCAAAACTTCTGATTTACCATTGATCAAGCAAGAGGAAATAGAAGAAGAATCTAAGTAATTGAACTCTAAATTACTTGATGATTTATGTTTTCTTCTTCTTATACTTATAGAATTTTGTATCATGATTCTATTATGCTCTTACTGATGTTAATCAATTCAAAAATAACTAAGTGTTGAGTGTACTTATTAGTGATTATGTGCAGCTAATGACAGGTAATAATGATTGATTTCATACCGATTTCAGTTGTTGTAGAGCAAGTAGATACTAGGGTTAATTCTTGTTTTCAGCATATGAGTTCTATATAATCATTAAGAATAAAATATATTGATTATGAAGCTGAAATTCCAACATGCTTCTTCTATTTCTCCTAGTTATTTAATGTTCTTCAACTAGGGTATATAGAATTCATTTTTGGTTTACTTACATAAGGAATTGGCTTATGTGCTAATTGTTCTATTGTTCATCATGGTCTTGGTGTTCAAGTTTTAGTTTGTTGGTTCGACAAATCTAGATTCATAGACACAAGCGCAGTTAAAGAGAATAACTGTGCAAATTGACTTCAAACACATTTAACTGGATTTGATGATTGAGAAGCAATAGCATTGTCAACTTACTGAAGAAGCTCATAGGGTTGTTAAGAAGGTAACCTCTCAGTCTCTTAGTTGGATGGAGTAAAGTTAAAGCCAAAAGTTGAGAGGTTGTATTCTGGTTGTTCTAAATCTAGTGGCATGTCTGATCTGGACAACTAGGTGGCTATTTTTGAGCAGGGGATGTCCGTCAAAATGGTAGTTTCTAGTGCTGAACATACAAATGAAGTTACATATAATGATGAAATGCAAGGGCATCACTTGCTGCAAATGATTTCACGGATTCTGGAACGGATCACCCTATCTTCCGCTTTCAAAGCATATTGATAAGCGTCTTCTAATTTGGTAACTCTTAGCAAACCAAACTCTTCCCAAATGGTTATGTTCAAACCCATAATATACCTTGCAGTTTGTTTTACATGGTGTTTCATATAAACCAACTCTTAAAGACAAGTTATAAAACTCGTTTGTGTATTCTTCGACACTGAGATCACGCTGACGAAAGTTATGAAACTTTTTGTACAACGTCACCAAGTAATCAGGTGGAAGAAATTTTTACCGCATTTTTTTTCTTCATATGATCCCATGTTTGGATCTTCTCTTTTCCTTGCCGTGTACATTGTTCATGTATCTTTTTCCACCACTATAGAGCCATTCCCTTCAACTTCAGTTTCACAAAGAGCACTTTACGATCTTACATCGTTGATTTTCACTCAAAATAATTCTCGATGCTAGCCTCCCAATCCAGAAAATCGTCAGCATGCATCCTCCCAGTCATATCACTCACTTCGACTCTCACCCCTCCGGAATTAAACTCAAGAGCTTTAATAAACCTATATTCCAATCTTCCTTGATGTGGACCATCAACATCACGATTTGCATCTTCGTCGCTTTCATCTTCTTCAGATAAACCTTCTGGTGAATCCAAAGGGTTGCGTCGGCCCTCCTGTCTCTCCATACGGGCTTCACCACGTTCTCGTCCTTCTAGGGTTTGCAACCACATCGACATGCCCTCAATCAAGGTTCTTAAATAGTTAAAATCACTGTTTCCTGAAAAAACGGGGTTCTAACAACCACACCCTATATTTCGATTAGCAATCTCTATGGAAAACTCCGAGTTACTTTCTGAAGAATCAACTAGACAATCAGACTTAATCAATAGAAAATAACTCAAGGAGTTATTATCTCAATCTCTCAATTTGATTTACTCAAGCAAATACAATCTGCGAGTCTTAATCAAAGAGAGATAACTTGGATGGTACCAAAGATGTTTGTGATTACTTTTATATCTTGCCTATCGGAGATAGAAATCTCAAGCCAATTATTACAATTGTACTCATACGATAGAAATAACAAGATCATATCACACAACTACAAGAAAAGTAGTATCGGTCTGGCTTTACAATCCCAATGAAGTCTTTAAGTCGTTAACCTAGTTTTAGAAGAAGAATACCAAAGGTTAAAGGAGAATCGACTCTAGCTTAGCACAACTAGTATAACACATAATGTGTGGGGATTAGGTTTCCCGGTTGCTAGATTTATCCCTTATATAGTCTTCAAATCAGGGTTTGCAATCAATGTTATCTTACTAACAAAGCATTCAATATTCACCGTTAGATGAAAACCTGATTAGATACAAGCTAATATTTATCAACCGTTAGATCGAAAACATAGCTTGTCATACAAACATGTACTAGACGATTTTAGGTTCGTGTAACCGTACCAAACTTGTACATTAGTTGGTTCAACACTATTTAACCAAAAGGTTATCCAAATGATAACTTTCATATCAACCATATTCTTCATCACCATAACTAGTCCAAATGACTGAAATGAACTAGTTAGAGAGTTTTTCAATTGCAAGGAAATCTCATGTACTACACAAGACACAATTGAATTAAAAATTTTATGATTTACTCGAATCGATTCATGAACGATAAATCCACGGTTTGCAATGGCATTCCTTAGTTTATTAAGATAAGTTCACAAACATCGTTTTTAGACATAACCTACTCAAGTTCGAGGAGTTAAGTTCCCGGATGGAGTTCACAAACTCCAGCAAAAATTCTCGAGTTCGAGAATTAGTCTAGTTCGTGGACTGAGTTTGTATGCTGAGTTCGTGGACGGAGCTCGCGCACTACTCCGGTTTCACTTGATCAACAAAGTTCGCAAACTTTGGTTCAACCAATAAGGACTTATACATATATGTGTTACCACAACAATGCTTATATCCTCCAATGGTTATATTGTCTAAACTCTCATTTCAATCATTGAAACATTCTCAAAGGGCGTTATATAGTTGTTATTCACAAACTATTTTTCGTCAGAGCGATTTTCAAAATGATTGAAACATAAAATGATTTTCGTCACTAGGTAAAGATGAAATTGGCTAAAGCGAAAGCTTTACCAACACATATTTTGATAAATAGATAAGCTAGATATACTCAGCTCGAAATATCATATGTGTATAAACTTAGTATATATAGTAATATGACTTTTGTCTCAAGATAGGAGATAGAGTAGATTGAATTTTGAGTGATAGATAAGTTCAAGTCTCCACATACCATTTAGTCAATGAAGATCCACTGGCTCCTTGAGTGGTCCTTCGTCTTGTATGATGATTGCCATTGAGTTCTTGAGATCAACTACACTTTCTATCCTAGTCCGAGACCTTAGCTATAATAGACTAGAAATAAAGACTTTATAGTTTTGATCACTAACATTGATAAACATGCTTTAGATAGCAACACATGAGAGTTCGACCGAGCAATGCTCTAACAATCTCCCCCGTTGTCAATTTTAGTGGCAAAACTATTAACACATATGGAATACAAAAAATATATAAATACACTTTGTAGATGCTATTCCAAATGTCTAATCTTCAACATTACTCGAAATCTTCGTCACTTCCAAGTAGTCCAATGATCCCAAAGGTTGTAAGTTTAGCATCATCATTGTTGAAAATCCATAGCTATAACAATGAGAAAAGCAATGGTTCTCAATTATTGTTATACAGTGTCATAGTATTATTACACAACGTCAAAGTCTAATTGCATCACAACTTTAACAACAATACTATGCTGATACTTAACTCATCCTTAGTCAATACTCCATCTCACATGGAAACCACTCCCCCTTGCATAATGATCCGAAAACCATATGTATTTTTAGTATGAACTACATATTAATTCTCCCCCTTTTTGTCAATAAAATTGGCAAAGGTACAAGAGGGATCCTAATGAAATTTTCGTAAGAGACATTTCATGACCAAAGGTAAATATATATCATCTTGTTTAGATGCAATCATAAAGCAAAAGCTAAATGCATTCATCAAGGATTTTATAAATATACAAGATAACCCTTCTAATATTCCACAGCCGCACTCCCCACAAAGATTTGGCAATTAAGCACAAGTTCAAAAGAACTCTCCCCCATAAAATGTCATTCCCAAAGGAACAACAAGAGCGACCTTAATTTGAAAAGAAAAGAAGGATTTCTTTACACTCAACAAATCACATACAAGTATGAATTTGAAATCCAACAAGAAATATTCAATCATATTAACCAAAGCGAACCAAGATTAATTTGACTAAATATGCCCAACACCAGTAAACTTATGGAGACTTAATAACTCTATTATATTATTCAAAAGCGAGCCCATAATTAATCTAACCGGAATACACAATTAAACTAATCACAAAAGTAATCAATTCAATCGTTTATTATACTCTCATAAGAAGATCTATGGAGCGATGACTAAGTTAAACATAATAATAACCAACCCAGCCAATCATGCTCGAACATGAGAAAAACTTACGAAGTCATAACTAAATTATCACACAAGATGATTGATTTAGTTTAATATACTCGACGTAAAGTACTTTACGGAACACAACTAAGCCAATCAAAAAAATAATCAACTTGGTTGTCTAGTGCTCAACATATGACATAATACGGAGTCTCATAGTAATACAAAAAAAATGGATCAGGGAAGATCAATTACTGCGGAATACACAAGGATTCATTCTATGTTTCCATCACCATTTGCACAATGGCACACAATAGACATAATCCTTGAATCACAAAAGATTTTAACCTATCTTACATCAATAATTGACAATATAGGCTTAACTTTTGTGTTTTTCAAAAGTCTATTCATTATTTTATCATTACTTGCATATCAATTCACGAACGACTTTACTTTTGACAAAATATGGGAAAATTAAGTTCACGGACGTAAACACACATATCCCATCAAAATATTTCAATATATAAAACCATAAAGATTAATACTGCAACCATCATCTTCCAAATAAGTTTAGAATTTAACACAATAAATCTAGAAACAAGAAGATGAAAACTTTGGACATAACTATGTGTAATCACAATAATGGCTATTCCAAAACACTAGATATTCTTCCAAACAAAAGAGAAAAAATAGAAGATTTACTAGGCATTAATACCTTTGAATAATTCTTTATCGTCCTCGAACTCCATGTCGTCAACAACCATTGGAACATAAGGTTCATTAAGGTAGGAGTTTATATCAATAAACTTTCTTGATTGCTATTGTCGAATCAGGGCATTCTGAATCTCATGAGTCTTATACACAAAATCCTTTATTTGCTGAATCTCCTTTCGCAGCTCCTTCAACACTTCAAAAACATCAGAAATCTTCTGAGAATTTGAAGGAACAACTCCTGGATTCCTCATATTCCTTCTTTTTCTTTTCAAATTTGGAGGAAATGGAGATTTTTCTTTTTCCTTCATGATTGATGGTTTAACAACCACGTTACCATGAACATATAAGTTTGTGAGAGGAAATCACAATTAACTCAACAAGTAGTCTCGAGATAAAAAGAGGTTTTAGAGAAGGAAAAGGAATATAGGGTTCGAAACCTTTAAACAGGTCCATAAATGACCAACTCTCAACCCTATAGAATTGTCGATAATACCCTTTTCTTTTGTTTGATAGACAAAAATGAAGACAAATCTAAGAAAAGAAGAAAATAAATTTTTCTAAAGCCTGAGAGGTACAAAATCATTAACTCTTTTGATCAGGCACATGAGACAAGATTTAAAAAAAAAACAATCAAGTTGTGCTGTGGTAAACAACAATTTTTCCACCAATTTCCTCTTGGGAGGAATCCACAGACCCATGTCAATTTGACCATACTTTATTTTTAAATGGTCTTGGTTTTCCCTTGGAAACTAACTTCTTAGACGAAGATAAAATCTTACATACCTCAGCGATCTTCGTTGAAGTTTGTTGACGTGCCTTTGTTTGTGTTTGAACTTGTAACACTTTAAGAGTTCATGACCTTTTAATGAACAATATGAGCACGTCAGACTTGGATAGGAATCAGACTTCTGAGATGTGCAAGCAGCTAGGCACATAGTGGATCCTGAAACATTATAAACAGAGTTTCCAAGGAATGGGTCAGCTTTTTCTTACAGAATGGTTGGATTATCTTCTGAAAGGATACTGAAATTGATGCGTGTATTGCTACAATTATTAAAGTCAATATTTTCACCAAGAAGTGCAACACTTGATTTCTCGTCTTCATTTGAATCATAACTATCATACATTTCATCAAGAGTTGCAGCAAGACCTTTGTTCCCAGTGTATTTTTTCCGATTTGGACGCTCGTTTGCAAAATGACCAAATCCCTTACACTTAAAGCACTGAGGCATATCCTCGTCATCAGTTTCATCAATATCCCTGTTCTTAGGAGGAACACGATTATGAGGTTTGACTGATTCCTTAGGCTTATCTCTGGAGAACCGTTTAATTCTCTTTAAAAGAATATCCCTAAACTGTCTTGTGATCATTGAGACTGATTTGTCAAGATCTTCATATGATGAGTCTCTCAGAGTGATCATCTTTAGAGATATACACCTTTTTACTTTTATCAAGTAATTTAGTGTTCTTTAGTGCTTTGAACGCAACATCCTTAGATTTGGATGAATGTTCATGATCAAAGATCTTAAGCTTTCCAACCAGCATATTTCTGGAGAGAGTATCAAGGTTATTTCCTTCAACGATGGCATGATTCTTAGCATCGTATCTAGATGGCAGTGATATGAGAATTTTCATCACAATGTCCTTTTCAGGAATAGTCTTACCCAATGTTTCTTCATCTGCCATACGAAGGGTTTCCCAATCGGAATTAAGGTTTTTAAACCTAGCTTCCTTTTCACTGGTATTACATTCAAATACAGTTGCTAAGACATCCCAAGCTTCTTTCAACTTAGTGCAATTAGATACATGGTGATGAAGATTTGGGGTAATGGCATGTGTGATCGCATTCAAACTGTCTGAATTTTTCTTTGAAGCAAGTATTTCGGCAGGGGTGTATTCACCAATATTCTTTGGAACGTTTACGTTTCGAACTTCCCTAATGGGAGGATCATAGCCATTAACAACATATACCCATGATTGAAAATCACGTTCTTGAAGAAACGCTCGCATAGTAATTTTCCACCATAAGTAATTAGAGCCATCGAAGACTGGCGGTATGTTTATTGAGATAACATCTCTGTCCATAGAGTCAGATCGCTACAAATACAAACTTCTAAAGTCTTGAACGTGTTTTCCTTCTCTGATACCAATTGAAAAAGCGGGGGTCTAACAACCACACCCAATATTTCGATTTTCAATCTGTATATACAACTCCGAGTTACTTTCTAGACAGTCAGAGTCAATCAATAGAAAATATCTCAAGGAGTTATTATCTCAATCTCTTAATTTGATTTAATCAAGAAAATACAATCTGCGAGTCTTAATCAAAGAGAGATAAATTGGATGGTACCAAAGACCAATATCCAAGTGTCAATCAATTTAAATCAAAAACCAATAAGGTCGGATATTCTAATTAATTGAACAACGCACAACCTGTATTATTTTAATTATATAACAAAATATAATGCGGAAAAGAAATAACACAGACACTAGAATTTTGGTAATGAGGAAACCGCAAATGCAGAAAAACCCAGGGACCTAGTCCATATTAAAAATACATTGTATTAAGACGTTATAGACACTAGCCAACTCCAAATTAACTTTTGTCTGGACTGTAGTTGAACCACTACCAATATCACAATGATCCAAGGTACAGTTATGCTCATATGTATCTAATCCCAGCAGGATACTACGTACTTGATTCCCTTAGATGATGTCACGCACAAGCAAGAGTTGCTACGACCCAAAGTCAAAGACTTTAATAAACAAATTTGTATAACACAGAAAAGTCTACAGTAATAGATAAATTTGTCTCCCACGAATAAACCTATGAGTTTTGTTCCGTGTTTTGATAAATCAAGATGAACAGGAACCAATCATAAAAACCAGACTTATATTCCCGAAGAACAGCTCAGTTTTATCAATCACCTCACAATAGTCTTAATCGACTCAACGAAAAAAGATAGTTCAGAATCACAAACAATGAGATGAACATGTTTGTGATTACTTTTATATTTTAACTATCGGAGATAGAAATCTCAAGACAATTATTACAATTGTACTGTACGATAGAAAAAACAAGATCATATCACACAACTACAAGAAAAGTAGTATCGGTCTGGCTTCACAATCCCAATGAAGTCTTTAAGTCGTTAACCTGGTTTTAGAAGAAGAAAACCAAAGGTTAAAGGAGAATCGACTCTAGCTTAACAAAACTAGTATCACACAGAATGTGTGGGGATTAGGTTTCCCAGTTGCTAGAGTTCTCCCTTATATATTCTTCAAATCAGGGTTTGCAATCAATGTTAGCTTACTAACAAAGCATTCAATATTCACCATTATATGAAAACCTGATTAAATACAAGATAATATTTTTCAACCGTTAGATCGAAAACATAGCTTGTCATACACACATGTACTAGACAATTTTCGGTTTGTGTAACCATACCCAAACTTGTACATTAGTTGGTTCAACACTAGTTAACCAAAAGGTTAGCCAAATGATAACTTTCAAATCAACCATATTCTTCATCACCATAACTAGTCCAAATGACTCAAATGAACTAGTTAGAGAGTTGTTCAATTGCTTAGATATTTATGTAATACACAAGACACAATCGAAATAAAAATGATGTGATTCACTCAAATCGATTCATGAACTATAAAGCCACGGTTTGCAATAGCATTCCTTAGTTTATTAAGATAAGTTCACAAACATCGTTTTTAGACATAACCTACTCAAGTTCGCGGACTTAAGTTCTGGGACAGAGTTCAAAAACTCCAGCAGAAACTCTCGGGTTCTAGAACTACGCTAATTCGTGGACTGGGTTCGCGAACTAATTTTGTATGCTGAGTTCGCAGACTGATCTCATGCACTACTCCTGTTTCACTTGATCAACAAAGTTCGCAAATTTTGGTTCAAGCAATAAGGACTTATACATATATGTGTTACCACAACAATGCTTATATCCTCCAATGGTTATAATGTCTAAACTCTCATTTCAATCATTGAAACATTCTCAGAGGGCGTTATATAGTTATTCACAAACTATTTTTCGTCAGAGCGATTTCCAAAATGATTGAAACATAACATGACTTTCGTCACTAGGTAAAGATGAACTTGTCTAAAGCGAAATCTTTACCAACATATATTTTAATAAATAGATAAGCGAGATATACTCATCTTGAAATACCTCATGTGGTATAATCTTTGTCTATATAGTAATACGAGTTTTGTCTCAAGATAGGAGATAGAGTAGAAAGACTTTTGAGTGATAGATAAGTTCAAGTATCCACATACCTTTTAGTCGATGAAGATCCACTGGTTCCTTGAGTAGTCCTTCGTCTTGTATGATGATTACCATGGAGTTCTTGAGCTCAACAACACTTTCTATCCTAGTCCGAGACCTTAGCTATAGTAGACTAGAAATCAAGACTTTATAGTTTTGATCACTAACATTGACAAACATGCTTGAGATAGCAACGCATGCGAGTTTCACCGAGCAGTTCTCTAACAATATCCCCCTTTGTCAATTTTAGTGGCAAAATTATTAATATATACGGAATACAAAAAAATATATAAATAAACTTTGTAGATCCTATTCCACATGTCATCTAATCTTCAACATTACTCGAAATCTTCGTCACTTTCAAGTACTCCAATGATCCCAAAGGTTGTAAGTTTAGCATCATCGTTGTTGAAAATCCATAGATATAACAATGAGAAAACAATAATTCTCAATCATTGTTATACAGTGTCATAGTATCATTACACAGCGTCAAAGTCCAATTGCATCACAACTTTAACAACAATACTATGGTGATACTTCACTCTCCCTTAGTCAATACTCCATCTCACATGGAAACCACTCCCCCTTACAAAATGATCCGAAAACCATATGTATTTGTAGTGTGAACTACATATTAATTCTCCCACTTTTTGTCAATAAAATTGGAAAAGGTACAAGAACGGGATCCTAATGAAATTTTCGTAAGAGACATTTCATGACCAAAGGTAAATGTATATCATCTTGTTTAGATGCAATCATAAATCCAAAGCTAAATGCATTAATCAAGGAGTCTATAAAGATACAAGATAACCCCTATAATATTCCACAGCCGCACTCCCCACAAAGATTTGGAAATTAAGCGCAAGTTCAAAAGAACTCTTCCCCATAAAATGTCATTCCCAAGGGAACAACAAGAGCGACCTTAATTTCAAAAGAAAAAAGGATTTCTTTGGACTCAACAAATTACATACAAGTATGAATTTGGAATCCAAAAAGAATATTCAATCAAACTAACCGTAAGCGAACCTAAGATTAATTTAACTAAATATGCTCAACACAAGTAAACTTATGGAGACTTAAGAAATCAATTATATTAATCACAAGAGAACTCGCAAATAATCTAATTGCCATACTCAACCAAACTAATTAAAAAAGTAATCAATTTAATTGGTCACACTCGACATAAGAGATATCTATGGAGCAATGACTAAGTTAATCACGAATAACCAACCTAGTCAAAGAAATGCTCAAACATAAGAAAACTTATGGAGTGTAAACTAAAGAACCACACAAGTTGATTAATTTAGTTTAACATGTTCAACATAAAGTACCTTACGGAACAACAACTAAGATAATCACATAAGTAATCAACTTTTGTTGTTTTAGTGCTCAACATAAGACACTTCATGGAACAACACAGTATTTACATAAAAATCGTGGATCTGTGATCGACCTTATACTGTGGAATAAACAAGGATTCATTCTATTTTCCATCACCATTTGGACGATAAAAAACAATAGACATAATCCTTTAATCACAAAATATTTTAACCTATCTTTCATCAAAACTTGACAATATAGGCTTAACTTTTGTGTTTTTCAAAAGTCTATTCATTCTTTTATCAATACTTGCATATCAATACACGAACGACTTTACTTTTGACAATATGGGACAATCAAGTTCACGGACGTAAACACACATATCCCATAACAATATTGCAATATATAAAACCATAAAGATTAATATTGCAAAGATCATCTTCCAAACAAGTTTAGAGTTTAAACAAATAAATATAAAAACAAGAAGATGAAAACTTTGGACATAGATATGTGTAATCACAGTAATGGCTATTCCAAACCACTAGTTATTCTTCTAAACAAAAAAATAAAAATAGAATATTTATTAGGCAATAAGACCTTTGAAGAATTCTTTATTGTCCCCGAACTCCTTGTCGTCAACAACCATTGGAACATAAGGTTCATTAAGGTAGGATTTTATATCAATAAACCTTCTAGGTTGTTGTTGTCGAACCAAGGCCTTCTGAATCTCATGAGTTTTATACAAAAAAGCCTTTATTTTTCGAACCTCCTTTCACATCTCCTTCAACACTTCAAGAACATCCGAAAACTTCTGAGAATTTGAAGGAACGGTTCTTGGCTTCCTCACATTCTTTCTTTTCCTTTTCAATGTTAGAGGCAATGGAGATTTTTATTTTTCCTTCGTGATTGATGGCTTAACAATCATATTACCATCTTTTCAATCAAAAGACATCATGCTTGGAGTTTCCATGAACGTATGGGTTCGTGAGAGGAAATCACAATTAACTCAACAAGTAGTCTTGAGATAAAAAGAGGTTTTATAGATGGAAAAAGGAATGTAGGGTTCGAAACCTTTAAGCAGGTTCGTAAACGACCAACTCTCAGCTCTATGAAGAGTGGCATTGTCGATAGTATCTTTTCTTTTTGTTTGATAGACACAAAAATGAAAAAACTAAGAAAAGAAGAAAAAACAAACTTTTCCTAAAGGACTGAAAAATAAAATCATTGTCTCTTTTAATCAGGCGAAAGAGACAAGATTTCAAACACAATAAAATAAAGTTGCATTGTGGTGAACAACAATTTGTCCACCATTTTCCTCTAGAGAGAAATCCACAAACCTTTGTCTATCAAGACCATTTGACCATATTTTCTTTTCTAATGGTCTTAGTTTATCCTTGGAAACTAACTTCTTAGACGAAGATAAAATCTTACATACCTCAGCGGTCTTCTGAGCCAGTTTAAGCTTTCTTTCTAAATGATTTGCTCTTCGTTGAAGTTTGTTGACGTGCCTTTGTTTGTGTTTGAACTTATAACACTTTGAAAGTTCATGACCCTTTAATGAATAATATGAACACGTCAATCTTGGATAAAAATCAAACTTCTGAGATGTGCAAGCATCTAGGCACATAGTGGAACCTGAAACATTATAAACTGAGTTTCCAAAGAGTGGGTCAACTTTGTCTTCCATATTAGTTGGATTATCTTCTGAAAGAATATCAAGATTGATATGTGAATTGATACAATTATCAAAATCAATATTTTCACCAAGAAGTGCAAAGCTTGATTTCTCGTCTTCATTAGAGTCATAATTGTCAGACATTTCATCAAGAGTTACAACAAGACCTTTGTTCCCAGTGTATTTTCTCCGATTTGGACACTCTTTTGCAAAATGACCAAATCCCTTACACTTAAAGCACTGAGGCATATCCTCATCATCAGTTTCACCAATATCCCTGTTTTTAGGAGGAACACGATTATGAGGTTTGACTGATGCCTTAGCCTTATCTCTGGAGAACCGTTTACTTCTCTTCAACAGAAGATCCCTAAAATGTCTTGTGATCATCGAGACTGATTTTTCAAGATCTTTATCTGATGAATCTATCTCAGAGTGATCATCTTCAGAGATATACACTTTTTTACTTTTATCAAGTAAGTTAGTGTCCTTTAATGCTTTGAACGCAACATCCTTAGATTTGGACGAATGTTCATGATCAAAGATATTAAGCTTTCCAACCAGCGTATTTCTGGAGAGAGTATCAAGGTTATTTCCCTCAATGATGGCATGCTTCTTAGAATACTATCTAGATGGCAGCAATCTGAGAATTTTCATCACAATGTCCTTTTTAGGAATAGTCTTACCCAATGCAAAAGATGCATTAACAATTTCAGAAACTTTGTGATTAAACTCATCAAATGTTTCTTCATCTTACATACGAAGGTTTTCCCAATTAGAATTAAGATTTTGAAGTCTCCTTTTCACTAGAATTACCTTAGAATGCGGTTGCTAAGATATCCCAAGCTTCTTGCGACTTAGTGCAATTGAACACATGGTGCTGAAGATTTAGGGTAATGGCATATATGATGGCATTCAAACCATCGGAGTTTTTCTTTGCATCAAGAATCTCGGCAGAACTGTATTCACTAATATTCTTTGGAACGTTTATACCTACAACTACCTCTACGGGAGAATCATATCCATTAATAACATATACCCATGATTGGAAATCACGTGCTTGAAGAAAAGCTCTCATAGCAATTTTCCACCATAAGTAATTAGAGCCATCAAAGACTGGTGGTACATAATTGAGATATCACCTATGTCCATAGAGTCAGATCGCTACAAACACAAACTTGTAAGTTCTTGAACGTTTTTGCCTGCTCTGATACCAATTGAAAAAGTGGGGGTTCTAACAACCACACTTAATATTTCGATTAGAAATCTGTATGGTCAACTTCAATTTACTTTCTAGAGAATTAACTAGATTCAATCAATAGAAAATATCTCAAGGAGTTCTTTTCTCAATCTCGCGATTTGATCTTTACTCAAGCAAATAGAAATATGTGAGTCTTTATCAAAGAGAGATAACTTCGATGGTACCAATGACCAATATCCAAGTGTCAATAAATTTAAATCAACAACCAAAGAGGTCGGATATTCTAATTGATTGAACAACGCACAACCTGTATTATTTCAATTATATAACAAAATATAATGCGGAAAATAAATAACACAGGCGCCAGAATTTTATTAACGAGGAAACCGCAAATGCAGAAAAACCCCGGTACCTAGTCCAGATTAAACATATACTATATTAAGCCGCTATAGATACTATCCTACTCCAAGCTAACTTCGGTATGGACTGTAGTTGAACCCCAATCAATCTCACATTAATCCAAGGTACAATTATGCTCCTGTGCCTCTGATCCAAGCAGGATACTGTGTACTTGATTCCCTTAGCTGATCTCATGCACAACTAAGAGTTACTATGACCTAAAGTAGAAGACTTTAATAAACAAATCTGTATCACACAAAAAAGTATACAAGGATAGATAAATTCGTCTCCCACGAATAAACAAATGAGTTTTATTCCGTATTTTGATAAATCAAGGTGAACATGATCCAATTGATAAAACCAGATTTATATTCCCGAAGAACAGATCAGCTTTATCAATCACCTCACAATAAACTTAATCGACGCAGCTGTTTGAGGGTGAAAATGGTTTCTGCTGATTTCGGTAATTTCGGGTGTATGGGTGAGAAACGAATTTAAACCTTAAAAAATATACTACAAGGGAGTACTTTAGATTCGAGAGATAAATCTGTAAAAGTCCAGCCCAAACCAAGAAATGGCCGTTCTAGACTTGCCTTAGTTACAAAGTGAAGGAAAATGGGTTGGTTTTGGGGAGGGAAGCAAGGAAAGTGATGAGACCAGAATAGTTGATTTCTGGAAGAGTAGTTGTTTTCTACGACTTGTATCAGAAAGTGGGAAGCTAACAAATGGAAAGCTAGCAATTTTTTTCTAAGTTTTGTATGCTCCCTGAATTTGTTGTTCGGTGGAAATAGGTAAGACCTATTTATACAAGTCGAAGTGAAACGTACTCTGGTCTCTTTAAGGAATGGAAAAATGGGTGAGTAAATGGAGGTGGTGGTAACCGTTAATGCATAGAATTGATGTTCCATAAAAAAAAAGAGTTTCACTATTAACTCCCTGTATTTACTAACCGCCTCATCCTTATGAAACTTTCTTATAACGGGCGTACTGTACGCCGCACACTATAAACCGCCAAACCAATACCCAAAGAGGATCCCCCAGTTTGTGATATGCGTTGATGTCTCGAATGTTTTTGTGGAAAACATGTAGTATATCGTTGTTTCCTGGCAAGTTGAGCTTGGGAGACTTGCTAGCTTGGTGACCTTCGACGGTCGAGATTTTGCATCTTAAGAGGAAAGGTAGCCATTGATTATCGCACACTTTCGTTTTTTTTGGTGGCCGCATAGGGAAGGCCAGCATGGTGGCGCGGCTAGGTCGGCATGCTATTGGCATGGCATCTCGTGGCGCGGTTTGTTGTGGCAAACTAGGGTTTTGGGTCAAAGGTTACCATGTGTTATCTGGTAACCTTGGACGGCTAGGATTTTCTCCTGTGATTGAAGGGAAACCATTGATTTTCGCACTCCTTCATTTTGGTAGCCGCATAGGGAAGGCTAGCATGGTGGCGCGGCTAGGTCGGCATGCCTTGGCGCGGTTTGACTTTGCCAAACTAGGGTTTGGGGTCAAAGGTTACCAAGTATTGTCTGGTAACCTTGGACGACTAGGATTTTCTCATGTGATTGAAGGGCGACTATTGATTGTCGCATGCCTTTGTTTTGGTAGCCGCATAGGGAAGGCCATCATGGTGGCGCGGCTAGGTTAGAATGGGTCCATGGAAAGGTGTGTTTGGCATGGCACGGGGTGGGGGGTGGGGCAAGGGATTAGCATGGACGGTTTGGCTTGGTATGGTGGGGCCAAGGGCTTGGCATCCCATGGGCGCATGGTGCGGCTAGCATGTCTAGGGCCAAGGAAAGGTGCGGTTTGGCTTGGCATGGTGGGTCAAGGGTTTGGCTCGACCAAGCTAGGATCGTGACCAAGCTAAGGTTTTGGGTCAAAGGTTACCATGTTTTGTCTGGTAACCTTGAAGGGCTAGGATTTGCTCTTGTGACTGAAGGGCGACTGTTGATTGTCGCACGCCTTCATTTTGGTATCCGTATAAGGAAGGCCAGCATGGTGGTGCAGCTAGGTTGGCATGGGGCCATGGCAATGTGCGTTTTGGCATAGTTAGCATGCCTTTGGAGTGGTAGGCGTGGCTAGCATGGATTGCAATTGGCACAGGGGTGCGGCTAGCATGGTTGTCAAGCCTTGGCGTGGTAGGCGTGGCTGGAACGGCCTGCCATTGGCACATGGGTGTGTCTAGCATGGTTGGCATGCCTTGACGCGGTAGGTGTGGCTGGCACGGCTTGCCGTTGGCACGGGGGTGCGATTGGCATGCCTTAGCGCGGTAGGTGTGTCTAGCACGGCGTCCCATTGGCACAGGGGTGCGATTAGCATGGTTGGCATGCCTTGGCGTGGCCGGCATATCTTGCTATTGGCACAGGGGGTGCGGCTAGCATGGTTGACATGTCTTGGCGCAGTGGGTGTGGCTGGCATGGCTTGCCGTTGGCAAATTTGGCGTGAGAATTAGGGTTTTGGACTATCGAAACCCTAATTAGTAATTAATTAAAAAAAGGTACCTTGGTAATTTTCTTGCAGACATATTAAAGGGTTCAATAGATGCGTTTAAGTCCTGCGACGTCACTGTCTGACTAGGTTTTTACGACTTTACCCCTAAGTTAAAAACCACCATCAACATTAAGTCCCCTGCTTAGCTCGGAACATGGGCGTTGTTTCAAGGTAAGCATAAGATGGTGATTTACAAGGACATAATCGAAACTTAAATCATTCAAGATGGTCAGGAAGATCCGTCTAACCTTTTTCGGGAAGCAGGGAGAATCTGTGATCCTTGTGTTTGGCATCTTTGCGTAGATTCTCTTTGTGGTGTTGACCATGAAGTGGTGAGACGAGAAATCATTGGTTCAGTCTGGCTACTCATCATCTTGACTGGGTCAGGGAACATCATAATATTGCCTTAGCGAGTTGGTGCTGGCGCGGCAAGTCATGGCACATATATCTTGGCATGATGGGGCCACGGAAATGGAACGTACGGCTTGGCATGGTGCGGTCATGGAAAGGCATGGTTTAGTGAGGCAAGGCATGCACGGGAGGCTCGGTACGGTGGAAATTTATCTTTACGGGCCTGATTGCCTCTTACTCAACTCAAATGGGAAGTCCTTTCCTCTTTCAAACGTTCAAGTATCACACCCTCCTGTCTCGCCTAGCTTTCATTAAGGTCTTTATGAGGGGTTTCGTTTGAGGCTGATTTCTCGGTCGTGATGCCATCATGTTCCACCTATTCATCTTGTGTTTCTCTTTCTTCCTTTAGGGTTTCCACGGTATTTACGCCGGTGAAGTTGTGTCGTCTTCCCAGTTTTTTTTAAGTTTAACAAAGATTTCTTCTCGTTGAGTCTAACTTTCTTCATCATGTCGATCAGAAGTGAATCATCCTCGAGCCATCCAGGTTCTCCAGTCAAACACGACAGGCTTGACTCTTGCAATAATTTCCCCATTTGAGTTGTTCGGGTCAAGAAGATCATATCGGTATGTTCTCATTGATCAACAGGTGTTTCATTATTTGCCGATGAATAACAAAAGTTTTCCTCATGTGTACAGATATCCTATCGGAGCGCGCGTTACCATCATTGATGAAGATGATTTGGTTACCCTTTTTTCTTCAAGCTCGATCCTACCAGCCGCTGCAGATCTGGAGAACACGGACTTAGGAATTTATTTTCATGAGTATCCCAACACAGGTTCATCGTTCGGAACCCGTATTAGGTGTCTTTCCTCTAACTACCGAAATGTCGGTGGGTTTCTGGTGCGGAAAGAATTCATGATTCTTTACAAAAAATATGGAGGATATATGGCCATATTTCCACCAGGAAAATGGTACAATATTGTTCGTATGCTTTAGTTTCCATAGTGAATTGTCTCTTGCCGATGGTCGTTGAAATGGAGAGTATGTCTATCCGTGCCATCGCGGAAGCAATTATTCAAAAGTGGGAGAACATGGTGTCTACCTGTGAATATATGAAGTTCAACGTTAGTTGGTTGCGACATCATCTTGAGATTGTGAAAGTTGACAGAGCCGGTATTCTTGCTGGCGTAGTCCCTGCTACGAAATCTATTCTGAAAGAGAAGAAAGCTCACCAAAGGTGGAAGAGTCAATTCAGAACTTGAAGAGTAGGACTGAAAGGTATCAAAGCCGGTTAAAGATGATGCTTTCTAGGGATTACAATCTTTTGGATGGTATTTTCTGAGTTACGTGGTTGTGAGATGTTTGGTCTCTTTCTGGGTCTTAAACATGCTTTTGCTCTTTTTTTTTTTTTGTATTTTTGTATTTTTTTTTTAAAGAACAAGAGAATTTTATTGATTTACTTCAATCAAATAAAGGAAAAAGAAAGACTTGATATTTGGGATGTGGAAGAAAGTGTAAAGATGCCTGGATATCCGTGCTTGTGATACGGAGGGGGGCGAGGCGGTGGTCAGGCGTAGTATGCCTTAAGCCATTTTTCGTTGATGACAGCTTCCAGTTTTCCTTCGTCTTCTTTGACGACCTTGTAATACCCATGTTATACGCTTTTGTGACTATATAAGGCCCTTCCCACTTTGCGGGGAACTTTGGTGCAGTCGCGTATTGTTGAATGTGCTTGGCGGTTTTTAGTACCAAATCTCCCACTTGAAAAATTCAAGGTTTCACGGTTTTGTTATATGCTCTAGAAACTCTATTCTTATATGCTTGTGCGTGTTCTTTCGCCTTGGCTCTTTTAGAATCTACAGTGTCCAATTCTGCAACTCTGGCGCCCAATGATTCAGCTTCATTCCATCGAACTCTGCTTGCTTCAGTAATCCTATCCGATGGGATTTTAACTTCCACTGGGAGGATAACATCTGCGCCGTAATTAAGAGAGTGGGGAGAGACCCCGGTGGAACTTCTTGGTGATGTCCGGTACGCCCAGAGTGAAATTGGAAATTTCTCATGCTATGTCCGAGGATTATAATGCATTGTCCGGATGAGGATTCAGATCAGAGTTTTACTATTGCTTTCAGCCTGCGTGTTCCCTTGGGGGTAGTATACGGTGGAGAAGACTTGCTTAATTCCGTATTCCTCGAGTAACTCCCTTACTTGTTTGTTCGCGAAATGGGTGCCATTGTCGGTGATGATATGTTTAGGTATGCCAAAATGCCAGATAATGTACTCCTTAATGAATGCCGCGATTGTGGTTCCACTCATCCCTCGTAAAGGTATGGCTTCGACCCATTTAGTGAAATATTAAGTTGATGTTATTACGTACTTGTGATGCTTTGAGGATGGTGGATTGATCTTTACAATGATGTTGAGTCCCCAGCTATGAAAGGGCCACAAACTTCTTATTGAATATAGGGGATTCGACGGTACATGGATAAGGTTTCAGTGAATTTGACATTTGTCGCACTTCTGGACGAAAGCAGCTACATCATCCTCCATGGTTGGCCAGTAGTACTTATCATGTATCTGGAGATATAATTTTTGCTTTCCTTGACGTTCTCCTTCATGCATCTCTTCCAGAATAATTGGGATTTCTGCTTCGTTCAAACATCGTAGCAGACTTCCTCCAAAGGTTTTACGATATAAGATTCCTTCGTTGAATACGAACCTCTCGGACCTTTGTTTTATCTTGGTTGCATCCTTCTTATTGGTCGAGAGTATGCCATCACGAAGGTAATTGATGTATGGCTCCTTCCAGTCCCTAGCATGACCAATGTTGAAAACTCCTAATTGATGTGGTGGCGCTTGGCAGTTGGAAGAGGTTCGTTGAAGTAATCGAGATTGGGCCTCCATTTCTGGCCTATAGTAGCCAAGGCATTGCAAACGGAGATAGAGTGTTATCACCAATGTTTGCCCGCAGATCTCACCATGGACGCGGTTGAGTTGTTGTTGTGCTTCTCCCTCTCCGAGACATCTTGAAAAGAAACCGTCTGGATTTCAATGATACAGCACCCCTCGGAGTATGAAGAAGTTACACAAGGTTTTGAGACTGACTTTTCCCTGGAAAAGTGAGATGTTAAGTTCTTGGATAATTGGTATTCTCCAGTCATCAGCTTCATCTTCTTCGGGTTGCGAAAGCCATGTTGAAGCCACGGTTCGTCTATTTATTGTTAGGGTTTCCTCAAGACCTTCAAATTTGCAGTTTCGATGCTAGCGTGGCTAGACAGTCAGCGTGTTGGTTGCTGCAGCGTCCAATATGGGTTATGGTTGTGTCGGCGAAGTAGTTCAGCAGTTTTTGCGCCTCGGCTCTATATGGGGATAAGGTTACTTCTTTCAGTGCGTGTACTCCATTTACCTAGTTGACAAGTAGTTTAGAGTCCCCTCTTATTTCCAAACGCGTGTCTCCGGCTCGTTTATCCAAGGATAGTCTGATGAGAAAGGCTTCATACTCTGCTGAATTATTGGTGCATGGGAAGTCTAGCTTGAAGGAGTACGAGAATACTTCACCAGCAGGGGATACTAGAACTACACAAGATGAAAGAGAGCGGAGCCGTCGAAGAATAGTAGCGGAGCCGTCGAAGAATAGTAGCCATGTTTCTTCTTGGATGAAAGAGATTTCCGGAAAGTACCCAGGGAGGTCCTCGCGTAGCGTCACGGTATTTTCTCCCGAAAATGCCGCCAGCAAATCTGCAACTGCTTGTCCCTTGATGTCTCTAGGGGAAGCACATGTTATATCAAACTCTGACATTTGGATGAGCCATTTTTCCGGCCTTCCTATCAGGGCCGGTTTTGAGAGGAGGAACTTCACAAGATCGGATTTAGATATCAGCACCATTTTATTGGACAATAGGTTATGCCTTAATTTCTGGATGAAGTGGATCAAAGCTAGGAACACCTTTTTTTCTTTGGGATACCTGAGTTCGGCATCTCTTAAAGTTCGACTGAAGTAGTATATGGGGTGTTCAACCCCTTCGTTATCTTCTTGGGCGAGGAGAGATCCGACAGTAGTGTCTCTAAAAACAGTGTAGAGGTTTAGAGGTCTTCCTTGCATGGGTGATTTCATGATGGCTGGGGAAGATAACGTTTGCTGAATTTTCTGAAATGCTTCTTGTTGCAATATGGTCCATACAAAGCTCGCTCCTTTCTTCAGTAAGGGGGTAAACTAAGCAACAAGTTGAGCCAATCCGGTATGAAGCGGCAAATGTAGTTTATTTTACCCATGAAACTCTGGAGTTCTTTCACGCTTCGCGATAGTGGCATCGTGAGGATGGCTTGTGTTTTGACTGGGTCAACTTTAATACCCTCGGCGGTTACCTGAAAGCCTATGAATTTTCCCGAGGATACACCAAAAGCACACTTCAATGGATTCATCTTTAGTTTGTATTAGCGACATCTTTAAAACACCTGCCACATGATTCCTGTTTGGGCTGCCCGGGTTTTTCACTTGACCACTATGTCATCTACATAATCTTCAACTTGCTTGTGCATTATATCGTGAAAAATAGTGATCATGGCGCGTTGGTATGTGGCGCTAGAGTTTTTCAAACCGAAGTGCATCATAGTGTAGTAAAAGTTTCCAAGAGGAGTTAGAAAATTCGTCTTACTTGCATCATGGTCATACATATGTATTTGGTTGTATCCGTTGTATCCATCCATGAAAGAGAACATGACATGGACACTGGTGGCGTCTACTAGCATGTCAATGTTGGGGAGCGGAAAGTCATCTTTAGGGAAACATTTGTTCAAATCTCTAAAATAAACACATCATATGATCTGGCCATTCTTATTATTTAACGGAACTACGTTTTCAAACCAGGTGGGGTGATGAATCGGTTTGATGAAACCAGATGCTAGTAGATTTTAAATTTCTACCTTAATCTTTTCTTTTACATCGTGCCGGAATTGTCTTGGGGTCTGCTTGACCGGTTTGGATTCGGGTATCACGTGTAAATGATGAGTGACCAGCTTCTCGTCCAAGCCGGGCATTTCCTCGTATGTCCATGCGGATACATCTTGATATTCCTTGATGAGGTCTACCAACTTTACATGTTTGTCTGTGCACATAGTCGATCTTATGGAGATGGGTCGCAGAGATTCTTAACTCCCGACATTAACAACCTCAAGGTCGTCCATGGTCGAGTTGGTCCCGTCTTGTAGTTGTCGTGGTGCATCAGGTACCTCCCCATGCGGCACGTTACCATATTTGTGTTCCATTGGATGGAGAGACTATGTGGTAGTCTTACCTGTTAATTTCTAACAGCGGCGCTGATATACGGTTTTCCCTTTTTCACCGTGACCTGTAATAAAAACCGTCATCGCTTGGTGTGAGCCGAACTTTGGTTCTGCGGATGGAGGCGGGCGCGTCTCTCTTTCGAAGAGGTGATGTGAGACCGGGTTTCTCCACAAAGCTATGCAAGACCATCACTTTCTTCAATGGACGTCAATTTTGGCAGTGGAGTGTGGTGAGCCTTATTTGAGGGTGAAAATGGTTTCTGCTGATTTCGATAATTTCGGGTGTATGGGTGAGAAACGAATTTAAACCCTAAACAATGTACTTCAAGGGAGTACTTTAGATTCGAGAGATAAATCTGTACAAGTTCGGCCCAAACCAAGAAATGGCCGTTCCAGACTTGCCTCGGTCATAAAGTGAAGGAGAATGGGTTGGTTTTGGGGAGGGAAGAAAGAAAAGTGATGAGATCAGAATAGTTTATTTCTGGAAGAGTAGTTGTTTTCTATGACTTGTGGGAAGCTAACAAATGGAAAGCTAGCAAATGTTTTCTGAGTGTTGTATGCTCCCTGACTGAACTTGTTGTTCAGTGGAAATAGGTAAGACTTATTTATACAAGTCGAAGTGAAACGTACTCTGGTCTCATTAAGGAATGGAAAAATGGGTGAGTAAATGGGAGGAGGTGGTAACCGTTAATGCATGAAATTGATGTTCCATAAAAAATAGCATTTCACCATTAACTCCCTGTATTTACTAACCGCCTCATCCTTATGACACTTCCTTATGACAGGCGTAGTATATGCCGCACGCTATAAACCGCCAAACAAATACCCAAAGAGGATCCCCCAATTTGTGATATGCGTTGATGTCTCTTATAGGTTAGATTGAAAGTATTAGGGTGAGACATTACAAGTATTAAGAAGACTTGAAGAAGTGAAGAAGTATGGAGCTACAACCACAACATCATCCTTCCACTTGAGGTTAGTGATATTTGACTTGAACTGTTTCATTCCCTAACGTATCTTTCAAGTCATGCATATTGAAAACATAAAACTGTGAAGCATGAACACTCTAGATAGATATATTATTAAGGAATATATATATGAAGTTTCTTTCTTAACCATTAAACTTTGTATATAAGACATCGACATAATCGTATGAATTCTATTGTGATTATGTATGAGTATGAGGTGAGGATTTCATCATATGAAATAATGTTTTCACATGTGTTTGAAGGAATTAAGTTCATGATATGTGTTGTGAACCGAAAAGGAAATCTCCAGGAATTATTGGGGATGTTCTTCATTGCAAATCTTAGGAACGACCAATATGTGTGATTAGCATAACCGCTCATGACTTGTTTGTGTTCTTGGTAAAACTATTCACATGAGGCCTGACTTATGTATTGGTATGACTTTTATTAGTGAAATCGATCTTAAGTAATCACCTGGGGTATGATTGGGTTTATGAGTGTCTGACCAAATTTGGGAAAAGGGAACTGATCCTATGAAGAGGTGCAGTACATCACAAGGGGGAACCGATCCTTGTATGAGGTGCAACAAGGTTTATAGAAGAAAGGGGAACTGAAAAGGCGAGGGTACCCCAATTATACCTCAATCTATTACTCTTCCTTCCTATAAGTCCTTTCCCCGAAAGTGATTGTATATGGACTGAGTCGAGACAATATAACAAATCGGTTCACACTTTGTGTGATCATCTATGGATAAGTGATTGAGACAATACAACAACAAAGTGTGTTTACTTGATACAAAGGTTCGGACTTAACCAAACTCAATAGGATTCACGTATCAATTAAATAGGAATTAAAGTTTGTGCAATTTACTTTAATTATAATAAAACAATTATAATGAGGAAATATAAAGTAAATGACACAACAAGATTTTGTTAACGAGGAAACCGCAAATGAAGAAAAACCACGGGACCTAGTCCAGAATTGAATACTCTCTGGATTAAGCTGCTATACAAAATAATACAAATTCGTATAGTTGAGACCAAACAACTAAACCTATAGTTCACCTAGTTCCGTCTGTATTCCCACACCTCTAACATGTAAAAAAGTCACGTACTTGGACCGATTCCTTTGGTTCATATTCGAAACAGTAAAAGAACAAAAAATTTGTTTGGTATCAACTCTCTTCAACCAAGTGATATGAGTTACGCAAAGGTTCCCTTGTTTATCTTAACATAAACTCCTTTGCTAGGTTCCAATATCTATATTATGTTCAATCACCCAAAGGTAATCATTAAGATTAAGACAATAACACTCTTCAACCAAGTGATATGTGTTGATGCCGATCTTTCTCAACTATTCTATCAAAATACCCAAAAGGATAAATCAATTATAGTCGGATCCTATTTTCCCCAAACAAGTATTATGCACACCAAAGATTGTAAAAACCAAGTCAGAAATATTCAATATCTTCATTGTCTTCAAATCTTCTTAGATCTTCAATAAACACCTGCACACAACTACTTGAATCTCTTTTGATCAATCACAAACAGAACGGAGTCTGTTAACAATGGATTATCACAAGATCGTCTTTAGATCTAACAACAATCTAAATATCCATGTCGGAACCTTGAACTAGTTTGAGTGAATCTTATATCATAAGAGAAGATTCTCAAGCATAAACAAACTAGGTGCAATCAAAGTTCAATTACCATTAGTCATTCAAATCAATATGAAAACTAAATATAAACCGCAATATCTAGTTTCCCACCAACGGGTCGCGCTAGAGCTTCTCAATCCCAAATAAGACTTTAAATTGAGTGGCCGTAAGATATTTCATCTAATTAGATTACCCTCCTCTCCGATAGGCGGCTTCACCAGTAACAAAGACAAAAGAGGAAGTCTATGTCACGCAGGATTAGTTTGCTAGAAAAGAAAACTCAAAGTATTTATAGACAAGGAAGTTTGGACACCAAGGAATTTCCAAAATCGAAAATATTCTCAAGATATTTTTCATTACTCCACCAAATTAGGTTTTCATAATTCCTGTGAATGCACTGTCCAAAAATAATGATCGAAATCTCCTTGGAAAATCTTTAATTAAGAAATGCACATTACTAATTTTTATTTTCCATATATAATTAAAAACCCTTAATTAAAAAGATTATTAACTTATTTAAATTCGATCTTGGGATTTACTTCCTTCTTAGCCGTTAAGGAATATCTTTGAACAATATATAATAACCACTAATGCACCGTGTTCAAAGTGTGATGACATCTTACTCTTGCAAGTCTTTTCCATGCTTGCTCACTTGAAACCGATTTACCACACTTCCAAACAAGTTTAGGATTGGTTCATCTGACTTTCAAGAACTATGCGATTGATCAAGTTCCACTCAATCACAACTCATGGGTTTACGGTTCT
This sequence comes from Papaver bracteatum, assembly GCA_023529315.1. NCBI lineage: Eukaryota > Viridiplantae > Streptophyta > Magnoliopsida > Ranunculales > Papaveraceae > Papaver > Papaver bracteatum. The sequence goes on along the minus strand of JAJJWX010004109.1, from coordinate 266,407 downwards.
ACCAAAAAAAAAATCGGTTCTACCTCCATGTGAGTACTGTGCATGGTTACACTAACTTACCAAAGATACGGCTGACTAGGTACTAGGATCGGTTCCCCACATATATTTGGTATCTAACTTGTATGCACTACACATGTCCATAGGATCGGTTCCCCCTTCCCAAAAACGTGTTGCACATGTTCATAGAATCGGTTCCCCTTTCTTCCATAAGCCTTGTTGCACCTCATACAAGGATCGGTTCCCCTTGTGATGCACTGGACCTCTTACTAGGATCGGTTCCCCTCTTCCCAGTAATAAGTTTAGATACTCACAACCCGATCATACCCCATGTGATTACTTAAGATCGGTTTCACTAATAAAAGTCATACCAATACATAAGTCAGGCCTCATGTGAATAGTTTTACCAAGAACACAAACAAGTCATGAGCGGTTATACTAATCACACATATTGGTCATTCATAAGATACGCAATGAAGAAAAGCCCCAATAACTCCTGGCGATTTCCTTTTCGGTTCACAACATATATTATGAACTTACTTCCTTAGTGAAAAAGCGGGGGTCTAACAACCTCACCCAATATTTCGATTGGCAATCTGTATGGACAACTCCGAGTTGTTTTTCTAAGGAATCAACTAGACAGTTAGACTCAATCAATAGAAAATACTCAAGGAGTTATTATCCCAATCTCTCGATTTGATTTACTCGAGAAAATACAATTTGCAAGTCTAATCAAAGATAGATAACTTGGATGGTACCAAATACCAATATCCAAGTGTCAATCGATTTAAATCAACAACCAATAAGGTCAGATATTCTAATCGATTGAACAACTCATAACCTGTATTATTTCAATTATATAAAAATATACGTGAAAAATAAATAACACAGATACTAGAATTTTGTTAACGAGGAAACTGCAAATGTAGAAAAACCCCGGGACCTAGTCCAGATTAAACATACACTGTATTAAGCTGCTACAGACACTAGCCTACTCCAAATTAACTTCGGTCTGGACTGTAGTTGAACCCATACCAATCTCACACTGATCCAAGGTACAATTATGCTTCTACGCCTCTGATACCAGCAGGATATTGTGCATTTGATTCCCTTAGTTGAATACTTTAATAAAAAAATCAGTCTCACACCGAAAAGTTTATAAGTAATAGATAAATTCGTCTCCCACGAATAAACCAACGAGTTTTGTTCCGTTCTTTGATAAATCAAGGTAAACAGGAACCAAACGATAAAACCAGACTTATATTCTCGAAGAACAGCTCAGTTTCATAAATCACCTCACAATAAACTTAATCGACGCAGCGAAGAAGATTATTGAGGAATCACAAATGATGAGACGAAGATGTTTGTGACTACTTTTATCCTGCCTATCGGAGATAGAAATCTCAAGCCAATTATTACAATTGTACTCGTACGATAGAAACAACAAGATCAGATCACACAACTACAAGAAAAGTAGTATCGGTCTGGCTTCACAATCCCAATGAAGTCTTTATGTCATTAACCTGGTTTTAGAAGAAGAAAACTAAAGGTTAAAGGAGAATCGACTCTAGCTATAGAAAACTAGTATCATATAGAATGTGTGGGGATTAGGTTTCCCAGTTGCTAGAGTTATCCCTTATATAGTCTTTCAAATCAGGGTTTGCAATCAATGTTAGCTTACTAACAAAGCATTCAATATTCACCGTTAGATAAAAACCTAATTAGATACAACCTAATATCTCTCAACCGTTAGATCGAAAACTTAGCTTTCCATACACACATGTACTTGACATTTTGGGTTTATGTAACCGTACCCAAATGTGTACAATGGTTGGTTCAATATTAGTCAACCAAATGTTTATCCAAATGATAACTTTCATATCAACCATATTCTTCTTCACCATAACTAGTCCAAATGACTTAAATGAACTAGTTAGAGAGTTGTTCAATTGCTATGAGATCTCATGTACTACACAAGATACAATTGAATCAAAAACGATGTGATTCACCGAATCATTTCATGAACTATAAAGCCACGGTTTGCAAAAGCATTCCTTAGTAATTTAGATAAGTTCACGAAAAACGTTTTCAGACATAACCTCTTGAGTTCGCGGACTCAAGCTAACCTGTTGAAGTTAATAAACTCCAGAAGAAATTCTCGGGTCGAGAACTTCCGTCAGTTCGCGGACTGCACCTGAGCTTCAACTCCAGCAGATATTCTCGGGTTTGAGAACTTACGCCAGTTCGCGGACTGAATTGACTGCTCACGTTCCGGTTTTACTTGATCAACAATGTTTGCAAACTTCAGTTCAAGTGCTAAGGAATTATACATAGATATGTTGCCACAATAATGTTTATATCCCTCAATGGTTATATAGTCTAAACTATCATTTCAATCATTGAAACATTCTCAAAGGGCGTTATATAATTGTTATTCACAAACTATTTTTCGTCAGAGCGATTTCCAAAATGATTGAAACATAACATGACTTTCGTCACTAGGCAAAGATGAACTTGGATAAAGAGAAAGCTTTACCAACACCCATTTGGAGAAATAGATAAGCGATATATACTCCACTCTAAATGTCACATGTGCATATTCTTAGTCTATATAGTAAAACGACTTTTGTCTCAAGATAGGAGATAGAGTAGATAGACTTTTGAGTGATAGATAAGTTTAAGTCTCCACATACCTTTTAGTCGATGGAGATCCACTGGTTCCTTGAGTAGTCCTTCATATTGTATGATGATTTCCATGGAGTTCTTGAGCTCAACTACACTTTCTATCCTAGTCCGAGACCTTAGCTATAGTAGACTAGAAATCAAGACTTTACAATTTTGATCACTAAGATTGACAAACATGCTTGAGATAGCAACGCATGCGAGTTTGATCGAGCAGTGTTCTAACAATCCCCTCTTTGTCAATTTTTGTGGAAAAAATATTAATATATATGGAATATAGAAATATATTAATAAACTTTGTATCTCTTATTCCACATGTCTAATCTTCAACAATACTTGAAATCTTCGTCACTTCCAAGTAGTCCAATGATCCCAAAGGTTGTAAGTTTAGTATCATCGTTGTTGAAAATCCGTAGCTATAATAATGAGAAAAGCATCGGTTCTCAATCATTTTTATACAGTGTCATAGTATTATTACACATCATCAAAGTCAAATTATGTCACAACTTCAACAAAAATACTATGGTGATACTTCACTCCCCCTTAGTCAATACTCCATCTCACATGGAAACCACTCCCCCTTACATAATGATCCGAAAACCATATGTATTTGTAGTGTGAACTAAAATTAATTCTCCCCCTTTTTGTCAATAAAATTGGCAAAGGTACAAGAACGGGATCCTAATGAAATTTCCGTAAGAGACATTTCATGACCAAAGGTAAATGTTCTATCATCTTGTTTAGATGCAATCATAAAGCCGAGGATAAATGCATTCATCAAGGAGTTTATAAAGATACAAGATGACCCCTAAAATATTCCACATTCGCACTCCCCACAAAGATTTAGCAATTAAGCACAAGTTCAAAAGAACTCTCCCCCATAAGATGTCATTCCCAAAGGAACAACAAGAGCGACCTTAATTTCAAGAGAAAAGAAGGATTTCTTCACACTAAAACAACATCTAGATGAAATAACTAAAAAAAAATTCGTAAAATGACTGAAGTTCCAACTCAATTTCCCAAAATATCGAGATAAGCAAAGGGGCAAGAGTTATGGGAATAGTTATTGAACCGAAAAAACACCAATAGACTGCCTTAAGTGCTGAAAAGTGGAAGTGTCTAAAGGTTTGGTGAGGATGTCAACCAATTGTTGTTCGGAAGGAACAAATTCCATATTTATTATGACTACTTATTTTACCATAGTCTACGTAATGTAAACATCTCAAAGGATCGGATGCTAGGAAGTATCGATACCTTTGTCGAGCTGATGATAATAAGAAATATAAGGTGAGGAAGGTCTCAACAATAACTAAGAATGTAAAGATAATGTAAAAGCATCTAAGTCATCAAGAGACACATGATATAACGTGGTTCGACATTCGTCTACGTCCACGTGGGAAATGAGTGATTGTTTTGTATTAGGTTGTAGTGGTTACAAAGATCTTAAATGCTTCCCAAAGTAATAAAGATAAATCAAGTTGTAGTTGTTACTTAAGTTCTAAACATTAAAGAGGTATAAGCTTAAGCATAGATCTTCTTCTCTTCCATGTAATGAATTGAATTCCTTTAGTTTGTTGGTGAGGCTTGGTATTTATAGCCTCTTCTGCCCCTGGTATATCTTTGCTTCCTCTAGGTCCATCGTCTTCTGATATACCTTAGGTGTCAGTGGTACCTTTGTTCACCGCGTGCTTGCTCCAGTAAAATCATGCCATCCCAGCTAGCCCACGTTCCTTCGGGAATTTCCCAGCCTTTGTATGGGATGTACCTTCGTTCACCTCCTGTGTTATCCAATCAGGTCTCTCCATGCCTCTTCTCTCCATGTTCCTTGATTCATGCGTGTAGATAAGAGTCTTGGAATTTAATGATGATTAAATGCGTCATCTAACTCTGTCCCTTTGCCAGCTACGCCTTGTAGATGGGACTCGTACTTCTTTCATCTCTATCGTCGAGGTTTTCTTTCTTGGGGAGAGATAAAGTAGATCTACGGAGGTATCCTTTGCTGCTTAGTTTCCTTTGTTCAACGAAGGCTATACAATTCAGTTATTACGTGACCACTAAGATCGTGAGACGTGCTCCATAGAATATTGGTATTCACAGTTTGCCCCTTTTCTTTCATCTTAAACCGTTTAGTTTGAAGTGGAAGAAAACTTTCGTTACACCGCCATTTTTGCACGTACCGCTTTGGTGGCCCCTACATGTCCTTTCATGCAATAACTTCTCCTTGGATTTTGGGCTCTCCAAATTTTTGGATTCTTCAGCCGCCTATAAGAGGAGCACAAAGAGAAGGAATTTTTTACTTAACTTCTTATTCCTTTTCCTCGAACTATCGCTCTCCTCTTCTTCCAAAAATTCTTCTTCTGCCGCTTAACTGCTCTTCTGGATTCTGCGTATGATTTGGCTTCACGGCTGATTATACAAGTAAGTATTGTTCATCTTTTTCTTCCGTTCTTGGCTGCATATCTCCTATTTAGTCTAGGTATTCTATTGATGCTGATGTTGTTGATGTTGTTGTTTTCGCTTGTGTGTGAGAATGGTGTTCTCGTTTCGCCTGCTTATGCTCTGTTGGAAATTAGGTTTTGCTTTGTTTTGATCCTTGATTAGGTTTTTTCCATGATCATAGTATGCCAAAAAAATCTTGTTTCCGCGACATGTGATTTTTATTCTTCGTTGTAGTATAATCAAACTGTTTCCCTTGGTTGGTTTAGTGAAACCCATGCCCAAAGTACTTTAAATTCTTCCCCTGTTTTGTCTTCGGGTGATCTGCAAATTTCTGCTACCATTGTTGATGGAGATTTTTTTTTTGCTAGTGTCAGTTATTATGAGGCTCACGAAGAAACCTATGCGCAAATATCGATGGATGCACCTACGCGAATGGATCATCCAGATGCCACACCTTCTCCTCTTCCTGAGGATTTTGAGTTTCCTTTCGGTGCTGAGGCATCTGTAGTTGCTGAGGAGGATGCGGTTGCCGAGGAGGCTACTGTTGGCGGAGATCTTCTTCTTCATTCCCCTCATTATGAGTTATCAAGGCTTCAGCTTCGTGATAAGGATAGCTATGCTCATTGGACCATTGTTGAGATCTCTAAGTCTTTCCGTCTTCAAAAGTTTGAGGTCTCCTTTGTTAATGGTCCTGACGTTCTTACCGAGATTCTCATTCGAGAATTTCCTTATGATGAAAATAATCTCCTCATTAGCGTTGGTCAGTTAGCCGCAGGTATGTTCCTCCCCATGTTCAGTAGAAAGGACCCCTTCTATTACGATATTTTATCTTCGAGGGATGATCCTTCAAACAAGACTCAAGTCAGAGAAGTCATGCAATATACTGGGAACTTCTGGTGTGTCCTTTATGAGTGCTAGTACCATAGCAAGGGTAAGACAATGATGGAGTCTTATGACCCCTTTGCTGAGGGAAGGTTAAAGCGTGAGTATTACACCCCTGCCAACTTCAATTCTACGTATGCTGATGCTATTCAAAAGACTAATTGTAAGACCAGAATATCGCTACAACAATATTCCTGCGATATTAACAACGTTTCTGCGAGCATCACTGTCAATTCTTTAACAACGTTTCGCGAACGTCATAGAATAACCCAAAAAAACTGACGATGAAAGAAATAGAAGAAGAATATGTTAATCCTGCGATGGTTATCATTTTTGCGAATAGAAGAACATTATAACTATCACGATGAGATCGCAGAATAGATCCGAAATATGAAGAAAACTTAGCTGTCATCCATTATGTAAATCCCTATATAAAGGGCTCGATAGATCCAGAAAAGGATGATGTATTTTTTGAGAGTTTAAAGAGTCTTGAGGAGAGACAAACTTCAAGAGAATATTTGTAATATTGATTTCTTCCAATTCTGTAAACATTTCTGAGATTTGAATAGTAAAGTGTCGTTTAAATCTTTGAAGATTAAGTGATTTCCAGTAAATTTCTACAGAATCTTAACAAGGGTGTAGTGTAGGAATTCCTGCAACTACATTTTGGCGCCCAGAAACAGGGAGAATCAAATTAAGAAATCCCTAATTACAACTTGAGGATTTGAAGAAATTGTTAGAATTGAAGAAATGGCTAGAAGAAGAAGAAATACATCTGAACCGCCGACAACTGTGAGGAGAAGTAAAAGACTTGCAGGTGAGGGAACAGGTGAATTGGAAGAATCTTTAAGGATAATATCATGGAGAAATAGAATAAAAAATGAAGCAGAAAGTTCAATTCAATAGCCGAATCAACAAGCACAAACACGAGATAGGAATGTGGATTATGATAGAGTGAGTGTGCATACTTGGAGGTCGGATTCAATGGAAGAAACAGAAAATCAACAATTAAGAAATGAAGAAGAAGGAGAAAGAAATCAAGAAATGGCTGGAGGATTAATAATAGATGATTTGAGACAAAGAATACAGGAGGAAAGGAGATTAGAGGCAGAGGAGCGTGCGAATTTAACAAGGCAAAATCATGAGCTAAGGATGGAGAATTTGAGATCACAAAGAAGGAGGTAAAGAAGTACTGTTAGATCAAATTCAAGATCATTCAGAGAATAACCAAGGCAAAATTCCCCAATGAGAAATGCTAGAGAAGAAGTGCAAAATTTAAATGGAAAACAATGTCATAGAGAAGAAGATATAATTGGTGATCGTTATAAACCGCGTGACAATAGAAATCAAGAGGGAATAAACAATCAAATTGAAGAAGAAAATTCAGAAGAAGGTAGGAGGATATTACATGGGCGAGAGAATCAGATAAATCAAAGAATGATTGAAGAAGAAATTGATAGACATTATGTTGAACAAGCACATCTAGCTCGTGAGAGGGAAAGATTAAGGACAGAAGTAGAGGAACATGAATTTCAAGAAGCAGTGCGACAAAATAATCATGAAAATCGAGAAAGGAGACGTACGCAAAATCGCTACAATGGTAATATTCAAGAGGAATATGATAGGATACATAGGAGAATAGAGAGACAGCGAAGAGAAATGAGGAGAAATGAAGAAATTCGCAGAGAAGAAGATAAAAGAGAAAATTGCAGAGAAATACGAGATGATGATGACGAAGGAGATACACAAAAGCTCGCAAGACAAGAAAGGTAATAACGCAGGAGAAGGGAGACGGCATTAAAGAGACCAATGGAACAAAACTCAGCTGAGAATGAGCAAATATTGAGAGAATTAGCAGAAATGCGAGGAATGATGAACAATAGAAGAGAATGAGGTAGAAGGTAACTTTATGAAGCTATTGAAGAAGCTGCGAGAACTCCATTTACTCAAGAAGTACAGTTAAGAGGGATACCTCCAACATGCAATTTACCAGTATTAACCAGCATTTTTGATGGGACTACTTGTGCCGTTCAACACGTCAAGGCTTATGTTGGATGTATGCTACAGTGGGAGAATCATGATGCTGTGTTATGCAAATATTTTGCATCCAGCTTAACTGGAGAGGCGTTGAAATGGTTTTAGGGATTACAAAAAAATACCATAACTTCTTTTGATCATTTACAAGCTACATTTTTAGGAGAGTATATTAGCAACAATTCATCGCGGCCGGGTATTGAAGATGTGTTTGGATTAAAACAGAGAGTTGGCGAGAGTTTGAAGAACTTAACCATAAGGTGGAAATCAATGTGCAGCGAGATGGATGGAAGAGTATATGAGAGATACTTGATCTTATCCTTCATTAATGCAATGTTCACGACTAATCTGCTGTACATTCAAATTTTCAGAGTCAAAAATACAATCACTATGACAGAGTTGCGAGAGTTACAAGAAGAATACATTTCTTTGGAGGAGAAACAAAATGACATGGAATCATACCCAATCGCGAACACCATCTCGCTAGCAGCAAGTGGAAGTTTGCTCCCTAAAATAATAAGTAATGTGGCGAGCACCTCGCAAGCACAACAAGAGAAAATAGTAATTGACAACCAACAAAAATTGGTAGCGATGGGCAGTCGAGATCAAGAAGAATATGAAAGGGAGAAGAATTATTACAATCGCGGTGGAAATAATAAAATTCAAAGAATTGATCAGCCGCAAGAAACTTATGGCGGACAAAGGCAGAATAACTTTAGAGGGCAAGGAAACCAAAAGATAATATGGGAAGAAATTAAGATGCCACCTCTTAATGCTAGTATAGAAAAAATTTGGGAAGTTATCATTCTGATGGAAAATATACCATCCCCATGGAACATGGGAAAAGAACCACATCCAAGCAATAGAAGTCAAGAATTTTGTCCTTACCATCACTTTCATGGCCATTCAGTAAATGATTGTAGGAATGTAAATAGGATAATTTTGAGGATGATTGATCATGGGAAGTTAAATCACTTTCTAGTAGGACATCCACAACCTCATCAATTACCGCCAGCACCAGAAACTCGCAGGGTAAATGCTGTCAAAGGAGCAGAAACATTCGTGATAGAAGTGGGGGCTAAAGCAAAGAATTTGTTCTGCAACTCCATCGTGCATTCATTCAGAACTGTGGAAGATTTCCATGATAATGTTCTAAGCAGAGTCTTCGCAAGAAATACAGATGGAAAAGAGATAATGAATCTAGCGAGAGCCTCTCCATTAGAAGAATGGCAGAAGCAAACTCTATCTTTCACCGCACAAGATGTACCAGGTCTTGGCGAGCAACATGACAACCCATTGGTAGTACGGTTAGAGATAAAACCAAAGAATATGCAAGCAGAATATGAAGGAAATGATGGTAAAATTGAAGACTCTTGGGCCGTCAATAGAGTCTTAATAGATACCGGGAGTTCAGTTGATATCTTATTCTATCATACGTATAGAACCATGGGTGGAAAAGATGAAGACTTTATACCATCAACATATAAAATCTATGGATTTAACAGTACAACTAACAAACCAAAGGGGGAAATTGAAATGCAAATACCGTTAAAAGGAATATCTTCAAAAAATCTTATTTTGTGTTGTGGACATCGAATAACCTTACAATGCTTTGATAGGAAGACCTTGGTTACACGGGATATTGGGTGTAGCATCTACTTATCACCAGTGTATCAAATTTCCTCATCCTAAAGGTGTCGGAGTTATCAAAGGAGATTGGGGAGAAATCAATAAATGTTATGAAATCGATATGAAGTCTTGTGAAGAAAGAGCTGAAAAGAATAGCAATTGGAAGTACAAAATCAAATAACAACAGAGATGTGAAAGATTGATGATTGATACAATAGAGCGGAAAGAGGATATGAAAACTGATGGCGAGCGTCTCCCATAAAAAGGAACAACAATAAAACGTAGCAGAAAAGCGGAATCAGAAAATAGTAAGTAGAGAGGTAAAATGATGAACTTTAGAGAATTCTATGAATAATTTGTTTGAATATGTAATTGAACATAATTTTCTGCTTGAAAGAATCGCAAGATTTTATAAAAACAAAGAAGATCAAAGTTATGAAATTCTATCAGAGTTACAATACTAGCGAGAAACGCGAATAAAATTTCGCAGAGATTAAAGAATGGGACAAACCTTTATGGCATGCACCCTAGTTCGCGAATAAAATTTCGTAAGAGGCAAATGTAAGACCTGCAAGCGCGTCATAAGAGGGGGTATCTCTTGACATGATTCAGGGGTAATGTAGTTGCAGGAAATCCCACAACTACACCCTCATGAGATTCTATTAATTTGATTTGATGATCTAATTTATTTGATATTAAAATGAAGATTATAGTACTAAAATTGTAAAAGAGACACAAGAATTTTTACATGGTTCGATCATTGTGATCTACATCCATGGTTCTTCACTAGTGATTGTATGTAATTACGTGATTTTACAATTGAGATTCCATTAAAGAATATTTGGAGCTCTAGATTTTTGGGGAATAAGATCATCAAGAAAATAAGTCTCTCTCTCTCTTTACAAAATTCTAACTTCAAATGTCTCTCCAAAATCTATTCTCCAAAAGAACTCTCCCCGTCTCTTATGCCTAAATGGCTATTTATATGATTTTACATAAAAGATGACAGTTGTGTTGCCCCGCAATTTCGGGTCTAAAATATGTCATGCGTGTCTTCGCAGCCTTGCTCGCAAGATGTCTTTTCTCTCCAAAATTTCGCAAGCTATCATTTGTTGTGTTGTTAATTATTTCAAGCATAATAATGCTGCGAGATTCTTCTCCTACATTTTGCCTCTTTTTTCTTGAATATTGCTTGAAGAGCGATCTTCAGGAAAAAACTAGTTGTTGTAGATGTTGGAGTAGTCTTTAATCTTTGTTGATGAAGGAACGAGCGAAAGAATACTGGACTTGAAAAGTATATAATTGCCTCTATTCTTTTGCGAAGTCCCAAAATGTTGCGAAGTAAATAAGAAGTCTCACCCTTGAAGTATAAGAAGTATGAAATATCCTTGATGAAGTATAAGAAAAATAAAATATCCTTGAAGAAGTATAAGAAGTACTCAATCCTCGAAATATATAAGAAGTATGAAGTATCCTTAAAAAGTATAAGAAGTACTTAATCCTCTAAATGTAAGAAGTATCCATCCTTGAATAAGAGTGATAAGTATTGCCTCTATTCATGCGAAATTATTATTCCATTTTTGGTGAGGATTCTTGCTGAGAAGATAAAGAACATAAAATATTTTCTTAATACCCATAGTTGCCTCTGTTCTTTATCTGTGAGTGTAAAATCCTTGAGAAATTGTTGAATGAACGAATTGTTTCCTTATTATTATCTTGCCTCTGCCTCATGCGATAATCTTTTTAAAAAATAATCACATTTTGCGAAATGATCACATCTCCTGCGAGATTCTGAATATGTCCGTGAATAGTGTTGCGAATTTCTGAATATTTTTGCGAAGTTCTGAATATTCTATAAAGTTATGTAAAATACTTGTGCGAATTTAATTCTTATGTGATGATGTTGTTATGAGATGTGTATGCGATGTTTATGCCATAAAATGCTTATGCAATGCTTTTATGATGCGAGTATGATGCTTGTATGATGAGAATGCTTATCTATTCTAATGTTTGTGTTACTTAGCTCATTTTTCCGCGGTAAAATTGATGTAGATTTAAATTGCCTCCATTCTCCCTTTCTTTGACTTTTTCTCTAGTGTGAGAATTTCTCTTTATTCTCGCAAGTTAATTTTCTTGTGCCTCATTTTCCTGGATCGTTGTATCTCATTGTTTTATTCTTGCACTATTAGTCTCGCATGATATAATTAAAATATTAAAGATGCATAATCTCAATATCATTTCAGTATATATGTTCTCAAGCTTGTTTGCTTACATATAATCATCTTCGCAAGTTTATTTGCATATTCTCTTGTGGTCTTATTTTTCCTTCCTAGTTAAAGGTCTTATTTTGCCATCTTTTGTTGCGACAAAATCGCAGGACGTTCTTACACTTTCATGCAAAAACCCATTGATCTTGCCTTAACTTTTTTGTATAGTATTTTAGCCTCTTCAGGAAATGTTGCGACAATATGATAGGCCTAAATAATCTTGCGAAAATAAAGCCCTGTGACATTGCCGTCTTGCGATGAAATCGCAGGACGTCTCTACACTTTCATATAGCGACCCATTGATTTCATCTTAACTTCTTTATTATGTTCTGCGAGTTTTTTTTTTTTTTTTTTAGAAGGCTCGAAGAAATACGATTGTTGCACAAATATGACAAGCCTTTACGTTCTTTCGAACAAAAAGCCTCGTGACATTTGCGTCTTATAGCACATATCATCTCCCTAATGGAGGGTGCTGCCCTTTATCTTCCCCTTGGTTGCCCCTTCAAGGAAGCGTACATCGACCATACAAGGTTAGCTCTTCCCATCCGGTTTTGCCAACAACCAGCTTTTGTTTGCAACCTCTTATCCTTTTTTCCTATAGGGATTATAGTTACGAGGTTGCACCCTATGGGGTAACTTTGGGCCAAGTGCATCATTTGCCAAGACTTGTCAAGAATGGAAGATGTGCTTCAAACCCATCCGACACTCTTGACTCAACCGTGTACCTCGGCGCCTTGATCGTTTTCTGCACTTATTTGGAAAGACAGTATGCCTTAGTCGCCCAACCTAAATCATGTTACATCGCAAGATTAGATTGAGAATCCAAGGTGTCTTACCTGGATAGGTACCCCATTTTTGGGTTATGTACCCCGTAATGTCCATGTACTCAGGTTCCGTGGTGGTGTTCTGTTTCCCCTGAACCATGCTTATAGGTACCCCCTTAAATGACGTACTTTAGGACTTTGCCTCTTGCGAAATTTTGCTTCGCGAACTAGGGTGTACGTCACAAAGGTTTGCCTGTGTAAAGTTTCTGCGGCTTTCTTTATTTTTTGAAAGCTGATCACAGTTTGCGGCTTTCTTTTATGAAATTTGATCGCAAATAAATTTTTGCGTCTTTCTTTAATGAAAGCTGATCACAATAAATCGTTTTTATTCGTAAAAAATCATCACAAATTTTTAATGTTGCGAAATGCCTCATTTAATTTTCTTGTTTTTCTAAATTCGTTTTGTTATACGTTGCGAACAAATATACTTATTACCTTTTTGTTTCAATCCTTGAGGAAATATGAGAAATATTCATACCACATCTTTAAATCAAAACTGTTCTATAGAAATATATAAATTTAATTTTCTCTGTTTTTTGTAACTTTGAAGTCTTTGAAATTTTTTGCGATGAATTCATTTTTGAATCTTGCAATTGTATCGCTTTTCACCAATCTAAAAAATCTTTAAAATGTTTTGAAATCTTAGAAATTTTAGAAATCTTGCGAGTATATCGCGTTTGGTAAATAAAATCAAAATCTTTTGTCTTCTGTAAATAAAACATTCAAGGAAATGGTACTTATCTTTTGCGGCTTGTTGTTGTCTCTTGCGAAATGTGTCTGCGATGGTGTGCTTAGTGAAACACTTCTTTTTGTTGTTCCTGCGAGCATTAGAATTTATGAGTAGTAAAGAAAGTTGTTGTAAAGTGAAGAAAATGTATGAGTAGCAAAAAAAAAAGAAAAAATAAATTCTGTGAGCGGGAGATTCGATCTTGAGTCTTCAAACTCATAGTCTTCCTCTCTAACCATCTGTGTTGGCTTCTATTTTACCCCTAAATTTTTATTCGCCTTTAGGGCTGGAATTGTCTCTGCTTCGTTTTAATTCATCGGAATTCTACATTTATTTTTCTCATTCTTCGCCCTTTGATGATTTTTATCATCTTCTACTTTGGTGGGATTCATGCTGCGAAGTAAACATCTTGGGAAAGAGCGGAAAAATTATCAACCCAACTATTATTTAAACTTCTTAACGATTATAAACTTCTTAAAGTTTTACTTTTCTGTTCTCTGCGAAGTAAACATATTTGGTGGGATTCAAGAGCGGATACTTCTTTAGGACGTGAAACTTTAGTTGAAATTCCCCTCTTTGTCTTTGACTATCCTTGCATAAGTTTGCTTATCATAATCTCAACCTGCAAAATCATATCACGTGAATAGTGAAGTAATATTCTAACATTTTTAAAAAATCATATCTCATGAATAGTAAAATCATATCTCTTATGCTCGAAGCAAACGTCCTTGCGTTCATTTTCTTCTTGATGTATAAGTGGTGATCTTGTTCTTATGCGTTCAACTCGCAGGACCTATCAATCATTCTTTTTCTTCTTTGCGTCTTTCTTCTTTGCGTGTATCTTCGATGATTCTTCCCTCATGTTGGTTCGTTGGTGGTAGAGGAAATTTCCTAGAGTGTCTCTTTTTATTTAGGAATTACCAAAAAAATTTGAAATTACCAAAAATGTTCTGTACAGTGAATTCGTCAACAAATTGGTCTAATTTTGGAGTATATTTACTCTAATGCGACAATGTGTACACATCGCCTGCACATTATATTTCACGTTATTAAAAAGAAAATAAAAACTCATCTCAAATCTCACTTCTCACTCTCTCATCCTCGTCTGCAACTCTCTCTTCCTCATCCCTTCCTCGCCTGAAATCAGCGAACTTCCATCTGGATCAGGGTATTCGTTAACTAGGATTTCATTATTCATTAGAATTTGAAAAAGAAGACTTGCAAGTTCAGATTGCAATTAAAATCAGGTAACTTTTCTATCTTGGGTTTTCAATAATGAATTTTTGATTCATCGATTACCTATGTAAAACCCAATTTTGTAGTGAAGATTGAAAGAAATAAGAGATATGATGTAATAAAGAAGACATGCATGTTCAGGGTTAAGTGAAAATCATGTAATTTTTCTTAACTAGGGTTTTCAATCAATCATGATTTAGAAAATTAGGGTTGTAGTTTATTCCTAAATTTTATTCCTAGCAGCTGTTTTGAGAATTATTGATTGCTTTAAAAAAAATCCAAAAAATTCCCTTTTTTTTCAATTTCAAGTTTGTTCGATCTGTTTTTGATAACGGCGATAATCAATTTGAAGTTTGTAGAAAAAGATTGCAGTGATGTTCAGTTACAATTTTAAGGTGTTTATTATGTGTATTTATCGTTTTTTAGCTTTTTCAATATAAGGTTTTTTTTGTTAGAGTATTGCTTAAAAAAAAGGAATTCTGGTAATTAACTAATTTAGTGGAATGGATTGTTGCTATGGTTCTCTTATTTAGAAAAATATGTCTGGTCAATACTATGTGGTTTATTTTTTGATGAATAGGTACTATCTGGTTTGGTTTTTAATTTTGATTATGTTGTGTTATTACTTTCATACTTTGAGATTGCTAAGAAAGGTTGGAAACTTTTTTCTGTTTCATATAAGCTTTCAAGGATAATTAGAGGTCATAATATTCAGCTTATTACAAATGATTTAGGTAGCTTTAGTGGTTAGTTACAGATAGTTGGATTACCGAGGATGTATGCAAGTGATTTTCCACTACCCTATACCTGGATTTCAAATATAGATTTTGGTTAATAAATCGGTACTTTGGATAAGATAAGTTTAGTGGCTTAATCGCTTCATATGGGTTGCACTAGTGCAAGGTCCTGGAGGATATTTTATTGTTGTCCATGCTCTTCGGATAGTGTCCTTCACCTCCGCTTTTTCTTAGTATTTCTCATCTCTGTAAATAATTTTTTGTTTCATTAATACCTCATCCAAATTGCGAATATGGTTCACATTTTATTGTTCCGTGAATCGCTCATAATTTTTTCTTCCGTTGATTTATTATTTAAAATGATCCACTAATGCGTAATGTATTAATAGTCGAAGGGTTTTCAAAGTTGAAGTCGATTGGTTCTACGAATAGAGCATGTGCGTCTTCATTTGTTCAACAGGTAGGATCGAAACTTTTCACATATATAGTTGGTGACTTGGTTATACTTGTACTTACCTACATAAAGAATCTTAATGTATAACATGAAGTAATATGCAATGCAATCTTTTGTACTTAACTATTTTCACAATCTGAATGGATATAACTTTTTGATACAATGTATTTTTGTCGTTTATGATATGGTATCTCTTTGGATATGTACGTTAAAGACTAAGTTTGTTGTTATATTGAGCTAACTACTTTGAATTTCTTAAGGTTTACGGTAATTCATGTTGCAGGTGCTATAGTCCACCAATTGCTCTAAAAATTGTAAAAAGTTTTTGATTTTGGCATTTGGCTGTTGCTCAAGCTGCATAAGATATTTGCACATCTCCCAAAAGTTACTTCTCTAGAATGGATTATTGATTAATGAAAGTGCATTTAGGCCTAGTTTTTGTGGTTATGAATTATCTTATTAACAAATTAAGTTTGTGCAAATCAGTTTGCTATTATTGTCTATTTAGTTGTATGTACACTACTTGGTTGAAAATACTTGTGTAATGAGTACGATTTCAGTTTGATAACTTCAAATTGGGTTCTATAAATACTTGTGTTAGTGAATATTTATGCTTGTAGGAAAGCATTGGGGATATTCTGGAATTTCATTAGGTTATAGTGGTTTAGAACTTGTACATATTAAATTTTGTAATGATGTTTATCGATGGAACTCCAATTTATATCTGAAAACCTTTTTTTTCGTGTATGTACAGGTTCGGGTTGGCATACATATTTTTGCATAGCTTTCATTCCTGTCTTGTTAGATTTTTGAGGCTGTAGCCTAGTCCCCAAACCTGCATGAATCAGTAAAGGTACTGTAGGCTTGATAATGTGATCTATTTCCCTTCCGCAACGCCTTATCATACAGATGTTTGTTTATCAATTGAATCATGTTTGTAGGTTACTTCTCCTTTCATTTAAATTGGATGAATTTCTCTTCTACAGAAAGGTAGTGGTTCTTTCTCCTTTTATTCCTTTCTCTCCACCTTTTTCGATTCATGTCAATTCAAATGCTATTTATTCGTTTGTCTCCTGATTTTTCGATTCATGTATATTCAAATGCAATTTTCTATTATTGTACAACACTATTTTAACTGGATCTAAAATTTATGAGTTGAGATGTTTTTCTCATTCGTGAAATTGATAAACTTTGTCCATTAACTTTTCCCAATCTCTCCCTGTTTTTGTTGAACTTTGCTTGAAAACTTTATTTACACAGTAATCATTCCTGACATATTAAACCATGTGTGATTTTGGATTTATAAACGTTTCTTTGAAGATTAAATATGATTGCATCTATGAAAATTTAGCTTTCCATCATAAATGAGGTAATGGATTGAATTTTTAAGCTAGCCTCTCAGTTGCTTGTTAAAATTACCCAACGAGTTCCGTTTTGAAACATTGATGTTCAATTTAGAATTGATGGACAGGTTCACTTTCATGTTTGTTATACCATTATTAGTTATCATTTATTATTTTTTAAAATTTTTTCTAAAAAAGGACTCACTGAAGTCCATAATTTCCCCCTATCTTTGCAACTTAAAAGATTATCTATTCAATGTTTTTGCATTATGGCACTAGTTTAAGTTTGTTTTCAAAACCTCATGTTCATCATTTTGAAATAATAAATGTACTATCTCACATTTAAACTCCAATGCATGTCCATGTTTATCTCAATTAATTGTTTATGTATGTGTTGAGAGTGAGATTGTTTCATCATGTTTGAAAACTCACTTGAAAATTAACCTAGTTTTTATGGCCAGTTGCCAATTATAGTCACTTGCCTATATGTTTGTTTTAATCGTGTAATAGTTTTCTGCATAGATTTCATTCCCGTCTTGTAAGATTTTTGAATCTCTAGTGTAGTCCCCAAACCTGCAGTAATCCATAAACATAATGTAGCTTGAGAGTGTGATCTATTTCCCTTCCACAATGCCTTATTATTCAGATATTTATTTATTGATTGAATTCTGTTTGTAGGCTACAAGCATGCGTGCTGGTAAATTGCCCAAGAAAACACATAAACCTGCTGTTGTTGTTGAGGAAAGGTAAATATGTGGATTAGTAGTGTATTAACGAATAAGGATCTTTTCACGAATAGAACCGGTATGTTTTTGGTGTAAGTTTTTATTGTGTTGTGTAGGCAATATTGTTACCCAGATGAGTACGGG
This sequence comes from Papaver bracteatum, assembly GCA_023529315.1. NCBI lineage: Eukaryota > Viridiplantae > Streptophyta > Magnoliopsida > Ranunculales > Papaveraceae > Papaver > Papaver bracteatum. The sequence goes on along the minus strand of JAJJWX010004109.1, from coordinate 248,287 downwards.
TACCGGACAGGTTCCTGCAAATTGATTACTTACCCCAGCTACGATGTACTAAAATCCTTGCGCGAAGAATTGTCCGATGCTGAGAAAGTATTGTTCCAATCAACTACAATTGGTCACCTACTTAACATTCCTGTTGATCAAAAGATGTCTACGCCGATATTTAATTTCTTAATGACTAGGCGGATTTATGTACCGCAAGACGAGGCTATCTGGTTCAGATTTTGTAATGGAGATTTTAGTAAGGAAATTTGCTTTGGAAAGCGGGAGTTTGCCGCAATATCAGGCCTTAGCTTCACGAAGATGGATGCACCGTGTGCTATACCCGCGAGGGTGAGTAAACTGAAGGAGAAGTATTTTTGGTCTGACAGAAAAGTAGCCGGAGGAGATTTGTATAATTTCCTTTTTATCGATACGGATGCTGAAGAGAGGATAAATGCTGTAGAGAGGACAAATGTTGAAGAGAGGAAAAATACTGCGTTGAGGAAAAAGAGTGAGAAAGTGGAGGCTAGAAAGAGGGGGAAAGTTAATGTTGATGACAGGGTAAAGGTTGTTCTCCTATATGTTGTGCATCGCTTTATATATGGGTATCCAGACATCACTGGTGTTGAGGAAACAACATGGAGTTTGGTAGAAGACTTTGATGACTTCAACAATTATCACTGGGGAGATGTAGCTTATTATCAAACTTTTGAGAAGACTCACAAAGCCTATGAATTTCAAATGACTGGAGTAGATAAACATAATGGTCAACGGGGCATTCATCCTCAAGGAATGCCAGGCGTGTTGGTGGTAAGTGTAGTTTGGTTGATATTTTGTATATGTTTAACTTTCAAATTTTTGTTTTAATAGTTTTTTTTGTGTTTTAGGTTTGGGCTATTCGAGTCTTCCCGACATTGTTTGAGAAGTGTGGAAAAGAGATATATATTAATGGTTGGCTCCCCTATATTCTTACTGTATGCTGCACTAATGCCCTGACCCATGTGAATGTTGGTAGCGCATTAGAACCGGTATGAGTATGTCTTTAGAAATCTATTTCTTTGAAATTTGTATTTAATGTTGTTTTTGACCATCTTCGCCCTATTGCAGAAATATTCTGTTGTTCAATTCATGGAAGACATAATATGGCCTGAGCCTCGGTTCGACCGGCTTTTAATTCCTGGGGTAATTGAGGGTAATGTCACCAGAGATCAAGCTAGTGATGTGGATTTTAATACTTTGTCTGACGATGATATAGAGGTTGACGGCTTGGAAGAACAAGATAGAGACGCAGCAGTTAATCCTCGGTCTGATGGTGATATTTTGAAGGATATGATGGATCAGCTTTTCAGTTTGGTGTTAGGTATGAAGAGTGAGTCTCTAGGCAAGTTGTAAGAATTAAGTTGCCAGGTGGTCGATTTGAAAAATACATGCACCGAATTGAAAGAGAAGGTTACATTTTTGAAGGAGGAGGTTTCAGTTTTAAAGTCAAGAACTGTGAGTAATTTGGAATATTTTTATTCTGTTAAGTTTTACAGTTAAACCTATTCATAACTTGAAAATTAATTGAGTCGATGTGAAATATTGTGTAACAGTTTCGTGCTCCATATATGGGTAATTGCATCAATGAAGGAATGCCGGATGGGCCAAGTTGGAACCCAAATAACAAAGTGAAATAGGTTGGTAAAGAAAGTGGTGTTGATTTATATGGGAAGCCTATTCTTGATGTTGGTAAAGACGCTGTGGGTAGGCCTGTCAATATTTGTCCGATATCCGGGATCCGTTTCCGATTATTCGATATCCTATAGGATTTTATCCGTTGTATCGGATATCGGATATAATATGTTATCGGATATTTCTTCCTTAACATATCGGAATCGGAATAAGCTATATCCGTTTGTTTAGATATCCGATATGTTAAGGACGTAATTGTAATTTTCCCAAACACTTATTTCCCCTACTAATTGATGTCTGATTTTCTTTTAATGTTCAGGTTGATAAGTTTGGGATTCGATATCCGATAATATCGAGTATAATATCGGATATTATCGGATTTTGTCGGATAAATATCCGATAAGTGTCAATTATGAAAATGTTTTACAAGGGTTTTTAAGATTTTTTGGTATAACCGGATATTATCGGATATCTATCGGATATCCGATAGCTTAACCTATCGGTATCGATATCTGATTTTGATATCCTATAGGATATTATCGGATATCCGATAATCCTTAACCTGTCGGATATCGGAATCCTTAATATCCGACGGATATTCTTCCATTGACAGCCCTAGCTGTGGGTAATGAAGAAGCTGAAACACGGCGCTATAACATTTTAAGCGACGATGATGTAAACGCCCATGATGATGTTGAACTTCTTAGTACACCAGTACTATACAATACTCCAAATAAGATAGACGAAGAGGTTTGTTCGTTCTTATTGCTCGAATTTTAATGTGCATGAGTAAGAATATATGATTAATTTTTGTTGGTCATTAGCATGTATAGGTTTCCTATTAGTTTTTCATTATGTCACAATAGACAAATCACAATAGGTCTATGTACGTAATGTCTGCAGTTAATAAAATTCGCTCTTGAATGCCTGACTATGAAGTAGGTAATATATATACACATTTTTCTATTAGTCGTCTCTACTGGATAGTGACTATTTCATACAATAAGCCAGTTGTCGAAAAAATAATTGTTCTTCTTGTGAATTTTGCTTCAAATGTTGTAGTCATGTTCGCTTTCTCTCCATTTAAGTTTGTTGTATTATGTATCTGATGTTGTTTATTATCCTAGTTACTCGGTAACTCGTTTTTAAACATCGGATTGTTCGTTTTATAAGAACGGCGTGATATTTCTCCATTTGTTTGTTATTAAACTTCAGAAATCCTTTTAATCTTATGGAATATTTGGTTGATAGTAAACGGTGAATGGAACTTCTCTTTGTTAAATAACAGAATTAAGTCATTTGTTGACCGTAGTATTTTCATTAACTGTGTTCACCGGTTCTTGAAATTCTTCTCATTGACTCTGTTTTTGTAGGCCGATAAAAATTCAAAAAGCCCCCAATGGAAAAAAAGAAATCATGATGAAGCTGAAGCGTCCAGCTATGCTGATGACAATACTCCCCCAAAGTTTGGCAGAGTACGGAAGCTTAGTAAAGCGCTACAACCTCTATTTACCGATGGAAATAATTTGAATAAGGCTAGAGTTGTACCTGGCAATAAGGTTAATTTTGCGGCAGATGGTGGTGGTCATAAGAAGAATGTTCGGAAGAAGGTTAAGTGTACTCGAAGCACTTAAAAGGCTGGGAATAGAATTGAAATTGGGGATTTCCATTTGACAGAGGTTGATGATAATTATACCCTGAAGAAGACGTTTTTGCCTGAAAAACTCAAAGTGAAAATAGATTATTTCAAAAATTTCAGATTGGACTCTGGAGTTACTGAGAAGGATGTACAGGATGTGAACGATTACATCAACATAGGGTGAGTGTCCCCAAAACATCCTTTATTTATTTGTTTGTTTTTGGTGTCCTTGTTTATTTTGATCGTAACTTTGTGTTATGGATGTTTGTATGGGACAGTGTTGACTACAAGGAAGATGACCCCTTTGCGACTTGTAACCAGTTTAAAACACTACTGGATAAAAATGGATGTCTAGGTGATGAATTAAGTTAGATTCCATCTGTTGATCCTGTAAAAAAAAACAATGTAACTATCTAATGGTAAAAGTTTCTTGCAGCAGAAACTCATCTCTTTTGTGTCGTCCTGCAGCATATTAACAACATGTTTCTCCTCATGCGCCCAGTCACTCTCTGCGCCGATAGGAAGTGCACGACCATAGACGCTTGATTTCAGGTCTGTTAACTGTAAAATAGCTACTTAAATTGTGTATTAACTAATTTATGTGTTGTAAGTAATCTTCCTTGATGTTGAACAGCCATGCCTGACAATGGATGACGAGTTCAAATCCGCCAATCGTTATCCATTTGGACATAGGCCTGAAGGCGGTAAACCTTGGGTAGATGTAGATGTGATATATGGCGTGGTCCACATTAAAAGACGATATGAACACTGGGTCGCAATATGTATTAAATTTAAGGAGCAGAAAGTAATTATATATGATTCCCTTAGACCGCGTCAAACTCGTGAATCAGGGGGAGTGTACAATGAAATAATACAGATTCGTGACTATTTAAGCCAACTGTACAACCAGGGGCCCATGTGGAAAGCTGTATTTCATGAGGATCCTCTCCTCCCTCAACAGGATGATGGGTAACCACTCATTACTTGAAATATTTTTTCCTCGCCCAGGCTATATGTATACATTCAAGTAGTGTAGGAGTGATATGAAATTCAAAGACAATGTTTGTTTTATGGAAATTGAAGCAACTTTCTTATGCGTAATCCATTTATGCATATTGCAGATGCTCGTGTGGGGTGTATGCTTTGAAGTTCGTTAAATATCTGATTAGGGGGATTCCTCTGTCGTGTATTAAAAAGGAGTACCTTCACCGCTATCGTTGTGAAATTTCCATACAGTTGTTCAAGAGAAAATCCATACAGGTAAATAAAGCCATAAAGAGTAGTGAATAATTAGCAGTATTTATTTTAACTTTAGGATCCTCACTCTGAATAACACCTTAATTTTTTGGTGCATTTTTCGTGCTATTAGGATTTACGGACAGGTACGGGTTGTCTGTCAATTTTAGTGGACGACCTTAGTACCCATGAGTGGCACATGGAATCTTTTGGCCCCTTGTGTTTTTGTACATTTACGTGTATGAACGATGTTCATCATTTTCTAAGCTTTTGATAGGTTATTTTGTATATCTGGCAGTGGGGAAGTGATAAATGTAATTGGTTGAGGTAGATTTGTAATTGTCTAAAACCTTGTTGTAATATTCGCAAACAAAACCAAAAAATTGAAGACATCCAACTTAAAAGCATAGCGGCTTTACCATAAGAGAGAGAACAATATTGATCATATATTGGTTATGGTAGAGAATTTTTTTTTTTTTTTGATCAGATCCATGCCAAGCAATAAACTTAACTGCATGAGTACCAGTAAGATCAATAAGGCATTGTTTAGAATATTGGTTAACGATTTTGGTTGTTCCCAATCTTCTTACTAGCTAAGTATGGCAGTCTGAGCCTAAAATGAAATTCATCGCACATTTAAACATGCAATTGGTCTTAATTTGATGGTAAACCGGAACATTGGAAAACATGTATAAGGGACTTTCCAACCTACCTAAACACCCCCACAAATAAAAAATTTCGGTCCCGTAATTTCGTTACCAAATTGGTCTTATTTTATTGTATATTTGCTCTAACGCCACATCGCCTGAACATTATCTTTCACGAGGGAAATTATAAGAAAATCACACTCTTTCTCCTCTTCCTCCCTCGTCTGTAAATCTATCTCTCCCACTCCTTCGAAGCCTGAATTCACAGAACATCCCTGGGGGTTCGTTAACAATGTTTGATACTTCTTAGAAGTTGAAAATATAGACTAGCATGTTCAGATCGATTGCAATTAAAATCAGGTAAATTTTCTATCTAGGGTTTTCAATCGTTATTTTTTGATTCATCGATTAATAAGAGATGATTGAAACCCAAGTTGTTTTTATTCATCGATTAATAAGAGATGATTGAAACCCAATTTTATTGAAAGGAAATTTTGAGGATTTTGTGGAATATATTAGTTAAAGTTGTTTTGAACTTGCAAATGAAACTGCATTATTTCCACCCCTTTGGTACTAGTCAAGACATCTATTCTCATGGGGAAGGATTATTTGGTGCTGATGGATTGTAAATGACAAAGGATACATGTATAATAGGTTAAATCAATTTGCAGTTTACTAAATCTATTTCTCATACAAATATCTGTCTTTGTGTCGATTTGCTTATGGTGTTGGGAGATTGTCTCATTTTCTTGCAAATGAAACTATAGTTTACTAAATCTATAGTTTTGGTAGACTGCTATGATTTTTGAATTTTCATTTTATTGAGGAATGTGGTCACAAATATCTCCCTTGTTGAATTGATTAAACGATTTGAATGTAGGTAAGCAGTAAAGCATCAAACCAAGAATTTGTAGGTTGCAAGCATGGGTGTTGGTAGAAAAGCCAGAACTGCAGTTGAGGAAAGGTAAAAATGTGAATTAGGAGTCGATTAGTAAGTTTTATAGTTTCATCAATGACTAAATATCTTTTAAATTATAAAATCATTTTATTTTTTAGACGTTTCCATGATTTTGTTATAATTTTTTATTGTGTTGTGTAGGAATTATGTTTACCCAGATGAGTACAAGTACCGGACCAATTACTGTGAACTAAATTAGGACTCCGGTTACAAGGTACTGAATGCTATACACGATGAATTGTCTGACGCTGAGAAAGCCCTGTTCCGCGAAACTAAATTTGGGCATCTACTTGACATTCCTGATGATCAGAAGATGTCCGGGCCAATATTTAGTTTCTTGATGACTCGGCAGATTCAGGTAGCAGGAGATGAAGATATCTGGTTTAAAGTTGGTGGTAATGAAATCTTCTTTAGGAAGCCTCACTTTTCCGCAATATCAGGCCTCCGAGTCACGGAGTTGGATACTCCGTATGTCCAACCCCCAGGGGTAAGCACATTCATGGAGAAGTATTTTACTCCTGGAAAAAATGTTACCGGAAGAGAATTGTATGATTTCCTTTTTTGCGCTACGATTGCAGTTGATCTAAATGATGAAGAGATTAAAAAGGCGGAAGATAGAAAAAACCGGAAAGAAGCATAAAGGAAGAAAAAGAGTGTGAAAGTGGGTACTAAAGATAGGATGAAACTGAATGTTGTGGACCGGGTTAAGCTTGCGTTAGTCTATGTTGTGCACCGTTTTATATATGGGCACCCAGACATCAGTTGTATTGAGGCGATGACATGGAACTTGGTAGAAGACTTTGTTAAGTTCAACAATTATCCCTGGGGACACGTAGGTTATAAGCAAACATTTGAAAAGACCCACGATGCCTTTTTTTTTCAAATGAATAAATATGATAACGCTGTAGTAAAACCTACAAAGTTACCTTCCATCCATCCTCAAGGAATGCCAGGCATGTTGGTGGTAATACTATATTGGTTGATATTTTATTCATGATTATTTTGAAATTGGCTTTTTAATAGTTTATGTTTGTGTTTTAGGTCTGGGTTGTTCAAGTCTTCCCGAAATTGCTTGCGATGTGTGGTGCAGAGAAAGCTAGTGATGTGTGTCTCCCTTATATCTTTACTGTGTGCTACACTAATGTTGTGACCTACGATAAAGTTAGTAGCGCATTGGAACCGGAACAGGTATGTCCTTTCAATTTTATTTATTTTTTTAAATTTGTACTAAATGTTGTTTTAAGTGTGATCTCCTTGTTGCAGGGTAATTCTGAAGTTCGAATCATTGAAGACATGCTGTGGCCTGAGCCTTTTTTCGATCGGCTTTTAATTTCCGGCTTAGTTGAGGGTCCCCTGAGTGACAAAGGTGTAGTGGAGGATGTTTCTCCAATTGTACATCAACCTAATGCTGCTCCAGGCAATGCACACATGTACGATACGATTAAGGAGGGTAATGTCGCATATGAGAAAGCTAGTGATGTGGCTTTTAATCCTCAGCCTGGTGCTGATATTTGGAAGGTTAGATTCGATCAACTTTTCAGTGTTGTGGTAGATATAAACAGTCAGGTTACCCAATTAAGTGTCCAGGTTGTCCATTTGAACAATACATGCACCGCATTAAAGGAGGAGCTTTCATTTATAAAGTCAAGAACTGTGAGTTATTTGGAACCCTTTTGTTATGTTGGATTAAACTGTTAAATCCTATTCATAATTAGTTTTTTATTTGAGTATACGGAAATTATTGTGCAACAGTTTCCACCTCCATTTATGGGGAATTGCAACGGTGACCGAATGTCTGATGGTGCGAGTTGGAATCCAAATAACAAAGTGACAGAGATTGGTATAAATGTTGGTAAAGAGGTTGGTGGTGATTTGTATGACAATCCTATTCTTCATGTTGGTGACGAAGCTGCGGACCATGATGAAGCTGAAACACGGCGCAATCACCTTTTAGGTGACGTTGATGCTTCTGCCCACGATGATGATGAACTTCTTAATACATCACTACCATACAATACTCCAACTAAGAATTACGAAGAGGTTTGTCCATTGCTATTGCTTGAATTTTGATTTACATGAGCAATTCAACACAATTTTTGAATAACTAGTTTTTGTGGGACATTAGCATGTACATATTTCATCTTAATTCTATGCACAATAGACAAACCACATTTTTTCTGTCCAAATTTAATGTCTGTAATTAAAATAATTTGTAGTTGGAAGTCTGACATATATACACATTTTGCTATTACTCGTGACTATACACGTGTTAATGTGGAGTGTTCCATTTTGCTATTATGTATCCTATGCTATTTGTTTTCATAGTTACCTCGATACTCTAATGTAAACATTGGTAATCATATGGAGTAGTTGGGTTGATATTAAATGGGCTCATTACGCTGTTGAATAACAGAAACAAGTCATCTGTTGATGAAGTATCATTTACATCTTATCATAGCATTTACAAAATCTGTCGGTGCTTAAAAATATTTTTCATTGTCCCTGGTTATGCAGGCCGATAACGATTTAAAAAGGCCGAGAGGGAAAAAAAAACAATGATGAAGCGGAAGCATCTGGCAGTGCTAATGAGAACTATCTCCCAAAGGGTGGCAAAATAAAGAAGGATAGCAAGTACCATTGTACTCCATATGTAGCTTATGACTATATGTGGCCGCCTAGACTTCGGAAGAAGGTTTCTTTTGTGGAGGATGAGATTGTTATGATTAAGAATAAGGGTTTGGAGAAGGGTGATTGTAGTAAAGTTGATTTAAAGATCTCCCCTGGGTCCGAGAATTATTCCAAGAAGCACAAGTTTCTTACTGAAATTAAGACCCCTGATAAGCCAGCGGTGAAAATTGATTACTTTGAGTATTTCAGTTTGGGTGATCAAATTACACGGAAGGATGTACAGGATGTAAACGATTACATCCACCACGGGTAAATTCTCCCCACTATTTATTTGTTTATTTTTGGTGCACAGATTATTTTGAACGTTACTCTTATTCTCATGTTGTTATGTTTTATTATATGGTCTAGTATTGACAACCAAGCAGATGACCCTTTTGCGAATTGTGATGAATTTAAGAAACTCCTGGATCCAACTGGGTGGCTAGGTGATTACGTAAGTTACATTCGATCCGCTTATCCAATAAGAAGAATATAAGTATGTGATTATAATCTTTTTTTTCTGGCACTATTAACAAATCTCTTTTGCTTTGAAATTGCAGCATATTAACGGCATGTTGCACCTCATGTGCAAATCAAATGTCTGCTCCCAGGGGAAATGGACAACCATCGACACTCGCTTTGTGGTATTTTATTTTACCAAAATAGTCACTTAAATAGGGTATTCAACAGCGTATCTGCATATTAAGCAATCTTCCCTGAATTTGTGCAGCATCAACTTACAACGAATGACAAGTTTAGACTTGCCAATAATTATGTAGATGGCATTTTGCTTGAATACAATAAACCTTGGAAAGATGTCGATGTGGTGTATGGCGTGGTGAACATAGAATAGAGGAAGCACTGGGTCGCAATATGTATTAAATTGAAGGAAGAGAGAATAATCATATATGATTCCCTTATACCTGGTACAACTCCTCAGTCAGACGGAGTCGGCAAGGAAATCATTTTGATTTGCAATTATTTAGACCAAAGGTACGATGGTGCCTTATGGAAGGCTCGATATGAGGATACACCGCTCCCCCCTCAACAAGACGATTCGTAAGTACTCTCTACTGGTGAACAAAATATTATTTAACCGCAACCCACTACTGGGTATGTAGTATACATCTTAAGTTGTGATACAAACGGCCCGGAATACAAAAACAATGTCTGCTTTTGGTAAATTCAATTGAAAATGAAATAAGTTTGTTATGCGTAATCCATTTATGCATATTGCAGATGCTCATGTGGGGTGTATAATTTGAAGTTCGTTGAATATCTGATCAGGAGTATTCCTCTGTCACGTATTAAAAAGGAGAATCTTCATCAATATCGTCGTGAATTCTCTTTACAGTTGTTCAAGAGATTCCATAAAGGTAAAAAAAAATACAGCGTCGAAGCTACAACCTGTTTATGACTTCACCATTATCACAAGTATAACATGTTTATGTTTGGTGCAGTTATCATGTGACTATAAGTATGGACGGTGTTGGGTTCTCAGACCTGTGAATATTTTTTGGACGGCCGTTTTACCCAGGAGTGGCTCATGATCCTTGTGGCCCCTGTTTTTTTGGTACATGTCTATGTGGATATTTTGTTCATGATGTATAGATTCTTAAAGGTTTTGAAGGAATTTTTTCACCGGGCGGTGTGGAATTAATGAATGAAATCGGTTTCCATGTAGTTTCTTTATAAGAAAGCTGCAATTTCATATTACTATTATTTACCAACCAGTCATTGCTCCAGTACAGTTAAAATTTAAGAGAGTTGTTATTACCAACAAGTGATGGCTGCTAGGCTGTTGAAAATTAAAGTAGTTGAAGGAAATGCTTCCATCTCATTCCAATGGTTAAAACCATGGTAAGCAAGAAAGTGTAAACCGTTATGTATATAAATGGTAACGGTAAGACTTGAAGTTCAAATATATTGCAAGATAGAATTGAGTTGAAGACAAAGCTACATAAATCTTGGCAACATTTCCATTAACTACAAAAACACAGGATTCACTATGCCCAGTTTAAGAGAGACTCAACACACTGATGCAATTAAATTTTATTGGAATTACAAAATGATCGTACTATTTAATTTGGTTTACAAAATGCTCATCAACCATCAGATCTAACAGTTACCAAAAACACGGCCATTTTTTTTAACTTATATGCCCTTCACTTATAACCCAAGTAACAACTTAACCCCAGTTAATTAGATACATGGGCACCATGTAGACCCCTGAATATGTAATGGTGAACATTTAGGATCCATGGTGCATCTTCTTAATAACGACCAGTACGACAGCAGCAATTCCCACCCCTTCTTCGAAAACACCAAAGCAGTAGCAGCAGTGGTCCATCAACATCTTCAAAACCCCCATAGCAGCGGAGGTCCATTACAACCTCCATCAACATCTTCAAAACCACCATACCACATCAGTTGGGTCTTTTTCCACCTCTAACATCTTCCAAACCACCCCAACAATTGGGTTTATTTCCCACCTCCATCAACATCTTGAAAACTATCACATTCAATCAGTAAACAAAAGGAAATAAACAAAAATATGCAGAACTTATATCTTATAAACAAATGTCATTTTATTATTTTAACCATCATTAACCTATATAACTTTCCACCACCATCATCAAGAACTGTAAAACCAAATGGAGTGATACAACTCACTAATAAACTCGAAGACTAGAGTATTCACACGCATACAGTAGCAGTTTAGAGATTCTCAAACAACCTTCCATCAACAATTCTTATAGATATCAACACAGTTCAAATAAATGCATAAATAATGTCACTACCAACCACATCATGAATTATATCACATACAAACTATAGACAGATAAATAAGTCAAAATGTCGCTGAAACATTCACCAACAAACGATGACAGACTGCTATTTTAGCATTTTCAGCACCGAAGGCCTATATTAAAAATTATTTAAAAGCTTCATTATTCAATGAAAATAAGCACATTTTATCTAGTTGGAAACTAGAGATGTCCCATGAGAACTCCTTAGAAGACTCCCAGGACTAGTTCAGAGTCTAACTACTCCAAAACCAACCAACAAAACTGTCACGTGCTGTCCTTCCCGGAAGTCCGTTGCGACTGCCTGTACACTTTTCATAGTAGCTTCTAAATTACAGATCCAAACGACATGCCCATTTGATAGATTATAGAGGACACCACAACAAACATTTCTCGAAGACAAACCATTAGCTAAAACCCCGCCAATACACACCAAAACCAGCCTCCAAAAATGTTGTTCGCACAGTCCTTATAAGGGTTTGGTGAGATATTCTATCAAACATGCTAGCTCCATGGAAAATTCATAGTTTAATTCAGAATTCACTCAATTCCTAACACAATACATATATGTAATTGTAAGACATTATTTAAAACACAAACAAACATATGCAAAATCAAGGATGACACTGTTCAAGGATTTGATATCATCATCAACAATTTCAATTATGGGGAAACAACTATTTTAACATTGTAAATCATGAAGTTCATTTGTAAAAACCGCTAAAAAAAATAATATCATACCAAAGTAGTGATCTCACGACCTGCACTCTCACTTCTGCCTCAATAGCAAACACATTATGTGCTAACAATTGACCTAAATTAAGGAATCCTTGTTCCACAACACCTCTTCTTTAATGCTTCGGCAGCAATGTCCTGCAAACAATCAACAAAATTAAGAGAGGATACAAGTATTCAACATAAAAGTGGTACACAAAACTAGTTACATTCAATTATGTGCACATAAATACAGTACCTGAGACTAGATCCTTATAGATCAAATACCCCTACCAGGGTAGATCAACATGAACCGACTCCACCACTCCCTTTATGCAGGAATTATTGAATCTCCCACCACATTAAAAACCACCTTTTACCAGTATAATTTCGCGATTGAAAACACCAACAACAAATCCCTTTAAAATGGTGAGACATGCCCAAGAAGTAACACAAACTAAAAATTCCGAAAATAATGTAATTAGAGTATCTGAGCAGTCAATCCAAAAACTTAAATTTGATGGAACTATTTCCTAAGATTAGTAAAGTTAACACCACGAGGAAGGAACATAATTCATGTAAAATAAAAAAAAAATAGTACATCAAATAAGAAAAATATCATCGACTAATTGCGACCGGCATACCATCAAGCAAGGTATGTGTACCATCTGGTAACAAGGGTAATAGGCAAGATACCAGTAACCAACCATATCAAAACATAGTTTTATTTACTAATATGTAGGAAGTCATAAATAGTACACCTAAATGTAATACACCAAACCATACCGAAGAGTGGCCTCACGAGCTGAACTCTACCTTCTGCCTTCTTTGTTGTTCCATTCTGGATCACCTACAAAGTAGCACCAACGATTGTCCTAAATTAAGGATTCTTAATAGCACCGCGCCTCTTCTTTACTGCTTCGGCAACAATGTCCTGCAAACAATCAAAAAAGTAAGACAGGGGACCCACCATTACCGAGAGAAGCACCAGAAGCAATCATGTGGCTCTAACTAGGGTGGGGCCCACCATCACCAGTGGGTCCCATCCCTATTAGAGCCATGGGCTTGCTCCAGGTGATTCTCACGGTCGAACAGAGCATTGTTGTAAATTTTCCTGGTAGCGTGTCACCCGGTCATGTTAGATGGTCCAAGTTGTGCCATCTTGCTAGTGCCTTCTTGCGACACCTAAATACAGTAAAACTTCGATAAATTAATAGCCTTAAGACCGGAGAAAAATATTACTTTAGCGCAGTTATTAATTTATCGAGTTAAAATTTAGCTTACACAAACCTAGTTGGGACCGGAGAATTTTATTATTTTAACGAAGTAATTAATTTATGGAAGTTCTGTTGTACGTGGCCTTCACTGGTGCCACGGGAAAAGGAATGGCCTTAACTTGTGCAACGTTTTAAAAAGGTAATCACCTTAACTTGTGCCACATTTTTATGAGCGTATTTCCTTAACTCCATTTCACTGTCGAAGTCACCCAAACACTACAGCAGACGAAAAAACACAGTTATACCCTTTTCGCCGTAACCCACCTCCATTACACCGTGTACAAAACTCCGATCTACTGTGGTTAAATCAATCTCGCGTTTGGTTGAATACCCCTTATTTTGTGATGCTCAACAATTAAAGTTTGGATCTTGATTTTTCCGCCAAGTAAAGTGGGGGTTTCTAATCTCATAGTTAGGGTTTGAAGAAATCAATCCCCCTATCTGTTTTAGTTCCGATTTCCTAATTTTGTGTTTTATGGTTTTAATTATCAATTGTATTTGTGTGTTGACAGCGTATTACTTGATTCATATTAGATCTGGGGGTAGAATCACTCGATTTTATTTAGGTATGGAACTCTCACATTTGTTTGATTTGTGGTTTTTTTTTTTTAAGATTATTATCAGTGTTTCTTCCAACTGTAGTGGACAAGTTTTTTGTTTGATTGGTATTCATCGCGATTTGCAGTGAGAAATTTGTGCAGACCCCAGAGCAATCATTCCTACCCAACATTTTCTTGTGTAAATATATTTTGAACTAAGAATGTCTCCAGTTTGTAAGTCGAATTTCCTTTCTGATCTCTAAATTTGCCTATGTGATGGGACAATTGTAGTACTACTTTAAATGATTTGGGAATGCTATTCTAGATGATGATGACACAATAGGTGCTTTAGGGAAATTAATATCATGTTTTGGGTGTTTGCTGATTCTATTTATTAGTATGAATATTAGGTTTTTCAGACTAGGGCCGTGAAGTATATTTGTTTTGTATCTAAAGTATTCTTAACACCTGTTATGTGTATCAATTAAAATTGTGTTAGTTGTATCTAAAGTTTCAATACCACTATTCCAATTTTTCAAAGTATGCAGAGTACGTTTTGGTTGTGATTTACAATCACACTATCTCACAATTACAATTTGTCTGTGCAGGCATTTTGTAAAGTTCCAAAGTAGAAATTTTTAGGTTCAACTTTATAATGTTGGACTAGTTGGTCAAAAACTGTATTTTTATGATGTGGATGTTAAGTGGTGCGGGTTATTTTGGCTGTCTCATGAAGTAGAGAAGAAGTTACGGTTATCTAAGGCCAAAAAGGTTCAGCTGAGGTGGTTTCACCCTGAGCATGTTGAACCACACTTCTTGAGATTTCAGCCAACAACATCTCTAAGCCCACCAGCAATGGCAACAATAAAAGGTAAAGGGAAGGAAGATGACCAACAAAAAGGATATTGATTTCGTGTGGAATCTGCGTAGTTCTTGCAAGTTGGATATTTATTGAACGGGATGCTGCTCAAGCTGAAGCGCCGCAATGGATTAAAATGAAAAACTATACATACATGATTATCCAAGGTGAGGGTACTAAAATATAATGGGCAGTTTCAGTTTTTAGTCTCTTTATATCTTACTAGGTATTGAGGATTTTGTGAAAACAGTCAATTTATTTACTATGATAAGAAACTGATTATAGTCAAATATATAAGAAAAACATCTTTTTGGTTACATCATTGTCTCTACTACATAACAGTTTCTTACTCTATGTTTAATTTTTGGCTTATACCTTGACATATTTTTTCTAAACCAAAATTGCATTTGGCTGAATTGCAAGAGAATAGATAATCCGCCACCCAAGTGAAGTCTCCACACTGTCTGCATTTCATATATGGAATTCCATTGTTATGAATGTTTTGTGACACCTTAACCTTCAACATACCACCACAAATAGGTTTAAAGCATTGAATCTTGTTGAGTTTACAGTTCCCTATGACGTGATCTAGATCACTGCATCCATTACACCCTTTCTTGTACACATATCGAGTTGTAGATGACATAGGTTTTCTTTTAGCTTCATCAAACCATTCAAAACCTTTGCAATTATAATGTTGGCAACTCAGGAACTGAGCACCATATGAATTCATTTTTTTCGAAATGTTTAGCATTCTTATTCCATCACAACATGGTTCTCTACACCTGGTGTACAACCAACAACAAGATTTAGCAGTGTGTCCATCCATATCACATAACTGACAGGTGTCCTGTCAAAATCAATTTTTTTGGTTAGTTCAAAACATTGTTACTCTTAAACATCTACTGAAACAGACATGAGGGGAAACTTACCTCTTCTTAGATTTTCACCATTTTTTGCTTCCCAGCTTTTGTATTGATACTAACATT
Organism: Papaver bracteatum; assembly: GCA_023529315.1. Lineage (NCBI taxonomy): Eukaryota > Viridiplantae > Streptophyta > Magnoliopsida > Ranunculales > Papaveraceae > Papaver > Papaver bracteatum. The sequence goes on along the minus strand of JAJJWX010004109.1, from coordinate 232,305 downwards.
TTCCATGTTACAAGATACATCATCAGATTCTGAATCAGAGTTTTGGCCAACAGTACTCATCTGTGGGTTATTTGTTTGAAGGTAACAATAGATGGTAAATAACACTTCTGTTACAGATGGGAATTAAAGCTTTGGAATGTATCAAACAATGGGAACTCTTTTATAGTCGAAATTTGAGGGTGAATTGTTCAGTGAATGATTAGAAAATAACTGACAGGTGTCTTGGTGTACCACCTCTCTTACAAAAGTCAGGAATGATAAATTACTGAATTAAATATATATTCGAACATAATTTACCTGAAGTTTCATGTTACACATGAGTACTAGCGACTTAAATACTTACTAGACTTAAAACTTACATGTAGTTACATGTTACTTTTTTAGTACCAGTGACCGAAACTTAATAATACAGAGAGAAAATATAAATCTACTACAGGTAAAATATAACTTATTAGACAGCTTTATTTGTGGAATGTTTTTTCTTGTTCAGCAATCGTCTACTCAGTGTGTTGTTCTCGCCTCTTAAATGTTTAACATAGTTAACCATACCGCCTGTTGTAATCATTAAGATATTTCCAAGAGGTAGGAGCGGAGTAACTTGAAAACCCAATTCAGATGTTTCCTTTCTTATTCGGCGTCCTTCTTCTATTGCGTCAAACCATTCATCGCACGACAATAATCCATCACCTGAAACTTCCAAATTTGTTAGAGGAAATGTTGGATTTATATTTTTCGGTGGTATGTAGTTTTGTAGCTTTTGGTCTGAATTTCTAAAACGTCTCCTCTTTGATGGTAATTTGGATAATAAATCTTCTTCATTCAGGAATTCCCAGTTCATTTTTTAGGGGCAGAATATTGTCACAACAATATTCCTGCGAAATAAACAACTGTTTTGCGATGCATCGATAATAAACGAATTACTCTGCGGCACATCAGTGATATTCTGCGACACATCCAAAGATGACTTAAACAATGACGTAATGACTGAAAACGACAGAAACACGAAGAAAGTGTGACATGTTTGCGGTATATCAATAAAACTGCGAAAGATAAAGGCGGTGCCAACTGCGATTTATCGCAAGAACTCAGATCCGAAATTGAAGGGAATCTTAGCTGTAAATGAGCTGTCATGAGCTGTAATCCACTATGTAAATACCTATATAAAGGAGGTGAATAGTTCCAGAGAGGGGATGAATTTTTGAGGGTGAGGAAAGTTTTTAGGAGAGAGAAAAATCTTTGTTAAGTGTTCTGTGTTCTTGATTTCTGTAATTCCTTAAGGTCATATTAATGAAAAAATGTTCTTAATCTTCAAATTATGTCATAAATATTGATAGATTCTTGAGTAGGGTGTAGTGTGGGAATTCCTGCAACTACATTTTGGCGCTAGAAACAGGGGAGAATCAAGCTTGAGAAATTTCAAATTGCGTTTGAAGATTTGAAGAAATTATTAGAATTGAAGAGAAATGGCTAGAAGGAGGAGAAATACATCAGAACCACCAACAACAAGTGAGAAGAAGTAAAAGAATTGCAGGGGAAGAACATGGTGAATTGGAAGGATCTTTAAGGAACAGATCAGGAAGAAGTAGAATGAGAAATAGAGCAGAAAATTTGAACCAACCACCAAATCAACAAACACGAGCACAAGATAGAAACATGGATCATGATAGAGTAAGTGTGCATACTTGGAGGTCGGATTCGATAGAAGAGGCGGAAAGTCAAGAAGAGGAAAGAAATCAAGAAATGGAGGAAGGATTAATTCATGAAGGACGTGAAGTGGAAGATGGTTTGAGACAAAGGATACAAGAAGAAAGAAGGTTAGAGGCAGAAGAACGTGCTAATCTTACAAGACAAAATCATGAATTAAGAATGGAAAATTTGAGGTTACAAAACAGAAGATCAAGAAGCAGCATGAGATCAAATTCAAGATCATATAGAGAAGAAGCAAGGCAAAATCTTCCTATACAAAATATTGAGGAAAATTTGATAAATGATCGTTATGCTCCACGCGATGAAACTTTAGACATTAGACATAATCAGATAGAAGGAGAAAATCAAGAAGAGAGAAGGAGAATGTTACGTGATGAAGAGATTCGAAGAAATCGCAGGATTATCGAAGATGATATTGAGAGACATTATATTGAGCAAGTACGTTTAGCAGGAGAAAGAGAGAGATTGCGAGCAGAAGTAGAAGAGCAAGAAATTCAAGCAGCGTTGCATCAGAATAATCATGACAATCGAGAAAGACGACGTGCGCAAAATCGTAATAATGATAATCTCAATGAGGAATATGAGAGAATTCGCAGAGACATAGAAAGGCAACGAAGAGAAACGGTAAGGGATGAGGAAATTCATGGAGAAGAGAATGAAAGACAAATTAACTTGCAAGAAGAAGAAAGTCGCAGAAGAAGGCAAAACCAAGATGTTGAGGAAGAAGCGAGAAATATCGCAAGACGAGAAAGGCATGAACGCAGACGAAGAGAAGCTGTGTTGAAAAGACCAATTGAGCAAAATTCTGATAGGAATGAACAAATCTTGCGAGAATTGGCAGAAATGAGAGGAATAATAAATAACAGAAGAGAAGAAGGAAGAAGACAACTTGATGAGGCAATCGAAGAGGCTGCGAAAACTCCATTTACTCAAGAGGTACAATTAGGAGGGATACCTCCAAAATGTAATTTACCGGTGTTGACCAGTATATTTGATGGAACTACGTGTGCTGTCCAACATATCAAAGCTTATATTCGATGTATGCTACAATGGGAGAACCATGATGTCGTTTTGTGCAAATATTTTGCGTCAAGTTTAACTGGCGAAGCATTGAAGTGGTTCGAAAGTCTTCCCAAGAATACAATAACTTCATTTATGCACTTGCAAACCACTTTCTTAGGAGCCTACATCAGCAATAATTCTGCGACCTGGAATTGAAGATGTGTTTGGATTAAAACAGAGAGTTGGTGAGAGTTTGAAACACTTAACCATAAGGTGGAGGACAATGTGTAGTGAAATGGCAGGAAGAGTAGATGAAAGATATCTCATTTTGTCCTTCATAAATGCTATGTTTGCGACAAATCTATTATACATCCAGGTCTTCAGAGTCAAAAACACAATCACTATGACAGAGTTGCGAGAATTGCAAGAGGAATATATTGCTTTAGAGGAAAAACAAAATGAAATGGAATCTTATCCAACTCTTGTAGGCACAAGTTTAGCCGCAGCAAATGGAAGTTTGTTACCAAGGATGATTAATACAAAGAGCAAGTACTTCCCAAAATCCGCGAGAGAAAATGGAGACTGATAATCAACTTAAGATAGTAGCAATGGGGAGTAGAGATCAAGAGGAATTAGAAAAAGAGAGAAATTTTTATAATCGCAATAACAATAATAAGGTCCCACGGTTTGATCAACCGCAGGAAACTTATGGTGGACAGAGGCAGAATTATTCAAGAGAGCAAAGAGGTCAGAGGAATATGTGGGAAGATATCAAATTGCCGCCTTTAAATACTGGTATAGATAAGATTTGGGAAGCGATTATTTTAATGGAGAACATACCCTCACCCTGGAACATGGGGAAGGAACCACATCCCAACAATCACAATCAAGAATTTTGTCCTTATCATCATTTTCATGGTCATTCTGTGAATAATTGTAGGAATGTGAAAAGAATCATCTTGCGAATGATCGAACAAGGAAAATTAAATCATTTTTTAGCAAGATATTTACAACCGCAGGAATTGCCGCAAGCACCAGAAATTCGCAGAGTTAATGTTGCGAAAGAAGCAGAAACATTTGTCATTGAAGTAGGAGCTACAACAAAAAATCTATTTTGCAATTCAATTGTACATTCACAAAAAACGATAGAGGATTTCCATGATAATGTGCTAAGCAGAGTATTTGCAAGGGATATAGAGGGAAGAGAGGTGATGAATATTGCGAAGATTTCTCCGTTAGAAGAATGGCAGAAACAAGTTATCTCTTTTACTGCAGAAGAGATACCAGAGCCTGGGAAGATGCATGACAATCCATTGGTGGTGAAATTAGAGATAAATCCAAAATATAGAGGAGAAGAAGATGATGATGATGATGATGCAGCAAGTGATTCCTGGGCAATAGATAAAGTTCTAATTGACACTGGTAGCTCGGTGGACATTTTGTTTTATCATACTTATCGCACAATGGGTGGAAGAGATGATGAGCTAATCCCTTCAACTTACAAGATCTATGGCTTTAATGGCACCGCAAACAAGCCAAAAGGAGAAATTACTATGGAAATTCCATTGAACAAGATATCTTCAAAAATCAAGTTTTGTGTAGTGGATATAGAATCTCCTTACAATGCCTTAATTGGAAGGCCATGGCTCCATGGGATCTTGGGCATAGCATCAACATATCATCAATGCATAAAATTTCCACATCCTCATGGTATTGGGATAATTAAAGGTGATTGGTTTGAAGGCAAAAAGTGTTATGAAGTTGACATTAATACTTGCGAAGAAAGGAATGCTCGAAATCGTAATTGGAAACATAACAGAAAGCAAAATCAGAGAGCTGAGAAATTGATGGTGGACAATATAGAATTGCGGGAAAGGATATACTTCAAGAATAGTTTGTCTCAAAACATTCAATGGCGATAAATCATACAAAAATGGGGAAAAGTTGAAATGTTCATTTTTCGCAGGAGCACAAAAACATGAAGTTGCGAATAATCATTCGTCACAGAAGAAAAGAAGTACAACAATATCATTTTGCGAACAATTAAAAAACAAGATGATTTCGAATATTAAAAGAAAAATTCTGCTCAAAAATGAGAAATTTTTCTATTAAAAAGAAAGAGATGATGATTTCTAAGAATTTTTAATGCAAATGCATAAGACGGCGCAAAATCGCCTAAAAACATATAAGAACGGGACGAACTTTTATGGCGTACACCTTAGTTCGCGGATTCTATTCCGTAAGAGGCAATGTCCTTAAAGTGCGTCATAAGGGGGTATCTTCTTTACTTTCAATTATCATAAGAACGGGACAAAATTTTATGGCGTACACCTTAGTTCGCGGATTCTATTCCGTAAGAGGCAATGTCCTTAAAGTGCGTCATAAGGGGGTATCTCTTTGCATGGCTATGGGAAAGGCTATACCGCTGCTGGAACCTAGTCATGGAGATTGGGATTATAGAAAATCCATCCAGGAGAGATAACTTGGATTCCCAACTATATAAGGTTATACCCTGGTTGGACGCCCGAGAGTTTCTCCTAAGGAATGCAACGTATGATCAAGGCGCCGAGGTACACGGTTGAGCTGTGGGTGCCCGGGATGGATGAACCTACCCTGGCCATCCATGGAAAGTCTTGGCTTACGATGTGTTCGGCCCGAAGAAAACCCCACTTAGGGTGCAGTCTTGTAACTATAAGCCATATAAGGCATAAAGGACAAGGCTGCGAAAACAACTGGTTGTTGGCAGAACCGGATGGGAAAGTGCTAGTCTTGTATGGCCGATGTATAATCCTTGAAGGGGCAAACCGGGGAGAGATAAGGGCGATACCCTCCATTAGGGATATGTGTATCAAAAAAGACGGCAATGTCATGGGGCTTTATATTCGCAAGAATGTTTAGGCCCGTCATATTGTCGCGTGACAGAGACAGCAATGTCATGGGACTTTATATTCGCAAGAATATTTAGGCCCGTCATATTGCCGCATGACTGGACAAAAAGCCTAAAGAGAAATGTTAAGATGAGGTCAATGGGTTTTTGAGATAAGGTCAAAAAGATGAGATAAATGAAATCAATAATAAGAGGAAATAAATCGCAAAGACGTCCTGCGATTTCATCGCAAAGACGACAATGTCATAAATCTTAAAAAGCAAAGAGAGAATTAATCTCTCACAAGATGGCTTAGATTTATCATATTGTCGCAGAAAATAAAATAATGATAAGGCAAGATCAATGGATTATTACATATAAGGTAAGAATATCCTGGGATCTTGTCGCATAAAGGTGGCATAATAAGACCTTTAACTAGGAAGGCGAAATAAGACCACAAGAAAAGATATGTCTGAGAAACATATAATAAATTGTTCGTAGAAATAATTGCGATAATTCATTTATCATATTGCAGATTAATAACAAGAGGCAAGTATGGGAACGATGTATAAGAATGATAAATATTGTTATTCATCATTATATGATAAATTCATATAAGTAACGGATGGATAGAAGCAAAAAGGGAATTTATATATATTGAAGAACATCAGGAGTTACAAGTATCTTGTTGAAAGGATGATACAATTTTCCAAAGATAATTATCGCAAGAAAGGAAGAGAAAAATACAGACGAAGATCAAAAAGAAGAAGCAAAATTATTGAGATTTATCTTCACCATTATCTTCATCTTTGTCTTCATTATCTTCATCATCAGTTTCTTCGTCATCTTCGCTTTCATTCTCATCTATATCAGCCTCACTGTCAAAAATAACTGGTACTTCAGATCTGGATGGGATACTTTCCAAGAGGCAGGGATATAGGCTAAGAGAGAGGTTATTATCAATGCAGACTTTCTCAATAGCGTTATTGCGAACAATGAGAAGATTACTATGCAAATTGGAGTTAGATATTTTTATCTTCTCTCGCAGTCTAGTGATCTTATCATTGCGGGAAGCAAGATTATTCGCAAGACCACTTTTTTCTTCTTCAAGTTCTGCGATCCTTTTAGCATGTTTTTCTTCAGATTCTGCGATAACACAATAACAAGTTAGAAATTTATCAAGAATTTACAAAAAATATAAAGATGTTAGAGGAGCAATAAATAACCTTCTCTTTCATGAATCATTTCTTGTATCAAGGTTGCATGTTCGGTGTGAAGACTGACATCTATTGCTAAGTTTTTCCTAGCATTATCGAGAACTGTCGCAGCCCATGCGAATTCATCATCATTTTGAATGAGAAGATGGGAACGGATCTGTTTTTCTCTTTTAAGAAGTTCAATATTTTCATCCTTAAGTCTATCTCTCTCAAGTTCAGTGTCAATAAGGGCATTGCGGAACTTTGATAGAGCTTCAGCGCCTTGAAGAGTAATGCGTTCTTTCTCCTTCTCAAGTTCCTTCTTTTGGGATTTCAAGGTTTTGATTCTTTTTCCAAATTCATCTCTACAAGTCTTAAAACTATTGGATATACTCAAAGTAGATCTATAATCCATTCTTATAAGGGAAATGTGAAATCTAAGTTCATCGATAGATAGAGCATTAATTTTTTCATCGAATAATTATTTAAAGCGTCATTAAGACGCTGAAGAATGGATTCATCTATGGGTTCATCAAAAGAATTAAGAATAAGAGCTTCATCAAGTAAGGTTATAGGCATCTGCAAAATGGTTGTTTAAATAAGCTAAAATAGCAAGAAAGAAGAAAGTAAAAATAAAATAAAATAAATCATACCAATAATTTGTTTGCAGAACTTCTCCTTGTCAGCTAGTTTTTGTTGAAGAACTTCAACATCTACTTCAAGCGATTTATTCTTGTTAAGGAGCTCAGTATTCCCAGATACTTCCAATTGTTTACATTTTTCGCGAAGAATGGATATTTCATCTTCGTATTGCTTATTCTTTTCGCGAAGTTTCGCAGACTCAGATTGTGAATCAGTAAGCCTTCTTTGCGATAATGATAATCTATTTTCTAATTCCGAAGCAACGGAAAAAGAAGTTCTAGCAGTCTGTGGCAGATAAGAGAAAATAAGTAAGGGTAAAAAGAAGATCTTCGAAATTCATGACAAGTGTAAAGGGGCATACCAATGAAGCTAGTGCATGAAGAAAATATGGATTGATAAATCTCGAGACTCCTTTAAGATCTTTATTATTGGTTAAGATGGAAGCATCGCAGATTTTTGAGAGATAATTGCAAGCGTGAGCAATATCGTCATCACCAATACCTTGCATGGGATTTCTAAAGATATTTGACAATTGATCCATAGGAGTCTCAGGTTGAGAAAGACCCATCGCAGATCTAACTCTTGTGGAGGAAAAACGTAATGAAGAGGTGCTCATGGTAGCATCATTATTTATTCTTCCGCTCTCTTCAACCTCATTATCTTTTTCAGCGACATAAGAAATGTCTTTAAGTGGTTGAGTTTTTCTTCTCTTTTTTGGAGGACTCTCAGCAGTTTGATTCTCATTGCGATGAGGAGAAGTGCCAGAACTCTCATTTGGAGTTATTACTTTTTTGCCTTTATCCTTGGCTTCAACTACTGCGACAAATGGTATTTCCTAGAAAACAACCACACATGAAGATAAGAAACAGGGGCAACAATATATTGTTAAAAGTTATAAGAGAATGTTTCTTACTTCATCTGTGAAGGTTTTCAAAAAAATTAGGAGATTGGGATTCCCAGTACTGATGTAGCTAGCCTTCATTTTTCCAATCTGATAACAAATAATTCAATAACTAGTAAGAATAGTATATTTATCTGAATTTGCGAATAATGATTAACTTCGCGAGGTATACCTCAGAATTCTTTTCAGGCCAATTAAAAATCCAAGGATGATAAGCCGCAAGATATGCAGGATTCGCAGGAAGGTTAAGAGTACCAGAAATATATGGACCTTCAAGGAGGAGAGGAAATCTACACCATTTATCATCTTTGGAGAAGCGTGGAATATTGTTTCTTGTGGAATGATAGTCTATATCTTGCATAAGGATTTTATCCTTCGCAACTTTTTTATCCCTATTCAAACGAATAGCCCAACACGTGCTTTCTTTCTTCATTGGAATCACTTGATAATTCGCAAAGAAGTTTTCCACGGTATATTTCGCTGGAATAATTGGAATTTTCTTATAATCAGGATGTTTCGCATCATCAGGATAAAGAGATCCTTTACCAGCTCCACGGGAATCATATTCAAGAATGAGGCGAATACAATCTCCACTTAGTTGGCAGATTGCTCACGAAAGTTTAGCATGAGAAATAATCTCATAAAAAAGAGGGAGATCTGGGTTATAAAGAGGAATAGGAAGGCCAGCTTCTAATTGACCTAGCGAAACAAGGATCTTCTCGTTAGAAGAAGGAAATTTTGAAACAAGATCAATGGAGAGATCAGATTCTGAAGATTGATCAGGGATTTCAGAAAGTGTGAAACCTAAGGATTGAAGCTTCTGCTGGTGCTTTTTGAAAGTGGATTGACCTAATTTTTTAGCAGGAGCCATTTCTTAATATGGGAACGATGGTTAAGGCGAAGAAGAATAAAGAAGAAAAACTGAAAGAATAATTGAGATCCAGAATTTGCGGAAGAAGACGATGAATAGTGAAGTTGCAGAGAAGAAAAGCGAAAGTAAAAAGAAGAAGAGGGATTAGCATAGACGATATTTATAAGAGAGGAAAATTTTCGAGATTATCAATGTGCATTCAATGAAGAAAGGACGTGAATGGTTAAAACTCAACGGTTGGAGGAATACGTGTCAAGGAATAAATGGAGAAAAGAAAAACATGTGTAGGATATTTAGCGATGGATATAGAGACGTGTCAAAATAAAGGAAATATGAAAAGACAAGATGTATTTGATATTCTCGAAAAATATGAGTTGCGGCAAATCAAGAAATTTAAATTCTCATGATCTTTGTCTTCTTCGCAGAAAAGATATGAGAAGAGGCAAGATGTAGGGGAAGAATATTGTCACAACAATATTCCTGCGAAATAAACAACTGTTCTGCGATGCATCGATAATAAACGAATTACTCTGCGGCACATCAGTGATATTCTGCGACACATCCAAAGATGACTTAAACAATGACGTAATGACTGAAAACGACAGAAACACGAAGAAAGTGTGACATGTTTGCGGTATATCAATAAAACCTGCGAAAGATAAAGGAGGTGCCAGCTGCGATTTATCGCAAGAACTCAGATCCGAAATTGAAGGGAATCTTAGCTGTAAATGAGCTGTCATGAGCTTTAATCCACTATGTAAATACCTATATAAAGGAGGTGAATAGTTCCAGAGAGGGGATGAATTTTTGAGGGTGAGGAAAGTTTTTAGGAGAGAGAAAAATCTTTGTTAAGTGTTCTGTGTTCTTGATTTCTGTAATTCCTTAAGGTCATATTAATGAAAAAGTGTTCTTAATCTTCAAATTATGTCATAAATATTGATAGATTCTTGAGTAGGGTGTAGTGTGGGAATTCCTGCAACTACAAGAACTTATGAGTTTTGCAAGAGGACGCATAGGCGTAACTGAAATACCGGCTTCAGTGCAATCTTTACGGAGCTTACGTCCTTCTTCTACTAAATCAAACCACTCATCACAAGAAACAACACCTTTGTGTGAATACATCGAATTGGTCATTGTGATTTCGGGAACAAGAGCCGGTTTTTCGTTTGTTTCTTCATGCATTTGTGATTTCCCTGTATCCTTCGTTACCTCATTTTCTGATGATACAAAAGATGATGATGAAGAGTCCATGATGTTTTTTCTAAGAAGCTTGTTTTGTTGATGATTGGTAGACGTGAGAGTTGTGTTGATATTTATTTATATTTTGAATTGGTGTGACGAGACCTATTTATATTATTTTAGACTAACAATCCGAAACCAAAAGAGTCGGATGAGAAGGTAACTTTTGTTCCAAAAGCTAATTTTTTAATTTATTTTTTAACTTTCAGAACTTAAACTAAAATTAATGTTACATTGCTCTCGTTTGGCCGTATTTTTTCTTTAGATCCATACAATTGGCCACTAAATATTGGAAACGAAAAATACAATCACCCCACAACAAAGAATACTACTTATTTACCAAAATTAAATAAAGAGTACAGTGTAGAAATTAAAATGCAAATTCGTCACACTTCTACACCTAATACAAATTACAATAAAAATCTAAATAAATGCCCATCCGCAAACTAGGAAAAAGATATATCCTTATTCCATTTTCAAAGTGATGGAGTAAAGTGATGGAAAAAAACAAAATAATTTTTTTTAGCAAACTACGCCTAATACAAGTTGTCTAGTGAGAGTACGCCTAATACAAGTTGTTTAGTGAGAGTAAAGTGATGGAGAGCGGTTGAGCGTGAATTGTTTGAAGTGATGGATGGAAAAGAATCACTCCAAATCTTGCTTTTTCTCTCTGTTATTATCTTTTTATTTATTGGTATAGAAAAATGGTCTTGTCTAGTCTAGTGAGAGTACAGCTGATGGATGTAATCAGTCTATGATGCATATTATCTTTTTATGTGATAGATAAATGGTCTAATTTAGTGAGAAGGATTATTTCATATTAGTCGTAATAGCATTGTTCCTTTTAGGGAGGGATTTTATGTCGATAGAAGGAGAGGCATGACTTGAGTTGGACTTGGGGTTGTTTTTTGGGAACATTATTTAAATAAACATCGAAATACTCCCTTTATAATATATCCTATTCAATTGTTAAAAATATCTCTATTTTCTGAAAGTGGAAGCTAATAGCACAAGTTACTTTCAGAAGTGGAATACAAATAGGGTGAAGGATTCAACTATGGCTAGGAATTTTAAAGTATAAAGTCTAAAGTCTAAAGTTATAAAGACCCCTGAATATGTGGCCTGAGAAATTTTTTAGATAGACACAAAAATAGATTTCTATATAAAAATAAAAATCAAACCGTCCAAAAATCGACCCTTTGTTGGCGCCCAAAAATAAAAATTAACTAAAGTATTATAATATCATGATATTGGTGTAAATGGAATTAACCATTTATATTAAATAATGTAAATCTTATCCCAAGATAGCTTTAATTACACTAAAATTAATCAATTTCCAAGACAAAAACTGAGAAAAACAAGAAAAAAAGTGACCTATTAATGCTTTCTAATAGCCAGAAAATACAAAACAGTGAACCATTATAAAGTAAAGGTACGACGAGACAGCTTAAGTGTTCCCGAGTCTCAAACGAGGGCCTGACTTTTCCTGCTTTTGCTCTAAGCAGAGCAAACAGAGCTGCTACACGTACCGGAGGAAAAACTCACCCAAAACCGAGCCCTCACAGTTTGGTGGGCCCCGGGGGAGTTAACAGGGGGGCCGGTTAAAATTATGGTGTGACCCACCATTAATCTCTCTCACCCCGGTTTTAGGGTGGTTTTTTCCCAAAATGTGGTGTCAGTCCCAACGTCAGAAAATCTATCAAGTATTTAACATTTGTTACGAAATCTCCTTAAATTCGCCACATAATCCAAAACTCCATAACCAGAATGGGCAAAAGGAAAAGAAAAAGAAAGAAAAAATAACGGGACAAATCTGAAGTGGGCCATTTTCTATATCACGCGAGAAAAGTTAGTGAGTAGTCAAATTATAGACGGTGAATTTACAGACAAAAAGTAAATGAGTACACACTTCGGAGCAAGGAGTAAAGAAGATTTACAAACCCACTTTTTCTTGCACTATGTTTTATTAGTGTCGTACTTCACTCTATGTATTCTAACTTATGTATGTCACTGAGATAGCTAGCTTCACATTTTTATCTTTTAACATGAAATTTATTACAGATATGTTTGGTGGATGAAATCTTTTGAATGACTCATTCATTACATGGAGTCAAAAAGTGAACCCACCTTTAAATTATTTTGGACACTTTCATTTTATGTTTTTTTATTGACCGCACCTGTTCACAGGGACGACAAAAACTATACACAGGGCCATTTTTCATACACTATTTTCAAAGTTGATTGACCAAAAAGTAAGAACTTTAGGAAAAGCAGAATAAAAGATTGATCTTTTACTGTTAATATAGGTGAGTGATTTCGTTCTTATCGTAGTGATGAAATGAGAAAAATAATCAGTGATGATGATGATCACGAATAGAGATGCTAACGAACTCCCCTTAGTAAGGGCACATGTCCACTTAAAATTGGTTATATTCGAATTAATCTGGGTATACCCTAATCAAGCTAGGTTATATTACTCTCCTTTGACTTGAAAATTGTCTTTTGCGGGGTTCAAAATTAACTATCTAGTTGCAAGTGGATCCATATAATTAGATACAACCTGTTATTAGAAATTAAAATTCAAATAACCACATTAAAATTGAAATAGCAACACAAAAAAGAGCACAACTTACCAACCCAAAAAAAAAATTAAATGCAAATTCGTCACGTTTCCACACTTAATACAACTTACTTTTAAAGATAAATAAGCTATTATCAAACTAGAAATCAATAGCTTACACATTTGCAAACCCATCATAAAAACCTCCCCTATTTCCTTGGACGTTGATTGTAATTATGTGCTTCAATATCTCCTCTCATTCCAATATTCATTAACTCTACCATAATGAGTATCTCAAATAAAGCCTGCCCGAAATTCACCTCCTCAGTAAAAATTCCCGTGCCATGATATGGAATGTGACATGAGCTGCACACTGGGATCCCCAACATGTTACACTCTTTACGTAACAGGCGATCTTCTTCTACGTTTGAAAACCATTCATCACAAAATTGGCTTTCATTTTCTATAGTATAGAAATTAGTTACCACCCGCTTGTGAGAATCAAACACAGGATGTCCATGTATATATTGCCATCCATATATGGTAGTATATGTGTTGTTTTGGTCTTCATTTTTATTACCCTTTCTAGACCTGGATCCAACTGAAGTTACGATTGATTGTTGTGAACATACAGACATTTTATTTGGATACGTTGAAAGATACCACAAAACGAGGTTTACCACTAAAAATTAATAACACTTTTTTTTATTCTCTATTTTCTTCATAAAAACTATAACAACTCTTTGGAATACAAAAGGTTTATATAGGAGAGCGTGGGGCGTTCCGGAATAAATATTAGGTGAGTCTCCAAGTGTGGTCTTTCAGTGTTGATGTGAAAGACACTGCTAGTATCTATAACATCAACCTAGTGTTCTCTTTTATTTATTTGTTGATTGAGGCTCTCGAGGAAGAAGATACGCTAAAAGCAACACAATAGTAGAGTATCTTCAACAATTATCACTGGGGAGATGTAGCTTATTATCAAACTTTTGAGAAGACTCACAAAGCCTATGAATTTCAAATGACTGGAGTAGATACACCTAACGGTCAATGGGGCATTCATCCTCAAGGAATGCCAGGCGTGTTGGTGGTAAGTGTAGTTTGGTTGATATTTTGTATATGTTTAACTTTCAAATTTTTGTTTTAATAGTTGTTTTTGTGTTTTAGGTTTGGGCTATTCGAGTCTTCCCGACATTTTTTGAGAAGTGTGGAAAATAGATATATATTAATGGGTGGCTCCCCTATATTCTTACTGTGTGCTGCACTAATGCCCTGACCCATGTGAATGTTGGTAGCGCATTAGAACCGGTATGAGTATGTCTTTAGAAATATATTTCTTTGAAATTTGAATTTAATGTTGTTTTTTACCATCTTCGCCCTATTGCAGAAAGATTCTGTTGTTCAATTCATGGAAGACATCATATGGCCTGAGCCTCGGTTCGACCGGCTTTTAATTCCTGGGGTAATTGCGGGTAATGTCACCAGAGATCAAGCTAGTGATACGGCTTTTAATACTTTGTATGACGATGATATAGAGGTTGACGGCTTGGAAGAACAAGCTAGAGACGCAGCAGTTAATCCTCGGTCTGATGGTGATATTTTGAAGGATAGGATGGATCAGCTTTTCAGTTTGGTGTTAGGTATGAAGAGTGAGTCTCTAGGCAAGTTGGAAGAATTAAGTTACAAGGTGTTCGATTTGAAAAATACATGCACCGAATTGAAAGAGAAGGTTACATTTTTGAAGGAGGAGGTTTCAGTTTTAAAGTCAAGAACTGTGAGTAATTTGGAATATTTTTATTTTGTTAAGTTTTACAGTTAAACCTATTCATAACTTGAAAATTAATTGAGTCGATGTGAAATATTGTGTAACAGTTTCGTGCTCCATATATGGGTAATTGCACCAATGAAGGAATGCCGGATGGGCCAAGTTGGAACCCAAATAACAAAGTGAAAGAGGTTGGTAAAGAAAGTGGTGTTGATTTATATGGGAAGCCTATTCTTGATGTTGGTAAAGACGCTGTGGGTAATGAAGAAGCAGAAACACGGCGCTATAACATTTTAAGCGACGATGATGTAAACGCCCATGATGATGTTGAACTTCTTAGTACACCAGTACTATACAATACTCCAAATAAGATAGGCAAAGATCTTTGTTCGTTCTTATTGCTCGAATTTTAATGTGCATGAGTAAGAATATATGATTAATTTTTGTTGGTCATTAGCATGTATAGGTTTCCTATTAGTTTTGCATTATGTCACAATAGACAAATCACAATAGGTCTATGTACGTAATGTCTGCAGTTAATAAAATTCGCTCTTGAATGCCTGACTATGAAGTAGGTAATATATATACACATTTTGCTATTAGTCGTCTCTACTGGATAGTGACTATTTCATACAATAAGCCAGTTGTTGAAAAAATAATTGTTCTTCTTGTGAATTTTGCTTCAAATGTTGTAGTCATGTTCGCTTTCTCTCCATTTAAGTTTGTTGTATTATGTATCTGATGTTGTTTATTATCCTAGTTACTCAGTAACTCGTTTTTAAACATCGGATTGTTCATTTTATAAGAACGGCGTGATATTTCTCCATTTGTTTGTTATTAAACTTCAGAAATCCTTTTAATCTTATGGAATATTTGGTTGATAGTAAACGGTGAATGGAACTTCTCTTTGTTAAATAACAGAATTAAGTCATTTGTTGACCGTAGTATTTTCATTAATTGTGTTCACCGGTTCTTGAAATTCTTCTCATTGACTCTGTTTTTGTAGGCCGATAAAAATTCAAAAAGCCCCCAATGGAAAAAAAGAAATCTTGATGAAGCTGAAGCGTCCAGATATGTTGATGACAATACTCTCCCAAAGTTTGGCAGAGTACGGAAGCTTAGTAAAGCGCTACAACCTCCATTTACCGATGGAAATAATTTGAATAAGCCTAGAGTTGTGCCTGGAAATAAGGTTAATTTTGCGGCAGATGGTGGTGATCATAAGAAGAATGGTCGGAAGAAGGTTAAGTGTACTTGAAGCACTGAAAAGTCTGGGAATAGAATTGAAATTGGGGATTCCCCTTTGACAGAGGTTGATGAGAATTATACCCTGAAGAAGACGTTTTTGCCTGAAAAACTCAAAGTGAAAATAGATTATTTCAAAATTTTCAGATTGGACTCTGGAGTTACTGAGAAGGATGTACAGGATGTGAACGATTACATCAACATAGGGTGAGTGTCCCCAAAACATCCTTTATTTATTTGTTTGTTTTTGGTGTCCTTGTTTATTTTGATCGTAACTTTGTGTTATGGATGTTTGTATGGGACAGTGTTGACTACAAGGAAGATGACCCCTTTGCGACTTGTAACCAGTTTAAAACACTACTGGATAAAAATGGATGTCTAGGTGATGAAGTAAGTTAGATTCCATCTGTTGATCCTGTAAAAAAAACAATGTAACTATCTAATGGTAAAAGTTTTTTGCAGAAGAAACTCATCTCTTTTGTGTCGTCCCGCAAAGATATTAACAAAGATGTTGCTACTCATGCGCCCAGTCACTCTCTGCGCCGATGGGAAGTGCATGACCATAGACGCTTGCTTTCAGGTCTGTTAACTGTAAAATAGCTACTTAAATTGTGTATTAACTAATTTATGTGTTGTAAGTAATCTTCCTTGATGTTGAACAGCCATGCCTGACAATGGATGACGAGTTCAAATCCGCCAATCGTTATCCATATGGACATAGGCCTGAAGGCGGTAAACCTTGGGCAGATGTAGATGTGATATATGGCGTGGTCCACATTAAAAGACGATATGAACACTGGGTCGCAATATGTATTAAATTTAAGGAGAAGAAAGTAATTATATATGATTCCCTTAGACCGCGTCAAACTCGTGAATCAGGGGAGTGTACAATGAAATAATACAGATTCGTGACTATTTAAGCCAACTGTACAACCAGGGGTCCATGTGGAAAGCTGTATTTCTTGAGGATCCGCTCCTCCCTCAATAGGATGATGGGTAACCACTCTCTACTTGAAATATTTTTTCCTCGCCCAGGCTATATGTATACATTCAAGTAGTGTAGGAGTGATATGAAATTCAAAGACAATGTTTGTTTTATGGAAATTGAAGCAACTTTCTTATGCTTAATCCATTTATGCATATTGCAGATGCTCGTGTGGGGTGTATGCTTTGAAGTTCGTTGAATATATGATTAGGGGGGTTCCTCTGTCGTGTATTAAAAAGGAGTACCTTCACCGCTATCGTTGTGAAATTTCCATACAGTTGTTCAAGAGAAAATCCATACAGGTAAATAAAGCCATAAAGAGTAGTGAATAATTAGTAGTATTTATTTTAACTTTAGGATCCTTACTCTGAATAACACCTTAATTTTTTGGTGCAGTTTTCGTGCTATTAGGATTTACGGACAGGTACGGGTTGTCTGTCAATTTTAGTGGACGACCTTAGTACCCATGAGTGGCACATGGAATCTTTTGGCCCCTTGTGTTTTTGTACATTTACGTGTATGAACGCTGTTCATCATTTTCTAAGCTTTTGATAGGTTATTTTGTATATCTGGCAGTGGGGAAGTGATAAATGTAATTGGTTGAGGTAGATTTGTAATTGTCTAAAACCTTGTTGTAATATTCGCAAACAAAACCAAAAAATTGAAGACATCCAACTTAAAAGCATAGCGGCTTTACCATAAGAGAGAGAACAGTATTGATCATATATTGGTTATGGTAGAGAATTTTTACTAGCTAGGTTATTTTGTATAGAGATCTTTTACTAGCGGCTTTACCAGTAAGATCAATAAGGCATTGTTTAGAATATTGGTTAACGATTTTGGTTGTTCCCAATCTTTTTACTAGCTAAGTATGGAAGTCTGAGCCTAAAATGAAATTCATCGCACATTTAAACATGCAATTGGTCTTATTTTATAATATATTTGCTCTAACGCCACATCGCCTGCACATTATCTTTCACGAGGGAAATTATAATAAAATCACACTCTTTCTACTCTTCCTCCCTCGTCTGTAAATCTATCTCTCCCACTCCTTCGAAGCCTGAAGTCACAGAACATCCCCTCAACAGCGTTAACAATGTTTGATACTTCTTAGAAGTTGAAAATATAGACTGGCATGTTCAGATCGATTGCAATTAAAATCAGGTAAATTTTCTATCTAGGGTTTTCAATCGTTATTTTTTGATTCATCGATTAATAAGAGATGATTGAAACCCAAGTTGTTTTTATTCATCGATTAATAAGAGATGATTGAAACCCAATTTCGTTTCCATCATTATATAAAACCCAATTTTATTGAAAGGAAATTTTGAGGATTCTGTGGAATATATTAGTTAAAGTTGTTTTAAACTTGCAAATGAAACTGCATTATTTCCACCCCTTTGGTACTAGTCAAGACATCTATTCTCGTGGGGAAGGATTATTTGGTGCTGATGGATTATAAATGACAAAGGATACATGTATAATAGGTTAAATCAATTTTCAGTTTACTAAATCTATTTCTCATACAAATATCTGTCTTTGTGTCGATTTGATTCCCTTATACCTGGTACAACTCCTCAGTCAGACGGAGTTGGCAAGGAAATCATTTTGATTTGCAACTATTTAGACCAAAGGTACGATTGTGCCTTATGGAAGGCTCGATATGAGGATACACCGCTCCTCCCTCAACAAGACGATTCGTAAGTACTCTCTACTGGTGAACAAAATATTATTTAACCGCAACCCACTACTGGGTATGTAGTATACATCTTAAGTTGTGATACAAACGGCCCGGAATACAAAAACAATGTCTGCTTTTGGTAAATTCAATTGAAAATGAAATAAGTTTCTTATGCGTAATCCATTTATGCATATTTCAGATGCTCATGTGGGGTGTGTGCTTTGAAGTTCGTTGAATATCTGATCAGGAGTATTCCTCTGTCACGTATTAAAAAGGAGAATCTTCATCAATATCGTCGTGAATTCGCTTTACAGTTGTTCAAGAGAGATTCCATAAAGGTAAAAAAAAAATACAGCGTCGAAGCTACAACCTGTTTATGGCTTCACCATTATCACAAGTATAACATGTTTATGTTTGGTGCAGTTATCATGTGACTAGAAGTATGGACGGTGTTGGGTTCTCAGACCTGTGAATATTTTTTGGACGGCCGTTTTACCCAGGAGTGGCTCATTATCCTTGTGGCCCCTGTTTTTTTGGTACATGTCTATGTGGATATTTTGTTCATGATGTATAGATTCTGAAAGGTTTTGCAAGATTTTTTCACCGGGCGGTGTGGAATTGATGAATGAAATTGGTTTCCATGTAGTTTCTTTATCAGAAAGATGCAATTTCATATTACTGTTATTTACCAACCAGTCATTGCTCCAGTACAGTTAAAATTTAATAGAGTTGTTATTACCAACAAGTGATGGTCACTAGGTCATTGAAAATTAAAGTAGTTGAAGGAAATGCTTCCATCTCATTCCAATGGTTAAAACCATGGTAAGCAAGAAAGTGTAAACTTTTATGTATATCAATGGTAACGGTAAGACTTGAAGTTCAAATATATTGCAAGATAGAATTGAGTTGAAGACAAAGCTACATAAAGCTTGGCAACATTGCCATTAACTACAAAAACACAGGATTCACTATGCCCAGTTTAAGAGAGACTCAACACACTGATGCAATTAAATTTTATTGGAATTACAAAATGATCGTACTATTTAATTTGGTTTACAAAATGCTCATCAACCATCAGATCTAACAGTTACCAAAAACACGGCCCTTTTTTTTAAACTTATATGCCCTTCACTTATAACCCAAGTAACAACTTAACCCCAGTTAATTAGATACATGGGCACCATGTAGACCCCTGAATATGTAATGGTGAACATTTAGGAGCCTTGGTGCGTCTTCTTAATAACGACCAGTACGACATCAGCAATTCCCACCCCTTCTTCGAAAACACCAAAGCAGCAGCAGCAGTGGTCCATCAACATCTTCAAAACCCCCATAGCAGCGGAGGTCCATTACAACCTCCATCAACATCTTCAAAACCACCATACCATAGCAGTTGGGTCTTTTTACACCTCTAACATCTTTCAAACCACCCCAACAATTGGGTTTATTTCCCACCTCCATCAACATCTTGAAAACTATCACATTCAATCAGTAAACAAAAGGAAATAAACAAAAAAATGCAGAACTTATATCTTATAAACAAATGTCATTTTATTATTTTAACCATCATTAACCTATATAACTTTCCACCACCACCATCATCAAGAACTGTAAAACCAAATGGAGTGATACAACTCACTAATAAACTCGAAGACTAGAGTATTCACTCGCATACATTAGCATTTTAGAGATTCTCAAACAACCTTCCATCAACAATTCTTATAGACATCAACACAGTTCAAATAAATGCATAAATCATGTCACTACCAACCACATCATGAATTATATCACATACAAACTATAGACAGATAAATAAGTCAAATTGTCTCTGAAACATTCACCAACAAACGATGACAGACTGCCATTTTAGCATTTTCAGCACCGAAGGCCTATATTAAAAATTATTTAAAAGCTTCATTATTCAATGAAAATAAGCACATTTTATCTAGTTGGAAACTAGAGATGTCCCATGAGAACTCCTTAGAATACTCCCAGGACTAGTTCAGAGTCTAACTACTCCAAAACCAACCAACAAAACTGTCACGTGCTGTCCTTCCCGGAAGTCCGTTGAGACTGCCTGTACACTTTTCATAGTAGCTTCTAAATTACAGATCCAAACGACATGCCCATTTGATAGATTATAGAGGACACCACAACAAACATTTCTCGAAGACAAACCATTATCTAAAACCCCGCCAATACACACCAAAACCAGCCTCCAAAAACGTTGTTCGCACAAATCCTTTATAAGGGTTTGGTGAGACATTCTATCAAACATGCTAGCTCCATGGAAAATTCAGAGTTTAATTCAGAATTCACTCAATTCCTAACACAATACATATATGTAATTGTAAGACATTATTTAAAACACAAACAAACATATGCAAAATCAAGGATGATACTGTTCAAGGATTTGATATCATCATCAACAATTTCAATTATGGGGAAACAACTATTTTAACATTGTAAATCATGAAGTTCATTTGTAAAAACCGCTAAAAAAAATAATATCATACCAAAGTAGTGATCTCACGACCTGCACTCTCACTTCTGCCTCAATAGCAAACACATTATGTGCTAACAATTGACCTAAATTAAGGAATCCTTGTTCCACAACACCTGTTCTTTAATGCTTCTAAGAAGAATGTATTGCAAACAATCAACAAAAGTAAGAGAGGATACAAGTATTCAACATAAAAGTGGTACACAAAACTAGTTACATTCAATTATGTGCACATAAATACAGTACCTGAGACTAGCTCCTTATAGATCAAATACCCCTACCAGGGTAGATCAACATGAACCGACTCCACCACTCCCTTTATGCAGGAATTCTTGAATCTCCCACCACATTAAAAACCACCTTTTACCACTATAATTTCGCGATTGAAAACACCAACAACAAATCCCTTTAAAATGGTGATACATGCCCAAGAAGTAACACAAACTAACAAATCCGAAAATAATCTAATTAGAGTATCTGAGCAGTCAATCCAAAAACTTAAATTTGATGGAACTATTTCCTAAGATTAGTAAAGTTAACACCACGAGGAAGGAACATAATTCATGTAAAATAAAAAAAAATAGTACATCAAATAAGAAAAATATCATCGACTAATTGCGACCGGCATACCATCAAGCAAGGTATGTGTACCATATGGTAACAAGGGTAATAGGCAAGATACCAGTAACCAACCACATCAAAACATAGTTTTATTTACTAATATGTAGGAAGTCATAAATAGTACACCTAAATGTAATACACCAAACCATACCGAAGAGTGGCCTCACGAGCTGCACTCTACCTTCTGCCTTCTTTGTTGTTCCATTCTGGATCACCTACAAAGTAGCACCAACGATTGTCCTAAATTAAGGCTTCTTAATAGCACCGCGCCTCTTCTTTATTGCTTCGGCAACAATGTCCTGCAAACAATCAACAAAGTAAGACAAGGGATTCTGTTAAAATAACTACTTACCATAGTAACTTCGACTCTATATTAGGTTGTCAAATAGAGAACTAAAATCATAGAACATGGTTCCAGAACTGTATGAATGGAACAAAAAGTACAAAGCAGTAAACCAAAGAAAATAGATACAACTTCCATGATGAATTACCTTCTCATCAGTCAAACCTACTTCTTTATACACCGATTAAAAACTTCCAAACCTAATTATTGACTGTTTCATGATTCATAAGTCACTCAATACCTCGTAATCAGATGCAATGTAAGAAATCCAAGAAATATGCCATCTTTAGAGGTCAAATTTTAGAACTAAAGCAAAATCTGAAAATTATATCAATTGCAAACTCTTACAACAATAAACACCTTCAAAGATTAAATGCCTTAATGAAACCCTAATACACGGCTATTAATGAAACCCACTTCAGAAAACTCTTATTTTCCAATCCAAATCCGCAGTAAAATAAACACCTTCAAAGATGAATTTTCTCAACCCTGAATAGTGACCAGACCAAATAATACCGAACATAACAAAGCCTTACATTAGAAAGAAAAGTATATAGAGATCTTTGATTATTATTCGAAAATTAACTGAAACAAATTGAAAAGCAGTATATGAGCTCTGATAAAAAAAATTAGCAGGGGGTGATTTGATTTTTGAAAGAAAAAAGGAGAGTAAGGTTTTGAGTTTTAATGGAGGCAGTATAAGAGGAAAACAAAAACCCGCACAATGGGGCTAGAACTATCACTTGGTTATTCTAATAGATGGATAAGAATAGGCGGACGCTCCAAAGGCGACATTGTTTATTTATATTTTTCTGGAGAGAGAGTATTTTTCCCAAAATTATTAGGGCGGGACACATATACTAGGGCGCGCCCAAATTTGCCGCCTAGTATTTCCACTGAATTGGTTTGGGCGCCAAACGAAATTGTGGCGGGAAGTTCACTTATGGGTGTAAGTAATCCGTATGACGTCTTGTGAATGTCTTCCTATTGGTTGAATATTATGTACACGGATTCTTGTGTATGCATTATCACCTGGCTCTGAGATCGAATCATGGACGGAAGCGGACTATTATAAATCAGAAACTTTGTAAATAAGATGAATCCATCCATTTACATGTAAGATTCTTTTGTAATATTACCCAAAACCTTAAACAAACTCTATTCTGACATATTGTATGCATACACTGGCTACAAGATCGAAACCTGGGCGGGAGTCGACTTATATAAGAATTGAACATCACATGTTTAGAAGTGAACATCACATGAACGGGAGATGAAATATATTAGAAGTGAACATCACATGTTCAAAGATTACAAGAGTTAGGCATGAGTTTGTAGTCCGGATGAACGGGAGATGAAATATATATCAGAAGTGAACATCACATGTTCAAAGAATAATAGAGTTAGACCCGAGTTTCTCTTCCGAGTGAACTAGAGATGAAATATATATCATAATTGAACATCACATGTTTAAAGATTACTAGAGTTAGACCCGAGTTTCTCGTTCGGATTAACTGGAAACAAAATATATCAGAATTGAACATCACATGTTTAAAGATTACAAGAGTTAGGCATGAGTTTGTAGTCCGGATGAACGGGAGATGAAATATATTAGAAGTGAACATCACATGTTCAAAGATTACAAGAGTTAGGCATGAGTTTGTAGTCCGGATGAACGGGAGATGAAATATATATCAGAAGTGAACATCACATGTTCAAAGAATACTATAGTTAGACCCGAGTTTCTGTTCCGGGTGAACTAGAGATGAAATATATATCAGAAGTGAACATCACATGTTCAAAGAATATTATAGTTAGACCCGCGTTCCTCATCCAGATGAAAAGGAGACGAAATATATATCAGAATTGAACATCACATGTTCAAAGATTACAAGAGCTAGGCATGAGTTTGTAGTCCGGATGAACGGGAGATGAAATATATTAGAAGTGAACATCACATGTTCAAAGAATACTATAGTTAGACCCTTATTGGACTTCCGGGTGAACTAGAGATGAAATATATATCAGAAGTGAACATCACATGTTTAAAGATTACTAGAGTTAGACCCGAGTTTCTCGTTCGGATTAACTGGAAACGAAATATATCAGAATTGAACATCACATGTTTAAAGATTACAAGAGTTAGGCATGAGTTTGTAGTCCGGATGAACGGGAGATGAAATATATTAGAAGTGAACATCACATGTTCAAAGAATACTATAGTTAGACCCGAGTTGGACTTCCGGGTGAACTAGAGATGAAATATATATCAGAAGTGAACATCACATGTTCAAATAATACTAGAGTTAGACCCGAGTTTCTCTTCCGAGTGAACTAGAGATGAAATATATATCATAATTGAACATCACATGTTAAAAGATTACTAGAGTTAGACCCGAGTTTCTCGTTCGGATTAACTGGAAACGAAATATATCAGAATTGAACATCACATGTTCAAAGAATACTAGAGTTAGACCCGAGTTGGACTTCCGGGTAAACTAGAGATGAAATATATATCAGAAGTGAACATCACATGTTCAAAGAATACTAGCGTTAGACCCGAGTTTCTCTTCCGAGTGAACTAGAGATGAAATATATATCATAATTGAACATCACATGTTTAAAGATTACTAGAGTTAGACCCGAGTTTCTCGTTCGGATTAACTGGAAACGAAATATATCAGAATTGAACATCACATGTTTAAAGATTACTAGAGTTAGGCATGAGTTTGTAGTCCGGATGAACGGGAGATGAAATATATTAGAAGTGAACATCACGTGTTCAAAGATTACAAGAGTTAGGCATGAGTTTGTAATCCGGATGAACGGGAGATGAAATATATATCAGAAGTGAACATCACATGTTCAAAGAATACTATAGTTAGACCCGAGTTTCTGTTCCGGGTGAACTAGAGATGAAATATATATCAGAAGTGAACATCAAATGTTCAAAGAATACTATAGTTAGACCCGCGTTCCTCGTCCAGATGAAAAGGAGACGAAATATATATCAGAATTGAACATCACATGTTCAAAGATTACAAGAACTAGGCATGAGTTTGTAGTCCGGATGAACGGGAGATGAAATATATTAGAAGTGAACATCACATGTTCAAAGAATACTATAGTTAGACCCGAGTTGGACTTCCGGGTGAACTAGAGATGAAATATATATCAGAAGTGAACATCACATGTTCAAAGAATACTAGAGTTAGACCCGAGTTTCTCTTCCGAGTGAACTAGAGATGAAATATATATCATAATTGAACATCACATGTTTAAAGATTACTAGAGGTAGACCCGAGTTTCTCGTTCGGATTAACTGGAAACGAAATATATCAGAATTGAACATCACATGTTTAAAGATTACAAGAGTTAGGCATGAGTTTGTAGTCCGGATGAACGGGAGATGAAATATATTAGAAGTGATCATCACTGGAATAAATATTTTGATAGTTATTCGTGAGTTTATCAAGCGGGTGAAAATGACCATATTACCCTTATTGGAAATAAGCAAAGTAAATGTTACGGACATTGAAAATGACCATATTACCCTTATGGGGAAAAATGATAGTAAATATAAGATATACTGTGGAAATGACCATACTACCCTTATGGGAAAAAAGAAAAGTAAATGTTACGGACATTGAAAATGACCATATTACCCCTATCAGAAATAAGCAAAGTAAATGTTACGGACGGTGAAAATGACCATATTACCCTTATTGGAAAAAAGTGGAATAAATATTACGGAGACGGTGAAAATGACCATATTACCCTTATTGGGAAAAAGGAAAGTACATGTTATATACTGTGGAAATGACCATATTACCCTCATTGAAAAAAAGTGGAATAAATATTATGGAGACGGTGAAAATAACCATATTACCCTTATCGGAAATAAGCAAAGTAATTTTTTGGAGAACGTTGAAAATGACCATATTACCCTATTGGAAATAAGCAAAGTAAATGTTATGGACATTGAAAATGACCATATTACCCTTATGGGGAAAAATGATAGTAAATATAAGATATACTGTGGAAATGACCATACTACCCTTATAGGAAAAAGGAAAAGTAAATGTTACGGACATTGAAAATGACCATATTACCCCTATCGGAAATAAGCAAAGTAAATGTTACGGACGGTGAAAATGACCATATTACCCTTATTGGAAAAAAGTGGAATAAATATTACGGATTCGGTGAAAATGACCATATTACCCTTATTGGGAAAAAGGAAAGTACATGTTATATACTGTGGAAATGACCATATTACCCTCATTGAAAAAAAGTGGAATAAATATTATGGAGACGGTGAAAATAACCATATTACCCTTATCGGAAATAAGCAAAGTAATTTTTTGGAGAACGTTGAAAATGACCATATTACCCTTATTGGAAATAAGCAAAGTAAATGTTACGGACATTGAAAATGACCATATTACCCTTATGGGGAAAAATGATAGTAAATATAAGATATACTTGTGAAATGACCATACTACCCTAATGGGAAAAAGGAAATGTAAATGTTACGGACATTGAAAATGACCATATTACCCCTATCGGAAATAAGCAAAGTAAATGTTACGGACGGTGAAAATGACCATATTACCCTTATTGGAAAAAAGTGGCATAAATATTACGGAGATCTAGAATATGACCATATTACCCTTATTGGAAAAAAGGAAAGTAAATGTTATATACTGTAGAAATGACCATATTACCCTCATTGGAAAAAAGTGGAATAAATATTATGGAGATCAGAAAAATGACCATATTACCCTTATCGGAAATAAGCAAAGTAACTGTTACAGACGGTGAAAATGACCATATTACCCTTATTGGAAATAAGCAAAGTAAATGTTACGGACATTGAAAATGACCATATTACCCTTATGGGGAAAAATGATAGTAAATATAAGATATACTGTGGAAATGACCATACTACCCTTATGGAAAAAAGGAAAAGTAAATGTCACGGACATTGAAAATGACCATATTACCCCTATCGGAAATAAGCAAAGTAAATGTTACGGACGGTGAAAATGACCATATTACCCTTATTGGAAAAAAGTGGCATAAATATTACGAGACAGGTGAAAATGACCATATTACCCTTATTGGAAAAAGGAAAGTAAATGTTATATCTTGTGGAAATGACCATATTACCCTCATTGGAAAAAAGTGGAATAAATATTATGGAGACGGTGAAAATAACCATATTACCCTTATCGGAAATAAGCAAAGTAATTTTTTGGGGAACGTTGAAAATGACCATATTACCCTTATTGGAAATAAGCAAAGTAAATGTTACGGACATTGAAAATGACCATATTACCCTTATGGGGAAAAATGATAGTAAATATAAGATATACTGTGGAAATGACCATACTACCCTAATGGGAAAAAGGAAATGTAAATGTTACGGACATTGAAAATGACCATATTACCCCTATCGGAAATAAGCAAAGTAAATGTTACGGACGGTGAAAATGACCATATTACCCTTATTGGAAAAAAGTGGCATAAATATTACGGAGACGGTGAAAATGACCATATTACCCTTATTGGAAAAAAGGAAAGTAAATGTTATATACTGTGGAAATGACCATATTACCCTCATTGGAAAAAAGTGGAATAAATATTATGGAGACTGTGAAAATAACCATATTACCCTTATCGGAAATAAGCAAAGTAATTTTTTGGGGAACGTTGAAAATGACCATATTACCCTTATTGGAAATAAGCAAAGTAAATGTTACGGACATTGAAAATGACCATATTACCCTTATGGGGAAAAATGATAGTAAATATAAGATATACTGTGGAAATGACCATACTACCCTTATGGGAAAAAGGAAAAGTAAATGTCACGGACATTGAAAATGACCATATTACCCCTATCGGAAATAAGCAAAGTAAATGTTACGGACGGTGAAAATGACCATATTACCCTTATTGGAAAAAAGGAAAGTAAATATTACGGAGACGGTGAAAATGACCATATTACCCTTATTGGAAAAAAGGAAAGTAAATGTTATATACTGTGGAAATGACCATATTACCCTCATTGAAAAAAAGTGGAATAAATATTATGGAGACGGTGAAAATAACCATATTACCCTTATCGGAAATAAGCAAAGTAATTTTTTGGGGAACGTTGAAAATGACCATATTACCCTTATTGGAAATAAGCAAAGTAAATGTTACGGGCATTGAAAATGACCATATTACCCTTATGGGGAAAAATGATTGTGAATATAAGATATACTGTGGAAATGACCATACTACCCTTATGGGAAAAAGGAAAAGTAAATGTTACGGACATTGAAAATGACCATATTACCCCTATCGGAAATAAGCAAAGTAAATGTTACGGACGGTGAAAATGACCATATTACCCTTATTGGAAAAAAGTGGCATAAATATTACGGAGACGGTGAAAATGACCATATTACCCTTATTGGAAAAAAGGAAAGTAAATGTTATATACTGTAGAAATGACCATATTACCCTCATTGGAAAAAAGTGGAATAAATATTATGGAGACGGTGAAAATAACCATATTACCCTTATCTAAATAAGCAAAAGTAATTTTTGGGGAACGTTGAAAATGACCATATTAACCTTATTGGAAATAAGCAAAGTAAATGTTACGGGCATTGAAAATGACCATATTACCCTTATGGGGAAAAATGATAGTAAATATAAGATATACTGTGGAAATGACCATACTACCCTTATGGAAAAAAGGAAAAGTAAATGTCACGGACATTGAAAATGACCATATTACCCCTATCGGAAATAAGCAAAGTAAATGTTACGGAATTGAAAAAATGACCATATTACCCTTATTGGAAAAAAGTGGCATAAATATTACGGAGACGGTGAAAATGACCATATTACCCTTATTGGAAAAAAGGAAAGTAAATGTTATATATCTATGGAAATGACCATATTACCCTCATTGGAAAAAAAGGAATAAATATTATGGAGATCGGTGAAAATAACCATATTACCCTTATCTAAATAAGCAAAAGTAATTTTTTGGGAACGTTGAAAATGACCATATTACCCTTATTGAAATAAGCAAAGTAAATGTTATGGACATTGAAAATGACCATATTACCCTTATGGGGAAAAATGATAGTAAATATAAGATATAATGTGGAAATGACCATACTACCCTTATGGGAAAAAGGCAAAGTAAATGTTACGGACATTGAAAATGACCATATTACCCTTATTGGAAATAAGCAAAGTAAATGTTACGGGCATTGAAAATGACCATATTACCCTTATTGGAAAAAAGTGGCATAAATATTACGGAGACGGTGAAAATGACCATATTACCCTAATTGGAAAAAAGGAAAGTAAATGTTATATCTTTTGAAAATGACCATATTACCCTCATTGGAAAAAAGTGGAATAAATATTATGGAGACTGTGAAAATAACCATATTACCCTTATCGGAAATAAGCAAAGTAATTTTTTGGGGAACGTTGAAAATGACCATATTACCCTTATTGGAAATAAGCAAAGTAAATGTTACGGACATTGAAAATGACCATATTACCCACCCGAGGAAAAATGATAGTGAATATAAGATATACTGTGGAAATGAACATATTACCCTCATTGGAAAAAGGAAAGTAAATGTTACGGACATTGAAAATGACCATATTACCCCTATCGGAAATAAGCAAAGTAAATGTTACGGACGGTGAAAATGACCATATTACCCTTATTGGAAAAAAGTGGCATAAATATTACGGAGACTATGAAAATGACCATATTACCCTTATTGGAAAATAAGGAAAGTAAATGTTATATACTGTGGAAATGACCATATTACCCTCATTGGAAAAAAGTGGAATAAATATTATGGAGACGGTGAAAATAACCATATTACCCTTATCGGAAATAAGCAAAGTAATTTTTTGGGGAACGTTGAAAATGACCATATTAACCTTATTGGAAATAAGCAAAGTAAATGTTACGGGCATTGAAAATGACCATATTACCCTTATGGGGAAAAATGATAGTAAATATAAGATATATTTTGGAAAATGACCATACTACGGTTATGGGAAAAAGGAAAAGTAAATGTTACGGACATTGAAAATGACCATATTACCTTATCGAAATAAGCAAAGTAAATGTTACGGACGGTGAAAATGACCATATTACCCTTATTGGAAAAAAGTGGCATAAATATTACGAGACGGTGAAAATGACCATATTACCCCTTATTGGAAAAAGGAAAGTAAATGTTATATCTCGTGAAATGACCATATTACCTCATTGGAAAAAAGTGGAATAAAAATTATGGAGACTGTGAAAATAACCATATTACCCTTATCGGAAATAAGCAAAGTAATTTTTTGGTGAACGTTGAAAATGACCATATTACCCTTATTGGAAATATGCAAAGTAAATGTTACGGACATTGAAAATGACCATATTACCCTTATGGGGAAAAATGATTGTAAATATAAGATATACTGTGGAAATGACCATACTACCCTTATGGGAAAAAGGAAAAGTAAATGTCACGGACATTGAAAATGACCATATTACCCCTATCGGAAATAAACAAAGTAAATGTTACGGACGGTGAAAATGACCATATTACCCTTATTGGAAAAAAGGAAAGTAAATGTTATATACTGTGGAAATGACCATATTACCCTCATTGATAAAAAGTGGAATAAATATTATGGAGACGGTGAAAATAACCATATTACCCTTATCGGAAATAAGCAAAGTAATTTTTTGGGGAACGTTGAAAATGACCATATTACCCTTATTGGAAATAAGCAAAGTAAATGTTACGGGCATTGAAAATGACCATATTACCCTTATGGGGAAAAATGATAGTAAATATAAGATATAAGATGAAATGACCATACTACCCTAATGGGAAAAAGGAAATGTAAATGTTACGGACATTGAAAATGACCATATTACCCTATCGGAAATAAGCAAAGTAAATGTTACGGACGGTGAAAATGACCATATTACCCTTATTGGAAAAAAGTGGCATAAATATTACGGAGACGGTGGAAATGACCATATTACCCTCATTGGAAAAAAGTGGAATAAATATTATGGAGACGATGAAAATGACCATATTACCCTCATTGGAAAAAAGTGGAATAAATATTATGGAGACGATGAAAATAACCATATTACCCTTATCGGAAATAAGCAAAGTAATTTTTTGGGGAACGTTGAAAATGACCATATTACCCTTATTGGAAATAAGCAAAGTAAATGTTACGGGCATTGAAAATGACCATATTACCCTTATGGGGAAAAATGATAGTGAATATAAGATATACTGTGGAAATGACCATACTACCCTTATGGGAAAAAGGAAAGTAAATGTTACGGACATTGAAAATGACCATATTACCCCTATCGGAAATAAGCAAAGTAAATGTTACGGACGGTGAAAATGACCATATTACCCTTATTGGAAAAAAGTGGCATAAATATTACGGAGACGGTGAAAATGACCATATTACCCTTATTGGAAAAAAGGAAAGTAAATGTTATATACTGTGGAAATGACCATATTACCCTCATTGGAAAAAAGTGGAATAAATATTATGGAGACGGTGAAAATAACCATATTACCCTTATCGGAAATAAGCAAAGTAATTTTTTGGGGAACGTTGAAAATGACCATATTAACCTTATTGGAAATAAGCAAAGTAAATGTTACGGGCATTGAAAATGACCATATTACCCTTATGGGGAAAAATGATAGTAAATATAAGATATACTGTGGAAATGACCATACTACAGTTATGGGAAAAAGGAAAAGTAAATGTTACGGACATTGAAAATGACCATATTACCCCTATCGGAAATAAGCAAAGTAAATGTTACTACGGTGAAAATGACCATATTACCCTTATTGGAAAAAAGTGGCATAAATATTACGGAGACGGTGAAAATGACCATATTACCCTTATTGGAAAAAAGGAAAGTAAATGTTATATACCATGAAATGACCATATTACCCTCATTGGAAAAAAGTGGAATAAAAATTATGGAGACTGTGAAAATAACCATATTACCCTTATCGGAAATAAGCAAAGTAATTTTTTGGTGAACGTTGAAAATGACCATATTACCCTTATTGGAAATATGCAAAGTAAATGTTACGGACATTGAAAATGACCATATTACCCTTATGGGGAAAAATGATTGTAAATATAAGATATACTGTGGAAATGACCATACTACCCTTATGGGAAAAAGGAAAAGTAAATGTCACGGACATTGAAAATGACCATATTACCCCTATCGGAAATAAACAAAGTAAATGTTACGGACGGTGAAAATGACCATATTACCCTTATTGGAAAAAAGGAAAGTAAATGTTATATACTGTGGAAATGACCATATTACCCTCATTGATAAAAAGTGGAATAAATATTATAGAGACGGTGAAAATAACCATATTACCCTTATCGGAAATAAGCAAAGTAATTTTTTGGGGAACGTTGAAAATGACCATATTACCCTTATTGGAAATAAGCAAAGTAAATGTTACGGGCATTGAAAATGACCATATTACCCTTATGGGGAAAAATGATAGTAAATATAAGATATACTGTGGAAATGACCATACTACAGTTATGGGAAAAAGGAAAAGTAAATGTTACGGACATTGAAAATGACCATATTACCCTATCGGAAATAAGCAAAGTAAATGTTACGATTTGTGAAAATGACCATATTACCCTTATTGGAAAAAAGTGGCATAAATATTACGGAGACGGTGAAAATGACCATATTACCCTTATTGGAAAAAAAGGAAAGTAAATGTTATATACTTTTGGAAATGACCATATTACCCTCATTGGAAAAAAGTGGAATAAATATTATGGAGACTTGAAAATAACCATATTACCCTTATCGGAAATAAGCAAAGTAATTTTTTGGGGAACGTTGAAAATGACCATATTACCCTTATTGGAAATAAGCAAAGTAAATGTTACGGACATTGAAAATGACCATATTACCCTTATGGGGAAAAATGATAGTAAATATAAGATATACTGTGGAAATAACCATACTACCCTTATGGGAAAAAGGAAAAGTAAATGTCGCGGACATTGAAAATGACCATATTACCCCTATCGGAAATAAGTAAAGTAAATGTTACGGACGGTGAAAATGACCATATTACCCTTATTGGAAAAAAATGGCATAAATATTACGGAGACGGTGAAAATGACCATATTACCCTTATTGGAAAAAAGGAAAGTAAATGTTATATATCTTTATTGAAATGACCATATTACCCTCATTGAAAAAAGTGGAATAAATATTATGGAGACGGTGAAAATAACCATATTACCCTTATCGGAAATAAGCAAAGTAATTTTTTGGGGAACGTTGAAAATGACCATATTACCCTTATTGGAAATAAGCAAAGTAAATGTTACGGACATTGAAAATGACCATATTACCCTTATGGGGAAAAATGATAGTAAATATAAGATATAATTGTGGAAATGACCATACTACCCTAATGTGAAAAAGGAAATGTAAATGTTACTTTTACATTGAAAATGACCATATTACCCCTATCGGAAATAAGCAAAGTAAATGTTACGGACGGTGAAAATGACCATATTACCCTTATTGGAAAAAAGTGGCATAAATATTACGGAGACGGTGAAAATGACCATATTACCCTTATTGGAAAAAAGGAAAGTAAATGTTATATACTGTGGAAATGACCATATTACCCTCATTGGAAAAAAGTGGAATAAATATTATGGAGACTGTGAAAATAACCATATTACCCTTATCGGAAATAAGCAAAGTAATTTTTTGGTGAACGTTGAAAATGACCATATTACCCTTATTGGAAAAAAGTGGAATAAATATTATGGAGACGATGAAAATGACCATATTACCCTTATGGGGAAAAATGATAGTAAATATAAGATATACTGTGGAAATGACCATACTACCCTTATGGGAAAAAGGAAAAGTAAATGTCACGGAGATTGAAAATGACCATATTACCCCTATCGGAAATAAGCAAAGTAAATGTTACGGACGGTGAAAATGACCATATTACCCTTATTGGAAAAAAGGAAAGTAAATGTTATATACTGTGGAAATGACCATATTACCCTCATTGAAAAAAAGTGGAATAAATATTATGGAGACGGTGAAAATAACCATATTACCCTTATCGGAAATAAGCAAAGTAATTTTTTGGGGAACGTTGAAAATGACCATATTACCCTTATTGGAAATAAGAAAAGTAAATGTTACGGACATTGAAAATGACCATATTACCCTTATGGGGAAAAATGATAGTAAATATAAGATATACTATGGAAATGACCATACTACCCTAATGGGAAAAAGGAAATGTAAATGTTACGGACATTGAAAATGACCATATTACCCCTATCGGAAATAAGCAAAGTAAATGTTACGGACGGTGAAAATGACCATATTACCCTTATTAGAAAAAAAGTGGAATAAATATTACGGAGACGGTGAAAATGACCATATTACCCTTATTGGAAAAAAGGAAAGTAAATGTTATATACTGTGGAAATGACCATATTACCCTCATTGGAAAAAAGTGGAATAAATATTATGGAGACGGTGAAAATAACCATATTACCCTTATCGGAAATAAGCAAAGTAAATGTTACGGACATTGAAAATGACCATATTACCCTTATTGGGAATAAACAAATGATCGTATTTGGACCAGTGAAAATGACCATATTACCCTTATCGGGAAAAAGGAAAGTAAATATAAGATATACGATGAAATGACCATATTACCCTCATTGGAAAAAAGTTGAATAAATATTATGGAGACGGTGAAAATGACCATATTACCGAGAGAAGCACCAGAAGCAATCACGTGGCTCTAACTGGGGTGGGACCCACCATCACCAGTGGGTCCCACCCCTATTAGAGCCACGGGTTTGCTCCAGGTGATTCTCACGGTCGAACAGAGCATTGTTGTAAATTTTCCCGGTAGCGTGTCACCCGGTCATGTTAGATGGTCTAAGTTGTGCCATCTTGCTAGTGCCTTCTTGCGACACCTAAATACAGTAAAACTTCGATAAATTAATAGCCTTAAGACCGGAGAAAAATATTACTTTAGCGCAGTTATTAATTTATCGAGTTAAAATTTAGCCTACACAAACCTAGTTGGGACTGGAGAATTTTATTATTTTAACGAAGTAATTAATTTATGGAAGTTCTGATGTACGTGGCCTTCACTGGTGCCATGGGAAAAGAATTGGCCTTAACTTGTGCAACGTTTTAAAAAGGTAATCACCTTAACTTGTGCCACATTTTTATGAGCGTATTTCCTTAACTCCATTTCACTGTCGAAGTCACCCAAACACTACAAGAGATTTAAAAACACAGTTATACCCTTTTCGCCGTAACCCACCTCCATTACACCGTGTACAAAACTCCGATCTACTGTGGTTAAATCAATCTCGCGTTTGGTTGAATACCCATTATTTTGTGATGCTCAACAATTAAAGTTTGGATCTTGATTTTTTCGCCAAGTAAAGTGGGGGTTTCTAATCTCAGAGTTAGGGTTTGAAGAAATCAATCCCCCTATCTGTTTTAGTTCCGATTTCCTAATTTTGTGTTTTATGGTTTTAATTATCAATTGTATTTGTGTGTTGACAGCGTATTACTTGATTCATATTAGATCTGGGGGTAGAATCACTCGATTTTATTTAGGTATGTAACTCTCACATTTGTTTGATTTGTGGTTTTTTTTTTTTTAAGATTAGTATCAGTGTTTCTTCCAACTGTAGTGGACAAGTTTTTTGTTTGATTGGTATTCACCGCGATTTGCAGTGAGAAATTTGTGCAGACCCCAGAGCAATCATTCCTACCCAACATTTTCTTGTGTAAATATATTTTGAACTAAGAATGTCTCCAGTTTGTAAGTCGAATTTCCTTTATGATCTCTAAATTTTCCTATGTGAGGGTACAATTGTAGTACTACTTTAAAGGATTTGGGAATGCTATTCTAGATGATGATGACACAGTAGGTTCTTTAGGGAAATTAGTATCATGTTTTGGGTGTTTGCTGATTCTATTTATTAGTATGAATATTAGGTTTTTCAGACTAGGGCCGTGAAGTATATTTGTTTTGTATCTAAAGTATTCTTAACACCTGTTATGTGTATCAATTTAAATTGTGTTAGTTGTATCTAAAGTTTCAATACCACTATTCCAATTTTTCAAAGTATGCAGAGTACGTTTTGGTTGTGATTTACAATCACACTATCTCACAATTACAATTTGTCTGTGCAGGCATTTTGTAAAGTTCCAAAGTAGAAATTTTTAGGTTCAACTTTACAATGTTGGACGAGTTGGTCAAAAACTGTATTTTTATGATGTGGATGTTAAGTGGTGCGGGTTATTTTGGTTGTCTCATGAAGTAGAGAAGAAGTTACGGTTATCTAAGGCCAAAAGGTTCAAACTGAGGTGGTTTCGCCCTGAGCATGTTGAACCACACTTCTTGAGATTTCAGCCAACAACATCTCTAAGCCCACCAGCAATGGCAACAATAAAAGGTAAAGGGAAGGAAGATAACCAACAAAAAGGATATTGATTTCGTGTGGAATCTGCGTAGTTCTTGCAAGTTGGATATTTATTGAACGGGATGTTGCTCAAGATGAAGCGCCGAAATGGATTAAAATGAAAAACTATACATACATGATTATCCAAGGTGAGGGTACTAAAATATAATGGGCAGTTTCAGTTTTTAGTCTCTTTATATCTTACTAGGTATTGAGGATTTTGTGAAAACAGTCAATTTATTTACTATGATAAGAAACTGATTATAGTCAAATATATAAGAAAAACATCTTTTTGGTTACATCATTGTCTCTACTACATAACAGTTTCTTACTCTATGTTTAATTTTTGGCTTATACCTTGACATATTTTTTCTAAACCAAAATTGCATTTGGCTGAATTGCAAGAGAATAGATAATCCGTCACCCAAGTGAAGTCTCCACACTGTCTTCATTTCATATATGGAATTCCATTGTTATGAATGTTTTGTGACACCTTAACCTTCAACATACCACCACAAATAGGTTTAAAGCATTGAATCTTGTTGAGTTTACAGTTCCCTATGACGTGATCTAGATCACTACATCCATTACACCCTTTCTTGTACACATATCGAGTTGTAGATGACATAGGTTTTCTTTTAGCTTCATCAAACCATTCAAAACCTTTGCAGTTATAATGTTGGAAACTCAGGAACTGAGCACCATATGAATTCATTTTTTTCGAAATGTTTAGCATTCTTATTCCATCACAACATGGTTCTCTACACCTGGTGTACAGCCAACAACAAGATTTAGTAGTGTGTCCATCCATATCACATAACTGACATGTGTCCTGTCAAAATCAATTTTTTTGGTTAGTTCAACACATTGTTACTCTTAAACATCTACTGAAACAGACATGAGGGGAAACTTACCTCTGCTTCGATTTTCACCATTTTTTGCTTCCCATCTTTTGTATTGATACTAACATTTTCCATGTTACAAGATACAGCATCAGATTCTGAATCAGAGTTTTGGCCAACAATACTCATCTGTGGGTTATTTGTTTGAAGGTAAAAATAGATGGTAAATAACACTTCTGTTACAGATGGGAATTAAAGCTTTGGAATGTATCAAACAATGGGAACTCTTTTATAGTCGAAATTTGAGGGTGAATTGTTCAGTGAATGATTAGAAAATAACTGACAGGTGTCTTGGTGTACCACCTCTCTTACAAAAGTCAAGAATGCTAAATTACTGAATTAAATATATATTCGAACATAATTTACCTGAAGTTTCATGTTACGCATGAGTACTAGCGACTTAAATACTTACTAGACTTAAAACTTACATGTAGTTACATGTTACTTTTTTAGTACCAGTGACTGAAACTTAATAATACAGAGAGAAAATATAAATCTACTACAGGTAAAATATAACTTATTAGACAGCTTGATTTGTGGAATGTTTTTTCTTGTTCAGCAATCGTCTACTCAGTGTGTTGTTCTCGCCTCTTAAATGTTTAACATAGTTAACCATACCGCCTGTTGTAATCGTTAAGAGATCTCCAAGAGGTAGGAGCGGAGTAACTTGAAAACCCAATTCAGATGTTTCCTTTCTTATTCGGCGTCCTTCTTCTATTGCGTCAAACCATTCATCGCACGACAATAATCCATCACCTGAAACTTCCAAATTTGTTAGAGGAAATGTTGGATTTATATTTTTCGGTGGTATGTAGTTTTGTAGCTTTTGGTCTGAATTTCTAAAACGTCTCCTCTTTGATGGTAATTTGGATAATAAATCTTCTTCATTCAGGAATTCCCAGTTCATTTTTTTTCGTTACTGAGTGGTGTGGTTTTGGTTAAAGCTATGAAATTTGTGACATCCTTTTATATATAATAAAAAAAAAAAAAAAATTCTCGTTTAGGGCAGCAGTGATTTGATTGGTAAAAAAAAACCTACTTAGACATAGAAGCGCACATGCTCTAACCTACTCTGCCAGTCAGTGCTCTTTCTAATCACTCACATCTCGTCATTGATTGTGTTGTGTTTGGTTTAGCATATCTTCTTCCTCGAGAGCCTCAAATAATAAATGCAGGAAAGAGAACTGTAAGGGCAGAATATTGTCACAACAATATTCCTGCGAAATAAACAACTGTTCTGCGATGCATCGATAATAAACGAATTACTCTGCGGCACATCAGTGATATTCTGCGACACATCCAAAGATGACTTAAACAATGACGTAATGACTGAAAACGAGAAACACGAAGAAAGTGTGACATGTTTGCGGTATATCAATAAAACACACGAAAGATAAAGGCGGTGCCAGCTGCGATTTATCGCAAGAACTCAGATCCGAAATTGAAGGGAATCTTAGTCAAATGAGTCAGAATCCACTATGTAAATACCTATATAAAGGAGGTGAATAGTTTCAGAGAGGGGATGAATTTTTGAGGGTGAGGAAAGTTTTTAGGAGAGAGAAAAATCTTTGTTAAGTGTTCTGTGTTCTTGATTTCTGTAATTCCTTAAGGTCATATTAATGAAAAAGTGTTCTTAATCTTCAAATTATGTCAT
Source organism: Papaver bracteatum (assembly GCA_023529315.1). NCBI lineage: Eukaryota > Viridiplantae > Streptophyta > Magnoliopsida > Ranunculales > Papaveraceae > Papaver > Papaver bracteatum. The sequence continues at coordinate 193,006 of JAJJWX010004109.1, read as the reverse complement.
AAATATTGATAGATTCTTGAGTAGGGTGTAGTGTGGGAATTCTCGCAACTACATTTTGGCGCCCAGAAACATAGAGAATCAAGCTTGAGAAATTTCAAATTGCAGTTTGAAGATTTGAAGAAATTATTAGAATTGAAGAGAAATGGCTAGAAGGAGGAGAAATACATCAGAACCACCAACAACAGTGAGAAGAAGTAAAATAATTGCAGGGGAAGGAACAGGTAAATTGGAAGGATCTTTAAGGAACAGATCAGGAAGAAGTAGAATGAGAAATAGAGCAGAAAATTTGAACCAACCACCAAATCAACAAACACGAGCACAAGATAGAAACATGGATCATGATAGAGTAAGTGTGCATACTTGGATGTCGGATTCGATAGAAGAGGCGGAAAGTCAAGAAGAGGAAAGAAATCAAGAAATGGAGGAAGGATTAATTCATGAAGGACGTGAAGTGGAAGATGGTTTGAGACAAAGGATACAAGAAGAAAGAAGGTTATAGGCAGAAGAACGTGCTAATCTTACAAGACAAATTCATGAATTAAGAATGGAAAATTTGAGGTTACAAAACAGAAGATCAAGAAGCATCATGAGATCAAATTCAAGATCATATAGAGAAGAAGCAAGGCAAAATCTTCCTATACAAAATATTGAGGAAAATTTGATAAATGATCATTATGCTCCACGCGATGAAACTTTAGACATTAGACATAATCATATAGAAGGAGAAAATCAAGAAGAGAGAAGGAGAATGTTATGTGATGAAGAGATTCGAAGAAATCGCAGGATTATCGAAGATGATATTGAGAGACATTATATTGAGCAAGTACGTTTAGCAAGAGAAAGAGAAAGATTGCGAGCAGAAGTAGAAGAGCAAGAAATTCAAGCAGCGTTGCATCAGAATAATCATGACAATCGAGAAAGACGACGTGCGCAAAATCGTAATAATGATAATCTCAATGAGGAATATGAGAGAATTCGCAGAGACATAGAAAGGAAACGAAGATAAACGGTAAGGGATGAGGAAATTCATGGAGAAGAGAATGAAAGACAAATTAACTTGCAAGAAGAAGAAAGTCGCAGAAGAAGGCAAAACCAAGATGTTGAGGAAGAAGCGAGAAATATCGCAAGACGAGAAAGGCATGAACGCAGATTTAAGAGAAGTTGTGTTGAAAAGACCAATTGAGCAAAATTTTGATAGGAATGAACAAATCTTATGAGAATTGGCGAAAATGAGAGGAATAATAAATAACAGAAGAGAAGGAGGAAGAAGACAACTTGATGAGGCAATCAAAGAGGCTGCGAAAACTCCATTTACTCAAGAGGTACAATTAGGAGGGATACCTCCAAAATGTAATTTACCGGTGTTGACAAGTATATTTGATGGAACTACGTGTGTTGTCCAACATATCAAAGCTTATATTCGATGTATGCTACAATGGGAGAACCATGATGTCGTTTTGTGCAAATATTTTGCGTCAAGTTTAACTCGAGAAGCATTGAAGTGGTTCAAAGTCTTCCCAAGAATACAATAACTTCATTTATGCACTTGCAAACCACTTTCTTAGGAGCCTATATCAAGAATAATTCTCGCGTGACTGGAATTGAAGATGTGTTTGGATTAAAACAGAGAGTTGGTGATAGTTTGAAACACTTAACCATAAGGTGGAGGACAATGTGTAGTGAAATGGAAGGAAGAGTAGATGAAAGATATCTCATTTTGTCCTTCATAAATGCTATGTTTGCGACAAATCTATTATACATCCAGGTCTTCAGAGTCAAAAACACAATCACTATGACAGAGTTGCGAGAATTTCAAGAGGAATATATTGCTTTAGAGGAAAAACAAAATGAAATGGAATCTTATCCAACTCTTGTAGGAACAAGTTTATCCGCAGCAAATGGAAGTTTGTTACCAAGGATGATTAATACAGTAGCAAGTACTTCCCAAAATCCGCGAGAGAAAATGGAGACTGATAATCAACTTAAGATAGTAGCAATGGGGAGTAGAGATCAAGAGGAATTAGAAAAAGATAGAAATTTTTATAATCGCAATAACAATAATAAGGTCCCACGGTTTGATCAACCGCAGGAAACTTATGGTGGACAGAGGCAGAATTATTCAAGAGAGCAAAGAGGTCAGAGGAATATGTGGGAAGATATCAAATTTCCTCCTTTAAATACTGGTATAGATAAGATTTGGGAAGCGATTATTTTAATGGAGAACATACCCTCACCCTGGAACATGGGGAAGGAACCACATCCCAACAATCACAATCAAGAATTTTGTCCTTATCATCATTTTCATGGTCATTCTGTGAATAATTGTAGGAATGTGAAAAGAATCATCTTGCGAATGATCGAACAAGGAAAATTAAATCATTTTTAGCAAGATATTTACAACCGCAACAATTGCCGCAAGCACCAGAAATTTGCAGAGTTAATGTTGCGAAAGAAGCAGAAACATTTGTCATTGAAGTAGGAGCTACAACAAAAAATCTATTTTGCAATTCAATTGTACATTCACAAAAAACAATAGAGGATTTCCATGATAATGTGCTAAGCAGAGTATTTTCAAGGGATATAGAGGGAAGAGAGGTGATGAATATTGCAAAGATTTCTCCGTTAGAAGAATGGCAGAAACAAGTTATCTCTTTAATGCAGAAGAGATACCAGAGCCTGGGAAGATGCATGACAATCCATTGGTGGTGAAATTAGAGATAAATCCAAAATATAGAGGAGAAGAAGATGATGATGATGATGCAACAAGTGATTCTTGGGAAATAGATAAAGTTCTAATTGACACTGGTAGCTCGGTGGACATTTTGTTTTATCATACTTATCACACAATGGGTGGAAGAGATGATGAGCTAATCCCTTTAACTTACAAGATCTATGGCTTTAATGGCACCGCAAACAAGCCAAAAGGAGAAATTACTATGGAAATTCCATTGAACAAGATATCTTCAAAAATCAAGTTTTGTGTAGTGGATATAGAATCTCCTTACAATGCCTTAATTGGAAGGCCATGGCTCCATGGGATCTTGAGCATAGCATCAACATATCATCAATGCATAAAATTTCCACATCCTCATGGTATTGGGATAATTAAAGGTGATTGGTTTGAAGGCAAAAAGTGTTATGAAGTTGACATTAATACTTGAGAAGAAAGGAATTCTCGAAATCGTAATTGGAAACATAACAGGAAGCAAAATCAGAGAGCTGAGAAATTGATGGTGGACAATATAAAATTATGGGGAAAGGATATAATTCAAGAATAGTTTGTCTCAAAACATTCAATGGCGATAAATCATACAAAACATTTTTCGCAGGAGCACAAAAACATGAAGTTGCGAATAATCATTCGTCACGTAAGAAAAGAAGTACAACAATATCATTTTGCGAACAATTAAAAAACAAGATGATTTCGAATATTAAAAGAAAAATTCTGCTCAAAAATGAGAAATTTTTCTATTAAAAAGAAAGAGATGATGATTTCTAAGAATTTTTAATGCAAATGCATAAGACGGGCGCAAATCGCCTAAAAACATATAAGAACGGGACGGACTTTTATGGCGTACACCTTAGTTCGCGGATTCTATTCCATAAGAGGCAATGTCCTTAAAGTGCGTCATAAGGGGGGGTATCTTCTTTACTTTCAATTATCATAAGAACGGGACGAACTTTTATGGCGTACACCTTAGTTCGCGGATTCTATTCCGTAAGAGGCAATGTCCTTAAAGTGCGTCATAAGGGGGGTATCTCTTTGCATGGCTATGGGAAAGGCTATACCGCTGCTGGAACCTAGTCATGGAGATTGGGATTATAGAAAATCCATCCAGGAGAGATAACTTGGATTCCCAACTATATAAGGTTATACCCTGGTTGGACGCCCGAGAGTTTCTCCTAAGGAATTCAACGTATGATCAAGGCGCCGAGGTACACGGTTGAGCTATGGGTGCCCGGGATGGATGAACCTACCCTGGCCATCCATGGCAAGTCTTGGATTACGATGTGTTCGGCCCGAAGAAAACCCCACTTAGGGTGCAGTCTTGTAACTATAAGCCATATAAGGAATAAAGGACAAGGTCGAAAACAACCAGTTGTTGGCAGAACCGGATGGGAAAGTGCTAGTCTTGTATGGCCGATGTATAATCCTTGAAGGGGCAACCGGGGGGGGGGGAGATAAGGGCGATACCCTCCATTAGGGAGTTGTGTATCAAAAAAGACGGCAATGTCATGTGGCTTTATATTCGCAAGAATGTTTAGGCCCGTCATATTGTCGCGTGACAGAGACAAAGAATGTCATGGGACTTTATATTTGCAAGAATATTTAGGCCCGTCATATTGCCGCATGACTGGACAAAAAGCCTAAAGAGAAATGTTAAGATGAGGTCAATGGGTTTTTGCGATAAGGTCAAAAAGATGAGATAAATGAAATCAATAATAAGAGGAAATAAATCGCAAAGACGTCCTGCGATTTCATCGCAAAGACGACAATGTCATAAATCTTAAAAATAAAAGTGAGAATTAATCTCTCACAAGATGGCTTAGATTTATCATATTGTCGCAGAAAATAAAATAATGATAAGGCAAGATCAATGGATTATTACATATAATGTAAGAATATCATGGGATCTTGTCGCATAAAGGTGGCATAATAAGACCTTTAACTAGGAAGGAGAAATAAGACCACAAGAAAAGATATGTCTGCGAAACATATAATAAATTTTTCGTAGAAATAATTGCGATAATTCATTTATCATATTGCAGATTAATAACAAGAGGCAAGTATGGGAACGATGTATAAGAATGATAAATATTGTTATTCATCATTATATGATAAATTCATATAAGTAACGGATGGATAGAAGCAAAAAGGGAATTTATATATATTGAAGAACATCGGGAGTTACAAGTATTTTGTTGAAAGGATGATACAATTTTCCAAAGATAATTATCGCAAGAAAGGAAGAGAAAAATACAGACGAAGATCAAAAAGAAGAAGCAAAATTATTGAGATTTATCTTCACCATTATCTTCATCTTTGTCTTCATTATCTTCATCATCAGTTTCTTCGTCATCTTCACTTTCATTCTCATCTATATCAGCCTCACTGTCAGAAATAACTGGTACTTCAGATCTGGCTGGGATACTTTCCAAGAGGCATGGATATAGGCTAAGAGAGAGGTTATTATCAGTGCAGACTTTCTCAATAGCGTTATTGCGAATAGTGAGAAGATTACTATGCAAATTGGAGTTAGATATTTTTATCTTCTCTCGCAGTCTAGTGATCTTATCATTGCGGGAAGTAAGATTATTCGCAAGACCACTTTTTTCTTCTTCAAGTTCTGCGATCCTTTTAGCATGTTTTTCTTCATATTCTGCGATAACACAATAACAAGTTAGAAATTTATCAAGAATTTACAAAAAAATATAAAGATGTTAGAGGAGCAATAAATAACCTTCTCTTTCATGAATCATTTCTTGTATAAAGGTTGCCTGTTCGGTGTGAAGACTGACATCTATTGCTAAGTTTTTCCTAGCATTATCGAGAACTGTCTCAGCCCATGCGAATTCATCATCATTTTGAATGAGAAGATGGGAACGGATATGTTTTTCTCTTTTAAGAAGTTCAATATTTTCATCCTTAAGTCTATCTCTCTCAAGTTCAGTGTCAATAAGGGCATTGCGGAACTTTGATAGAGCTTCAGCGCCTTGAAGAGTAATGAGTTCTTTCTCCTTCTCAAGTTCCTTCTTTTGGGCTTTCAAGGTTTTGATTCTTTTTCCAAATTCATCTCTACAAGTCTTAAAACTATTGGATATACTCAAAGTAAATCTATAATCCATTCTTATAAGGGAAATGTGAAATCTAAGTTCATCGATAGATAGAGAATTAATTTTTTCATCGGAATAATTATTTAAAGCGTCATTAAGACGCTGAAGAAGAATGGATTCATCTATGGGTTCATTAAAAGAATTAAGAATAAGAGATTCATCAGTAAGGTTATAGGCATTTGCAAAATGGTTGTTTAAATAAGCTAAAATAGCAAGAAAGAAGAAAGTAAAAATAAAATAAAATAAATCATACCAATAATTTGTTTGCAGATTTTCTCCTTGTCAGCTAGTTTTTGTTGAAGAACTTCAACATCTACTTCAAGAGATTTATTCTTGCTAAGGAGCTCAGTATTCCCAGATACTTCCAATTGTTTACATTTTTCAAGAATGGATATTTCATCTTCGTATTACTTATTCTTTTCGCGAAGTTTCAGACTCAGATTGTGAATCAGTAAGACTTCTTTGCGATAATGATAATCTATTTTCTAATTCCTAAACAACGGAAAAAGAAGTTCTAGCAATTTGGTTGGCAGATAAGAGAAAATAAGTAAGGGTAAAAAGAAGATCTTCGAAATTCATGACAAGTGTAAAGGGGCATACCAATGAAGCTAGTGCATGAAGAAAATCTGGATTTATAAATCTCGAGACTCCTTTAAGATCTTTATTATTGGTTAAGATGGAAGCATCGCAGATTTTTGAGAGATAATTGCAAGCGTGAGCAGTATCGTCATCACCAATACCTTGCATGGGATTTCTAAAGATATTTGACAATTGATCCATATGAGTCTCAGGTTGAGAAAGACCCATCGCAGATCTAACTCTTGCGGAGGAAAAACGTAATGAAGAGGTGCTCATGGTAGCATCATTATTTATTCTTCCGCTCTCTTCAACCTCATTATCTTTTTCAGCGACAGGAAGAAATGTCTTTAAGTGGTTGAGTTTTTCTTCTCTTTTTGGGAGGACTCTCAACAGTTTGATTCTCATTGCGATGAGGAGAAGTTCCAGAACTCTCATTTGGAGTTATTACTTTTTTTGCCTTTATCCTTGGCTTCAACTATCATGACAAATGGTATTTCCTAGAAAACAACCACACATGAAGATAAGAAACAGAGGGACAACAATATATTGTTAAAAGTTATAAGAGAATGTTTCTTACTTCATCGTGAAGGTTTTCAAAAAATTTAGGAGATTGGGATTCCCAATCTTGATGTAGCTAGCCTTCATTTTTCCAAGTCGATAACAAATAATTCAATAACTAGTAAGAATAGTATATTTATCTCAATTTGCGAATAATGATTAACTTCACGAGGTATACCTCGAAATTCTTTTCGTGCCAATTAAAAATCCAAGGATGATAAGCCGCAAGATATGCAGGATTCGCAGAAGGTTAAGAGTACCGAAATATATGGACCTTCAAGGAGGAGAGGAAATCTACACCATTTATCATCTTTGGAGAAGCGTGGAATATTGTTTCTTGTGGAATGATAGTCTATATCTTGCATAAGGATTTTATCCTTCGCAACTTTTTTATCCATATTCAAACGAATAGCCCAACACGTGCTTTCTTTCTTCATTGGAATCACTTGATAATTCGCAAAGAAGTTTTCCACGGTATATTTCGCTGGAATAATTGGAATTTTCTTATAATCAGGATGTTTCACATCATCAGGATAAAGAGATCCTTTACCAGCTCCACGGGAAGCATATTCAAGAATGAGGCGAATACAATCTCCGCTTAGTTGGCAGATTGCTCGCGAAAGTTTAGCATGAGAAATAATCTCATAAAAAAGAGGGAGATCTGGGTTATAAAGAGTAATAGGAAGGCCAGCTTCTAATTGACCTAGCGAAACAAGGATCTTCTCGTTAGAAGAAGGAAATTTTGAAACAAGATCAATGGAGAGATCAGATTTTGAAGTTTGATCAGGGATTTCAGAAAGTGTGAAACCTAAGGATTGAAGCTTCTGCTGGTGCTTTTTGAAATTGGATTGACCTAATTTTTTAGCAGGAGCCATTTATTAATATGGGAACGATGGTTAAGGCGAAGAAGAATAAAGAATAAAAACTGAAAGAATAATTGAGATCCGGAATTTGCGGAAGAAGACGATGAATAGTGAAGTTGCAGAGAAGAAAAGCGAAAGTAAAAATAAGAAGAGGGATTAGCATAGACGATATTTATAAGAGAGGAAAATTTTCGAGATTATCAATGTGCATTCAATGAAGAAAGGACGTGAATGGTTAAAACTCAACGGTTGGAGGAATACGTGTCAAGGAATAAATGGAGAAAAGAAAAACATGTGTAGGATATTTAGCGATGGATATAGAGACGTGTCAAAATAAAGGAAATATGAAAAGACAAGATGTATTTGATATTCTCGAAAAATATGAGTTATGGAAAATCAAGAAATTTAAATTCTCATGATCTTTGTCTTCTTCGCGAAAAGATATGAGAAGAGGCAAGATGTAGGGGCAGAATATTGTCACAACAATATTCTAAATAAATAAACAACTGATTCGCGATGCATCGATAATAAACGAATTACTCTGCGACATCAGTGATATTCTCACACACATCCAAAGATGACTTAAACAATGACGTAATGACTGAAAACGACAGAAACACGAAGAAAGTGTGACATGTTTGCGGTATATCAATAAAACCTGCGAAATATAAAGGCGGTGCCAGCTGCGATTTATCGCAAGAACTCAGATCCGAAATTGAAGGGAATCTTAGATGTAAATGAGTTGTCATGAGTCAGTAATCCACTATGTAAATACCTATATAAAGGAGGTGAATAGTTCCAGAGAGGGGATGAATTTTTGAGGGTGAGGAAAGTTTTTAGGAGAGAGAAAAATCTTTGTTAAGTGTTCTGTGTTCTTGATTTCTGTAATTCCTTAAGGTCATATTAATGAAAAAGTGTTCTTAATCTTCAAGAACACTAGGTATTTGGCAGCGGCAGTTCTTTGGTTGTCCGATGTTTGTGCTTACCCAAAAGCTAAAAGTTCTAAAGTCGGAGCTAAAGCGGTGGAACAAAGAAATATTTGGCGACATTCACCTGAATGTTAAAAAAGCTACGGTGGATCTGGAAAAAATCCAAATCAGTATTGTAGAGGAGGGCTTCTGGATGTCTTGACCGCATTGAGGTGGAGGCTTCTAATCATTTAATTGATGCTCTAAAAATTCAAAAGATTTTTGGAGAGACAAGTCTAGACTTAATTGGGTTAAGGATGGAGATGCCCTGACGAGTTCTTCCACAAATTTGTGAAGATCATAGCAGCTACCAACAAGCTAACTCACCTGAAAAAGAACAATGACTTGCTGACATCTCATGAGGAAATTTCTAATCATGCCATTACTTACTTTAAAAATCTGTATGACAGTGATGATGTGACCCCTTCGTTTGATTATATTGAGCGAAACACTAGCGAAGGTCTCCATGGAAGACAATGCGCTTTATCGCCTTGCCGGACAAGTTTTAGATCAAAACGGGAAGTGGATGATATGAATGCCAATGGCGCGCGGGGTGGATGGTTTTGGTGGTATCTTTTTCACTTCCTTCTGGGATATTGTTGGTATGGATGTGATCAACTCAAAGTGCAATCCTTCTTCCGCAATGGGTGGTTAATCACAAAACGCAAATCGAGGTAATGTCATCTTAATTCCGAAAGAGCCTGGTGCAGAAGTAATTGAAAAATTTCGTCATATTGCTCAAAGCAACTTCCACTTCAAAATTATTGGTAAAATTTTGGCTAACCGCCTCGGGCCTATTGCGTCAAACATAATCTCTCCTCAGCAGCGTGCTTTCCTGAAGGGTAGAACCATATTTGACTGTATAGGTATTATGTCGAGGCGATAAATTTGATAGACCACAAATGCTTTGGAGGTAACATTGCACTAAAGTTCGATATTCACAAGGCTTTTGACACTCTAAACTGGGATTTTCTTTTGAAATGTCTTCAAGGATATGGTTTCTGTGACAAGGTGATTTATTGGATTATCTCCATCTTGCATTCTGCCAGCTTGTCTGTTGTAATCAATGGGAAGGCGATAGGCTACTTCAACTGTAAAAGAGGTGTTCGTCAGGGAGATCCGCTGTCTCCAATCCTCTTTTGCTTGGCTGAGGAGGTGCTAAGCTATGAGATCGCCAAGGCTTACAGACAGGGGGAGATTCATCACATATCTTCTCCACGAGGTACGGTATTCCCTTCTCATGTCCTGTACGCGGATGATATAATGGCTTTCTGTAGAGGAACTAAAAGGGATGTCAATAATTTAATGCATGTATTCGAAATGTATGGTCTAAATTCGAGTCAATTGATTAGTGTGGAAAAGTGCACAGTTTACTGTAGTGCTCATGCTAAAAATAGAATATCTCTTGTTGGGTCTTCTTTTAATCTTCCAATGGGAAATTTTCCTTTCCGTTATCTGGGGGTTCCTATTTTTAAAGGCAAGCCTAGAAACTATCACCTGCGAGCTATTTTGGATAGTATAAAGCTGAAGTTTGTGACTTGGAAGGGTAAATTGCTCTCGATGATGGGGAGAGTGGAGCTTGTTAAGTCTGTTATAGATAGCTCAACCCTTTATAGCTTCCATACATACAAATGGCCTAGGTCTTGCATCCAGACCTTGGAGCAGTGAATTAGAAACTTCGTTTGGTCCGGTGACATAAACAGACAACACCACAATACGGTCGCTTGGGACAAGGTGTGTCTCCCTACAGCTGAAGGTGGCCTGGGAATAAAATCTATGAAAGCCTTAAATGATGCTACGCTTATGAAAATGACATGGAAGCTCATGACGGTCCAATCGGAATTCGGTGGCTTCGTCAAGTTGCGTTTTGCGGGGGGAGCTTACAAAAATTCTTCAATTTGGAATGGCTTCAAAGAGCAATGGACCATCATCAAAACTAATTTGCTGTGGCTGGTAGGAAATGGGAATACAATTGATTTATGGAATGACATATGGTTCAAAGGTATGGATATTTCGATTGCGGACTACCTGGAGCTAGACAACTCAAATATGATTAACAGGGTGGCAGATTTTATTGAGGAGGATAAGTGGAACCTGCCGTATTACATGCCGGAGCTTCAAGGAAATATTCGGCAAACTATCAATGAAACACCGTTTGCTGTGTGCATGGAGGACTAGATGGTGTGGAAAGACAGCAACTCAGGTGAGATCAACATGAAGGATGCTTACGAGTTTCACAGGCTCAGGCAGGTGGAGCAAGCGGACTTCAAAAACTTATGGGCCATCAAGATTCCACCTAGGACAGCTTGCACGGTGTGGAAATTGCTGAACAAAAGAATAGCGACGGATGACAATGTGAAGTTCTATGGCGCTGACACTGTAAACTGCTGTGACCTTTGTCCAAAACCGTGTTGTGCTGAGTCTCAACAGCATCTGTTCTTCGATTGAGAGTTTGCGAACTCAATATGGAAGTGGATAAGCCTCACTTAGTCATATACTGGATCAGTCCAATGTGCATTCGATGTTAAACTTCTATCGAGACGCTTCATGGCAGGTGTTCGCAAAACGAAAAATCTTCTTTGGATTGCGACGATGAGCTCAATCTGGATTATCCGGTTTTGTAGGAATTCCTAAGGTTTGAGTAGCATACTATCCCTCTAAATCTGGCAATATCTCAAATGGCTAAACTAATCGCAGTCGGGGAAAAATGGGGAGGTTACTTCGTTCTACACCTCATCGATAAGGCTATTTTGGACACCCTGGGAATTGCAAGGTTGGCCCCAAAAATGCCGAAAGTGGTGGTGGTGAAATGGAAGCGCCCCACTGAAGTGGTCGGATCAAAGCAAACACGGATGGTGTTTGATCGGTAACCAGGACTTGTCGGTGTGGTGTAGTATTTAAAGACGACAAAGGAGGGTGCGGGGTTGCTTGGCGCAGAGTTTGCACATCGCAATTCTTTGATCGCGGATCGTGGGGAGTCATTTATGCTCTGCGGTTGGCTAGATCCGTGGGGTACTCAACGTCCGTGGGATGGAATGCGACTCTATATTTGCTCTTTCGTGCAATCAAGAATCATGATTTGGTGCCTTGGAAGCTGCGGATTCACTGGAACAATTGTATGGCTTTTGCTAACTCTATTCAGATGGTTATCTCTCATGTTCATAGAGAAGGAAATGCGGTTGCCGATCTGCTGGCGAAGCACGGAGCTACGGTGAACTCTCAGTGGTGGCTTAATGCGCCGACCTTTATTAGACGGAGTTGTAACTTGGACAGCTCGGATCTTCCGATGTATCGCTTTCGTAATATGTAACTGGTAGTAGGGCGTCTGTCCCGTTCTTGTTTTGTTTGTGCTTCAGCTTGCGCTTTTTAGTTTTTCTTTATTTTCTTTTTCTTCTCTTCTTGTGAAGGTCAGGCTTTGCCCCCCTTCTTGTTTTTTCTTGGTCTTCAATATATGGGTTTTTGGTCTTAAAAAAAAATCATATAGATGTTAGCTAAGGGGTTTAATGACTTATGTTTACTGGTAAAATCTTTTTTATTGTGAATCTCCCACCAGATTTTCAAAGATATACTCATAGACATAATCGTGGATAAATGAAATATGGAGATCATTACTTCAATCTAGGGCCTTACTCTAACTATTTTGTGGTGGTGTGCAAAAAAAGAGGTTCACAAATGCATCCCCTGATGAAGTGTTGAGTTACCCAATTAACAGCAAACATAAGGATTCAGCGGAAAATAATACATCAAAATAAGGAAAATATAAACTCCAACAACAAAATTATAGTCTACGTAATTATGTCAGATAACTCCTTGACAGCCAATTGGCATTTAATTTCCAAATTCTCTGTTTGTAATCGGGTTAAAATTCTTTCCAAACCATCTTCGGTATAACTTATGATTTTTGCAAGAGGACGCATAGGCGTAACTGAAATACCGGCTTCAGTGCAATCTTTACGGAGCTTACGTCCTTATTCTACTAAATAAAACCACTCATCACAAGAAACAACACCTTTGTGTGAATACATCGAATTGGTCATTGTGATTTCGGGAACAAGAGCCGGTTTTTCGTTTGTTTCTTCATGCATTTGTGATTTCCCTCTATCCTTCGTTACCTCATTTTCTGATGATACAAAAGCTGATGATGAAGAGTCCATGATGTTTTTTCTAAGAAGCTTGTTTTGTTGATGATTGGTAGACGTGAGAGTTGTGTTGATATTTCTTTATATTTTGAATTGGTGTGACGAGACCTATTTATATTATTTTAGACTAACAATCTGAAACCAAAAGAGTCGGATGAGAAGGTAACTTTTGTTCCAAAAGCTAATTTTTTAATATTTTTTTTAACTTTCAGAACTTAAACTAAAATTAATGTTACATTGCTCTCGTTTGGCCGTATTTTTTCTTTAGATCCATACAATTGGCCACTAAATATTGGAAACGAAAAATACAATCACCCCACAACAAAGAATACTACTTATTTACCAAAATTAAATAAAGAGTACAGTGTAGAAATTAAAATGCAAATTCGTCACACTTCTACACCTAATACAAATTACAATAAAAATCTAAATAAATGTCCATCCGCAAACTAGGAAAAAGATATATCCTTATTCCATTTTCAAAGTGATGGAGTAAAGTGATGGAAAAAAACAAAATAAAAAACTTTAGCAAACTACGCCTAATACAAGTTGTCTAGTGAGAGTAAAGTGATGGAGAGCGGTTGAGCGTGAATTGTTTGAAGTGATGGATGGAAAAGAATCACTCCAAATCTTGATTTTTCTCTCTGTTATTATCTTTTTATTTATTGGTCTAGAAAAATGGTCTTGTCTAGTCTAGTGAGAGTACAGCTGATGGATGTAATCAGTCTATGATGCATATTATCTTTTTATGTGATAGATAAATGGTCTAATTTAGTGAGAAGGATTATTTCATATTAGTCGTAATAGCATTGTTCCTTTTAGGGAGGGCTTCTATGTCGATAGAAGGAGAGGCATGACTTGAGTTGGACTTGGGGTTGTTTTTGGGGAACATTATTTAAATAAACATCGAAATACTCCCTTTATAATATATCCTATTCAATTGTTAAAAATATCTCTATTTTCTGAAAGTGGAAGCTAATAGCACAAGTTACTTTCAGAAGTGGAATACAAATAGGGTGAAGGATTCAACTATGGATAGGAATTTTAAAGTATAAAGTCTAAAGTTATAAAGACCCCTGAATATGTGGCCTGAGCACAAAAATAGATTTCTATATAAAAATAAAAATCAAACCGTCCAAAGATCGACCCTTTGTTGGCGCCCAAAAATAAACATTAACTAAAGTATTATAATATCATGATATTGGTGTAAATGGAATTAACCATTTATATTAAATAATGTAAATCTTATCCCAAGATAGCTATAATTACACTAAAATTAATCAATTTCCAAGACAAAAACTGAGAAAAACAAGAAAAAAAGTGACCTATTAATGCTTTCTAAATATGTAAACGGGTATACAAATTAAAAATTATACAAATTAAAAAGCCAGAAAATACAAAACAGTGAACCATTATAAAGTAAAGGTACGACGAGACAGCTTAAGTGTTCCCGAGTCTCAAACGAGGGCCTGACTTTTCCTGCTTTTTCGCTAAGCAGAGCAAACAGAGCTGCTACACGTACTGGGGAAAAACTCACCCAAAACCGAGCCCTCACAGTTTATTGGGCCCCGGGGGGAGTTAACAGGGGGGGCGGTTAAAATTATGGTGTGACCCACCATTAATCTCTCTCACCCCGGTTTTGGGGTGGTTTTTTCCCAAAATGTGGTATCAGTCCCAACGTCAGGAAATCTATCAAGTATTTAACATTTGTTACGAAATATCCTTAAATTCGCCACATAATCCAAAACTCCATAACCAGAATGGGCAAAAGGAAAAGAAAAAGAAAGAAAAAATAACGGGATAAATCTGAAGTGGGCCATTTTCTATATCACACGAGAAAAGTTAGTGAGTAGTCAAATTATAGACGGTGAATTTCCAGACAAAAATTAAATGAGTACACACTTCGGAGCAAGGATTAAAGAAGATTTACAAACCCACTTTTTCTTGCACTATGTTTTATTAGTGTCGTACTTCACTCTATGTATTCTAACTTATGTATGTCACTGAGATAGCTAGCTTCACATTTTTATCTTTTAGCATGAAATTTATTACAGATATGTTTGGTGGATGAAATCTTTTGATTGACTCATTCATTACCTGGAGTCAAAAAGTGAACCCACCTTTAAATTATTTTGGACACTTTTATTTTATGTTTTTTTTATTGACCGCACCTGTTCACAGGGACGACAAAAACTATACACAGGGCCATTTTTCATACACTATTTTCAAAATTGATTGACCAAAAAGTAAGAACTTTAGGAAAAGCAGAATAAAAGATTGATCTTTTACAGTTAATATAGGTGAGTGATTTCGTTCTTATCGTAGTGATGAAATGAGAAAAATAATCAATGATGATGATGATCACGAATAGAGATGATCACGAATAGAGATGCTAACGAACTCCCCTTAGTAAGGGCACATGTCCACTTAAAATTGGTTATATTCGAATTAATCTGGGTATACCCTAATCAAGCTAGTTTATATTACTCTCCTTTGACTTGAAATTTTTCTTTTGCGGGGTTAAAAATTAACTATCTAGTTGCAAGTGGATCCATATAATTAGATACAAACTGTTATTAGAAATTAAATTTCAAATAACCACATTAAAATTTAAATAACAACACAAAAAAGAGCACAACTTACCAACCCAAAAAAAAAGAAAAAAATTAAATGCAAATTCGTCACGCTTCCACACTTAATACAACTTACTTTTAAAGATAAATAAGCTATTATCAAACTAGAAATCAATAGCTTACACATTTGCAAACCCATCATAAAAACCTCCCCTATTTCCTTGGACGTTGATTGTAATTATGTGCTTCAATATCTCCTCTCATTCCAATATTCATTAACTCTACCATAATGAGTATCTCAAATAAAGCCTTCCCAAAATTCACCTCCTCAGTAAAAATTCCCGTGCCATGAGCTGCACACTGGGATCCCCAACATGTTACACTCTTTACGTAACATGCGATCTTCTTCTACGTTTATAAACCATTCATCACAAAATTGGCTTTCGTTTTCTATAGTATAGAAATTAGTTACCACCCGCTTGTGAGAATCAAACACAGGATGCCCATGTATATATTTCCCTCCATATATGGTAGTATATGTGTTGTTTTGGTCTTCATTTTTATTACCCTTTATAGACCTGGATCCAACTGAAGTTACGATTGATTGTTGTGAACATACAGACATTTTATTTGGATATGTTGAAAGATACCACAAAACGAGGTTTACCACTAAAAATTAATAACACTTTTTTTTATTCTCTATTTTCTTCAGAAAAACTATAACAACTCTTTGGAATACAAAAGGTTTATATAGGAGAGCGTGGGGCGTTCCGGAATAAATATTAGGTGAGTCTCCAAGTGTGGTCTTTCAGTGTTGATGTGAAAGACACTTCTAGTATCTATAACATCAACCTAGTGTTCTCTTTTATTTATTTGTTGATTGAGGCTCTCGAGGAAGAAGATACGCTAAAAGCAACACAATAGTAGAGTATCTTCAACAATTATCACTGGGGAGATGTAGCTTATTATCAAACTTTTGAGAAGACTCACAAAGCCTATGAATTTCAAATAGCTGGAGTAGATACACCTAACGGTCAATGGGGCATTCATCCTCAAGGAATGCCAGGCGTGTTGGTGGTAAGTGTAGTTTGGTTGATATTTTGTATATGTTTAACTTTCAAATTTTTGTTTTAATAGTTGTTTTTGTGTTTTAGGTTTGGGCTATTCGAGTCTTCCCGACATTGTTTGAGAAGTGTGGAAAAGAGATATATATTAATGGGTGGCTCCCCTATATTCTTACTGTGTGATGCACTAATGCCCTGACCCATGTGAATGTTGGTAGCGCATTAGAACCGGTATGAGTATGTCTTTAGAAATCTATTTCTTTGAAATTTGTATTTAATGTTGTTTTTGACCATCTTCGCCCTATTGCATAAAGATTCTGTTGTTCAATTCATGGAAGACATCATATGGCCTGAGCCTCGGTTCGACCGGCTTTTAATTCCTGGGGTAATTGAGGGTAATGTCACCAGAGATCAAGCTAGTGATGCGGCTTTTAATACTTTTTCTGACGATGATATAGAGGTTGACGGCTTGGAAGAACAAGCTAGAGACACAGCAGTTAATCCTCGGTCTGAAGGTGATATTTTGAAGGATAGGATGGATCAGCTTTTCAGTTTGGTGTTAGGTATGAAGAGTGAGTCTCTAGGCAAGTTGGAAGAATTAAGTTTCCAGGTGGTCAATTTGAAAAATACATGCAATCAATTGAAAGAGAAGGTTACATTTTTGAAGGAGGAGGTTTCAGTTTTAAAGTCAAGAACTGTGAGTAATTTGGAATATTTTTATTTTGTTAAGTTTTACAGTTAAACCTATTCATAACTTGAAAATTAATTGAGTCGATGTGAAATATTGTATAACAGTTTCGTGCTCCATATATGGGTAATTGCACCAATGAAGGAATGCCGGATGGGCCAAGTTGGAACCCAAATAACAAATTGAAAGAGGTTGGTAAAGAAAGTGGTGTTGATTTATATGGGAAGCCTATTCTTGATGTTGGTAAAGACGCTGTGGGTAATGAAGAAGCAGAAACACACGCTATAACATTTTAAGCGACGATGATGTAAACGCCCATGATGATGTTGAACTTCTTAGTACACCAGTACTATACAATACTCCAAATAAGATAGGCGAAGAGGTTTGTTCGTTCTTATTGCTCGAATTTTAATGTGCATGAGTAAGAATATATGATTAATTTTTGTTGGTCATTAGCATGTATAGGTTTCCTATTAGTTTTGCATTATGTCACAATAGACAAATCACAATAGGTCTATGTACGTAATATCTGCAATTAATAAAATTCGCTCTTGAATGCCTGACTATGAAGTAGGTAATATATATACACATTTTGCTATTAGTCGTCTCTCTTGGATAGTGACTATTTCATACAATAAGCCACGATTGTTGAAAAAATAATTGTTCTTCTTGTGAATTTTGCTTCAAATGCTGTAGTCATGTTCGCTTTATCTCCATTTAAGTTTGTTGTATTATGTATCTGATGTTGTTTATTATCCTAGTTACTCGGTAACTCGTTTTTAAACATAGTATTGTTCGTTTTATAATAACGGCGTGATATTTCTCCATTTGTTTGTTATTAAACTTCAGAAATCCTTTTAATCTTATGGAATATTTGGTTGATAGTAAATGGTGAATGGAACTTCTCTTTGTTAAATAACAGAATTAAGTCATTTGTTGACCGTAGTATTTTCATTAACCAGTTTCACGGTTCTTGAAATTCTTCTCATTGACTCTGTTTTTGTAAGCCGATAAAAATTCAAAAATCCCCCAATGGAAAAAAAGAAATCATGATGAAGCTGAAGCGTCCAGCTATGCTGATGACAATACTCTCCCAAATTTTGGCAGAGTACGGAAGCTTAGTAAAGCGCTACAACCTCCATTTACCGATGGAAATAATTTGAATAAGGCTAGAGTTATGCCTGGAAATAAGGTTAATTTTGCGGCAGATGGTGGTGATCATAAGAATAATGGTCGGAAGAAGGTTAAGTATACTCGAAGCACTGAAAAGGATGGGAATAGAATTGAAATTGGGGATTCCCCTTTGACAGAGGTTGATGAGAATTATACCCTGAAGAAGACGTTTTTGCCTGAAAAACTCAAAGTGAAAATAGATTATTTCAAAATTTTCAGATTGGACTCGGAGTTCTTTTAGAAGGATGTACAGGATGTGAACGATTACATCAACATAGGGTGAGTGTCCCCAAAACATCCTTTATTTATTTGTTTGTTTTTGGTGTCCTTGTTTATTTTGATCGTAACTTTGTGTTATGGATGTTTGTATGGGACAGTGTTGACCACAAGGAAGATGACCCCTTTGCGAATTATAACTAGTTTAAAACACTACTGGATAAAAATGGATGTCTAGGTGATGAAGTAAGTTAGATTCCATCTGTTGATCTTGTAAAAAAAAACAATGTAACTATCTAATGGTAAAAGTTTCTTGCAGCAGAAACTCATCTCTTTTGTGTCGTCCTGTAGCATATTAACAAGATATTTGCTCCTCATGCGCCTTGATCACTCTCTGTCGATGGGAAGTGCACGACCATAGACGCTTGCTTTCAGGTCTGTTAACTGTAAAATAGCTACTTAAATTGTGTATTAACTAATTTATGTGTTGTAAGTAATCTTCCTTGATGTTGAACATCCATGCCTGACAATGGATGACGAGTTCAAATCCGCCAATCGTTATCCATCGGACATAGGCCAAGGCGGTAAACCTTGGGCGGATGTAGATGTGATATATGGCGTGGTCCACATTAAAAGACGATATGAACACTGGGTCGCAATATGTATTAAATTTAAGGAGCAGAAAGTAATTATATATGATTCCCTTAGACCGCGTCAAACTCGTGAATCAGGGGATGTCTGATGAAATAATCTGATTCATGACTATTTAAGCCAACTCAAGACAACCAGGGGCCCATGTGGAAAGCTGTATTTCATGAGGATCCGCTCCTCCCTCAACAGGATGATGGGTAACCACTCTCTACTTGAAATATTTTTTCCTCGCCCAGGCTATATGTATACATTCAAGTAGTGTAGGAGTGATATGAAATTCAAAGACAATGTTTGTTTTATGGAAATTGAAGCAACTTTCTTATGCTAAATCCATTTATGCATATTGCAGATGCTCGTGTGGGGTGTATTCTTTGAAGTTCGTTGAATATCTGATTAGGGGGGTTCCTCTGTCGTGTATTAAAAAGGAGTACCTTCACCGCTATCGTTGTGAAATTTCCATACAGTTGTTCAAGAGAAAATCCATACAGGTAAATAAATCCATAAAGAGTAGTGAATAATTAGCAGTATTTATTTTAACTTTAGGATCCTCACTCAATAACACCTTAATTTTTTGGTGCGATTTTAAGTGCTATTAGGATTTACTGGACAGTCGGGTTGTCATCAATTTTAGTGGACGACCTTAGTACCATGAGTGGCACGGGGAATCTTTTGTCCCCTTGTGTTTTTGTACATTTACGTGTATGAACGTTGTTCATCATTTTCTAAGCTTTTGATAGGTTATTTTGTATATCCTGGCAAATAAGGAAGTGATAAATGTAATTGGTTGAGGTAGATTTGTAATTTTCTAAAACCTTGTTGTAATATTCGCAAACAAAACCAAAAAATTGAAGACATCCAACTTAAAAGCATAGCGGCTTTACCATAAGAGAGAGAACAGTATTGATCATATATTGGTTATGGTAGAGAATTTTATTTATTTTTTATCAGATCCATGCCAAGCAATAAACTTAACTGCATGAGTAATTAAAGAAGATCAATAAGGCATTGTTTAGAATATTGGTTAACGATTTTGGTTGTTCCCAATCTTCTTACTAGCTAAGTATGGCGATCTGAGCCTAAAATGAAATTCATCGCACATTTAAACATGCAATTGGTCTTAATTTGATGGTAAACCGAACATTGGAAAACGTGTATAAGGGACTTTCCAACCTACCTAAACACCCCCAAAAATAAAAATGTTCGGTCCCGTAATTTCGTTACCAAATTGGTCTT
Organism: Papaver bracteatum; assembly: GCA_023529315.1. NCBI lineage: Eukaryota > Viridiplantae > Streptophyta > Magnoliopsida > Ranunculales > Papaveraceae > Papaver > Papaver bracteatum. Next base: position 172,466 of record JAJJWX010004109.1, on the reverse strand, counting down.
ATTTTATAGTATATTTGCTCTAATGCCACATCGCCTGCACATTATCTTTCACGAGGAAAATTATAAGAAAATCACACTCTTTCTCCTCTTCCTCCCTCGTCTGTAAATCTATCTCTCCCACTCCTTCGAAGCCCGAAGTCACGTAACATCCACGGGGTTCGTTAACAATGTTTGATACTTCTTAGAAGTTGAAAATATAGACTGGCATGTTCAGATCGATTGCAATTAAAATCAGGTAAATTTTCTATCTAGGGTTTTCAATCGTTATTTTTTGATTCATCGATTAATAAGAGATGATTGAAACCCAATTTCTTTTCCATCATTATATAAAACCCAATTTTATTGAAAGGAAATTTTGAGGATTCTGTGGAATATATTAGTTAAATTTGTTTTGAACTTGCAAATGAAACTGCATTATTTCTACCCCTTTGGTACTAGTCAAGACATCTATTCTCGTGGGGAAGGATTATTTGGTGTTGATGGATTGTAAATGACAAAGGATACATGTATAATAGGTTAAATCAATTTGCAGTTTACTAAATCTATTTCTCATACAAATCTTTGTCTTTGTGTCGATTTGCTTATGGTGTTGGGAGATTGTCTCATTTTCTTGCAAATGAAACTATAGTTTTGGTAGACTGCTGTGATTTTTGAATTTTCATTTTATTGAGGAATGTGGTCACAAATATCTCCCTTGTTGAATTGATTAAACGATTTGAATGTAGGTAAGCAGTAAAGCATCAAACCAAGAATTTGTAGGTTGCAAGCATGGGTGTTGGTAGAAAAGCGAGCTGCGATTGAGGAAAGGTAAAAATGTGAATTAGGAGTCGATTAGTAAGTTTTATAGTTTCATCAATGACTAAATATCTTTTAAATTATAAAATCATTTTCTTTTTTATACGTTTCCATGATTTTGTTATAATTTTTTATTGTGTTGTGTAGGAATTATGTTTACCAGATGAGTACAAGTACGGACCAATTCATGTGAACTAAATTCGGACTCAGGTTTACAAGGTCACTTAAATGCTATACACGATGAATTATCGGATCGAAGAAAGACTGTTTCACGAAACTAAATTTGGGAATCTACTTGACATTCCCGATGATCAAGATGTCCTGGCCAATATTTAGTTTCTTGATGACTCAATGATTCGGGTAGTAGGAGATGAAGATATCTAGTTTAAATTTGGTGGTAATGAAATCGCTTTGGAAGCCGCACTTTGCCACAATATCGAGGCCTCGAGTCACCAGAGTTGGATCGCCCGTATGTCCAACCCCCGGGGGTAAGCACATTCATGGAGAAGTATTTTACTCCTGGAAAAAATGTTAGGAAGAGAATTGTATGATTTCCTTTTTTGCGCTACGATTGCGGTAGAGCTAAATGATGAAGAGATTAAAAAGCGGAAGATAGAAAAAACTAAAGAAGCCGAAAGGAAGAAAAAGAGTGTGAAAGTGGGTACTAAAGATAGGATGAAACGAATGTTGTGGACCGTGTTAAGCTTGCGTTAGTCTATCTTGTGCACCGATTTATATATGGGCACCAGGACATCAGTTGTATTGAGGCGATGACATGGCACTTGGTAGAAGACTTTGTTAAGTTCAACAATTATCCCTGGGGACATGTAGGTTATAAGCAAACATTTTAAAAGACCCACGATGCCTTTGTTTTTCAAATGAATAAATATGATAACGCTGTAGTAAAACCTACAAAGTTACCTTCCATCCATCCTCAAGGAATGCCAGGCGTGTTGGTGGTAAGACTAGTTTGGTTGATATTTTATTCATGATTATTTTGAAATTGGCTTTTTAATAGTTTATGTTTGTGTTTTAGGTCTGGGCTGTTCAAGTATTCCCGAAATTGCTTGCGATGTGTGGTTCAGAGAAAGCTAGTGATGTGTGGCTCCCATATATCTTTACTGTGTGCTGCACCAATGTTGTGACCTACGATAAAGTTAGTAGCGCATTGGAACCAGAACAGGTATGTCCTTTCAATTTTTATTTTTATTTTAAATTTGTACTAAATGTTGTTTTAAGTGTGATCTCCTTGTTGCAGGGTAATTCTGAAGTTCGAATCATTGAAGACATCTTTGTGGCCTGAGCCTGTTTTCGATCGGCTTTTAATTACCGGCTCAGTTGAGGGTCCCCTGAGTGACAAAGGTGTAGTGGAGGATGTTTCTCCAATATGACATCAACCTAATGCTGCTCCAGGAAATGCACACATGTACGATACGATTAAGGAGGGTAATGTCGCATATGAGAAAGCTAGTGATGCGGCTTTTAATCCTCGACTGGTCTTGATATTTGGAAGGTTAGATTCGATCAAGTTTTCAGTGTTGTGGTAGATATAAACAGTCAGGTTACCCAATTAAGTGGCCAGGTTTTCCATTTGAACAATACATGCACCGCATTAAAGGAGGAGCTTTCATTTATAAAGTCAAGAACTGTGAGTTATTTGGAACCCTTTTGTTATGTTGGATTGAACTGTTAATTCCTATTCATAATTAGTTTTTTATTTGAGTATACGGAAATTATTGTGCAACAGTTTCCACCTCCATTTATGGGGAATTGCAACGGTGACCGAATGGACAACCATCGACACTCTCTTTGTGGTATTTTATTTTACCAAAATAGTCACTTAAATAGGGTATTCAACAGCGTATCTGCATATTAAGCAATCTTCCCTGAATTTGTGCAGCATCAACTTACAACGAATGACAAGTTTAGACTGGCCAATAATTATGTAGATGGCATTTTGCTTGAATACAGTAAACCTTGGAAAGATGTCGATGTGGTGTATGGCGTGGTGAACATATAATAGAGGAAGCACTGGGTCGCAATATGTATTAAATTGAATGAAGAGAGAATAATCATATATGATTCCCTTATACCTGGTACAACTCCTCGGTCAGATCGAGTTCAAGGAAAATCATATTGATTTTCAACTATTTAGACCAAAGGTACGATGGTGCCTTATGGAAGGCTCGATATGAGGATACACCGCTCCCCCCTCAACAAGACGATTCGTAAGTACTCTCTACTAGTGAACAAAATATTATTTAACCGCAACCCACTACTGGGTATGTAGTATACATATTAAGTTGTGATACAAACGGCCCGGAATACAAAAACAATGTCTGCTTTTGGTAAATTCAATTGAAAATAAAATAAGTTTCTTATGCGTAATCCATTTATGCATATTGCAGATGCTCATGTGGGGTGTATGCTTTGAAGTTCGTTGAATATCTGATCAAGAGTATTCCTCTGTCACGTATTAAAAAGGAGAATCTTCATCAATATCGTCGTGAATTCTCTTTACAGTTGTTCAAGAGAGATTCCATAAAGGTAAAAAAAAAATACAACGTCGAAGCTACAACCTGTTTATGACTTCACCATTATCACAAGTATAACATGTTTATGTTTGGTGCAGTTATCATGTGACTAGAAGTATGGACGGTGTTGGGTTCTCAGAGCTGTGAATATTTTTTGGACGGCCGTTTTACCCAGGAGTGGCTCATGATCCGTGTGGTCCCTGTTTTTTTGGTACATGTCTATGTGGATATTTTGTTCATGATGTATAGATTCTGAAAGGTTTTGCAAGATTTTTCACCTAAGGTGTGGAATTGATGAATGAAATCGGTTTCCATGTAGTTTCTTTATCGAAAGCTTCAATTTCATATTACTGTTATTTACCAACCAGTCATTGCTCCATCTGATTAAAATTTAAGAGAGTTGTTATTACCAACAAGTGATGGTCGCTAGGTTTTGTTGAAAATTAAAGTAGTTGAAGGAAATGCTTCCATCTCATTCCAATGGTTAAAACCATGGTAAGCAAGAAAGTGTAAACTTTTATTTATATCAATGGTAATGGTAAGACTTGAAGTTCAAATATATTGCAAGATAGAATTGAGTTGAAGACAAAGATACATAAAGCTTGGCAACATTGCCATTAACTACAAAAACACAGGATTCACTATGCCCAGTTTAAGAGAGACTCAACACACTCATGCAATTAAATTTTATTGGAATTACAAAATGATCGTACTATTTAATTTGGTTTACAAAATGCTCATCAACCATCAGATATAACAGTTACCAAAAACACGGCCCTTTTTTTTAACTTATATGCCCTTCACTTATAACCCAAGTAACAACTTAACCCCAGTTAATTAGATACATGGGCACCATGTAGACCCCTGAATATGTAATGGTGAACATTTAGGAGCCATGGTGCGTCTTCTTAATAACGACCCGATCATTGACGATGAATTTCCACCCCCCTTCTTCGAAAACACGAAAGCAGCAGCAGCAGTGGTCCATCAACATCTTCAAAACCCCATAGCAAATGAGGTCCATTACAACCTCCATCAACATCTTCAAAACCACCATACCACAGAAGTTGGGTCTTTTTCCACCTCTAACATCTTCCAAACCACCCCAACAATTGGGTTTATTTCCCACCTCCATCAACATCTTGAAAACTATCACATTCAATCAGTAAACAAAAGGAAATAAACAAAAAAATGCAGAACTTATATCTTATAAACAAATGTCATTTTATTATTTTAACCATCATTTACCTATATAACTTTCCACCACCACCATCATCAAGAACTGTAAAACCAAATGGAGTGATACAACTCACTAATAAACTCGAAGACTAGAGTATTCACTCGCATACAGTAGCAGTTTAGAGATTCTCAAACAACCTTCCATCAACAATTCTTATAGACATCAACACAGTTCAAATAAATGCATAAATCATGTCACTACCAACCACATCATGAATTATATCACATACAAACTATAGACAGATAAATAAGTCAAACTGTCGCTGAAACATTCACCAACAAACGATGACAGACTGCCAATTTAGCATTTTCAGCACCGAAGGCCTATATTAAAAATTATTTAAAAGCTTCATTATTCAATGAAAATAAGCACATTTTATCTAGTTGGAAACTAGAGATGTCCCATGAGAACTCCTTAGAAGACTCCCAGGACTAGTTCAGAGTCTAACTACTCCAAAACCAACCAACAAAACTGTCACGTGCTATCATTCCCGGAAGTCCGTTGCGACTGCATGTACACTTTTCATAGTAGCTTCTAAATTACAGATCCAAACGACATGCCCATTTGATAGATTATAGAGGACACCACAACAAAAATTTCTCGAAGACAAACCATTAGCTAAAACCCCGCCAATACACACCAAACCAGCCCTCCAAAAACGTTGTTCGCACAGTCCTTATAAGGGTTTGGTGAGACATTCTATCAAACATGCTAGCTCCATGGAAAATTCAAAGTTTAATTCAGAATTCACTCAATTCCTAACACAATACATATATGTAATTGTAAGACATTATTTAAAACACAAACAAACATATGCAAAATCAAGGATGATACTGTTCATGGATTTGATATCATCATCAACAATTTCAATTATGGGGAAACAACTATTTTAACATTGTAAATCATGAAGTTCATTTGTAAAAACCTCTAAAAAAAATAATATCATACCAAAGTAGTGATCTCACGACCTGCACTCTCACTAACCTCAATAGCAAACACATTATGTGCTAACAATTGACCTAAATTAAGGAATCCTTGTTCCACAACACCTCTTCTTTAATGCTTCGGCAGCAATGTCCTGCAAACAATCAACAAAAGTAAGAGAGGATACAAGTATTCAACATAAAAGTGGTACACAAAACTAGTTACATTCAATTATGTGCACATAAATACAGTACCTGAGACTAGCTCCTTATAGATCAAATACCCCTACCAGGGTAGATCAACATGAACCGACTCCACCACTCCCTTTATGCAGGAATTCTTGAATCTCCCACCACATTAAAAACCACCTTTTACCACTATAATTTCGCGATTGAAAACACCAACAACAAATCCCTTTAAAATGGTGAGACATGCCCAAGAAGTAACACAAACTAACAAATCCGAAAATAATCTAATTAGAGTATCTGAGTAGTCAATCCAAAAACTTAAATTTGATGGAACTATTTCCTAAGATTAGTAAAGTTAACACCACGAGGAAGGAACATAATTCATGTAAAAAAAAAAATAGTACATCAAATAAGAAAAATATCATCGACTAATTGCGACCGGCATACCATCAAGCAAGGTATGTGTACCATCTGGTAACAAGGGTAATAGGCAAGATACCAGTAACCAACCACATCAAAACATAGTTTTATTTACTAATATGTAGGAAGTCATAAATAGTACACCTAAATGTAATACACCAAACCATACCGAAGAGTGGCCTCACGAGCTGCACTCTACCTTCTGCCTTCTTTGTTGTTCCATTCTGGATCACCTACAAAGTAGCACCAACGATTGTCCTAAATTAAGGCTTCTTAATAGCACCGCGCCTCTTCTTTACTGCTTCGGCAACAATGTCCTGCAAACAATCAACAAAGTAATACATGGGATTCTGTTAAAATAACTACTTACCATAGTAACTTCGACTCTATATTAGGTTGTCAAATAGAGAACTAAAATCATAGAACATGGTTCCAGAACTGTATGAATGGAACAAAAAGTACAAAGCAGTAAACCAAAGAAAATAGATACAACTTCCATGATGAATTACCTTCTCATCAGTCAAACCTACTTCTTTATACACCGATTAAAAACTTCCAAACCTAATTATTGACTGTTTCATGATTCATAAGTCACTCAATACCTCGTAATCAGATGCAATGTAAGAAATCCAAGAAATATGCCATCTTTAGATGTCAAATTTTAGAACTAAAGGAAAATATGAAAATTATATCAATTGCAAACTCTTACAACAATAAACACCTTCAAAGATTAAATGCCTTAACGAAACCCTAATACACGGCTATTAATGAAACCCACTTCAGAAAACTCTTATTTTCCAATCCAAATCCGCAGTAAAATAAACACCTTCAAAGATGAATTTTCTCAACCCTGAATAGTGACCAGACCAAATAATACCGAACATAACAAAGCCTTACATTAGAAAGAAAAGTATATAGAGATCTTTGATTATTGTTCGAAAATTAACTGAAACAAATTGAAAGGCAGTATATGAGCTCTGATAAAAAAAATTAGCAGGGGGTGATTTGATTTTTGAAAGAAAAAATGAGAGTAAGGTCTTGAGTTTTAATGGAGGCAGTATAAGAGGAAAACAAAAACCTGCACAATGGGGCTAGAATTATCACTTGGTTATTCTAATAGATGGATAAGAATACGCAGACGCTCCAAAGGCGACATTGTTTATTTATATTTTTCTGGAGAGAGTATTTTTCCCAAAATTATTAGGGGCGGGACACATATACTAGGGCGCGCCCAAATTTTCCGCCTAGTATTTCCACTGAATTGGTTTGGGCGCCAAACGAAATTGTGGCGGGAAGTTCACTTATGGGTGTAAGTAATCCGTATGACGTCTTGTGAATGTCTTCCTATTGGTTGAATATTATGTACACGGATTCTTGTGTATGCATTATCACCTGGCTCTGAGATCGAATCATGGACGGAAGCGGACTACTATAAATCAGAAACTTTGTAAATAAGATGAATCCATCCATTTACATGTAAAATTGTTTTGTAATATTACCCAAAACCTTAAACAAACTATTTTCTGACATATTGTATGCATACACTGGCTACAAGATCAAAACCTGGGCAGGAGTCGACTTATATAAGAATTGAACATCACATGTTTAGAAGTGAACATCACATGAACGGGAGATGAAATATATTAGAAGTGAACATCACATGTTCAAAGATTACAAGAGTTAGGCATGAGTTTGTAGTCCGGATGAACGGGAGATGAAATATATATCAGAAGTGAACATCACATGTTCAAAGAATACTAGAGTTAGACCCGAGTTTCTCTTCCGAGTGAACTAGAGATGAAATATATATCATAATTGAACATCACATGTTTAAAGATTACTAGAGTTAGACCCGAGTTTCTCGTTTAACGGATTTTGTAGTCCATCACATGTTCAAAGAACTAGAGTTTATGTTCCAAGTGAACTAGAGATGAAATGAACATATTAGAAGTGAACATCACATGTTCAAAGATTACAAATATAGTTCCTCGTCGAATTGAACATCACATGTTTAAAGATTACTAGAGTTAGGCATGAGTTTGTAGTCCGGATGAACGGGAGATGAAATATATTAGAAGTGAACATCACATGTTCAAAGATTACAAGAGTTAGGCATGAGTTTGTAGTCCGGATGAACGGGAGATGAAATATATATCAGAAGTGAACATCACATGTTCAAAGAATACTATAGTTAGACCCTCGAGTTTCTCTTAAATTACAAGTGAACTAGAGATGAAATATATATCATAATTGAACATCACATGTTTAAAGATTACTAGAGTTAGACCCGAGTTTCTCGTTCGGATTAAATGGAAACGAAATATATCAGAATTGAACATCACATGTTTAAAGATTACTAGAGTTAGGCATGAGTTTGTAGTCCGGATGAACGGGAGATGAAATATATTAGAAGTGAACATCACATGTTCAAAGATTACAAGAGTTAGGCATGAGTTTGTAGTCCGGATGAACGGGAGATGAAATATATATCAGAAGTGAACATCACATGTTCAAAGAATACTATAGTTAGACCCGAGTTTCTGTTCTGGGTGAACTAGAGATGAAATATATATCAGAAGTGAACATCACATGTTCAAAGAATACTATAGTTAGACCGCGTTATCTCACGTCCTATAGTTATCCTCGTCCAGATGAAAAGGAGACGAAATATATATCAGAATTGAACATCACATGTTCAAAGATTACAAGAGCTAGGCATGAGTTTGTAGTCTGGATGAACGGGAGATGAAATATATTAGAAGTGAACATCACATGTTCAAAGAATACTATAGTTAGACCCGAGTTGGACTTCCGGGTGAACTAGAGATGAAATATATATCAGAAGTGAACATCACATGTTCAAAGAATACTAGAGTTAGACCCGAGTTTCTCTTCCGAGTGAACTAGAGATGAAATATATATCATAATTGAACATCACATGTTTAAAGATTACTAGAGGTAGACCCGAGTTTCTCGTTCGGATTAACTGGAAACGAAATATATCAGAATTGAACATCACATGTTTAAAGATTACAAGAGTTAGGCATGAGTTTGTAGTCCAGATGAACGGGAGATGAAATATATTAGAAGTGATCATCACTGGAATAAATATTTTGATAGTTATTCGTGAGTTTATCAAGCGGGTGAAAATGACCATATTACCCTTATTGGAAATAAGCAAAGTAAATGTTACGGACATTGAAAATGGCCATATTACCCTTATGGGGAAAAATGATAGTAAATATAAGATATACTGTGGAAATGACCATACTACCCTTATGGGAAAAATGAAAAGTAAATGTTACGGACATTAAAAATGACCATATTACCCCTATCGGAAATAAGCAAAGTAAATGTTACGGACGGTGAAAATGACCATATTACCCTTATTGGAAAAAAGTGGAATAAATATTACGGAGACGGTGAAAATGACCATATTACCCTTATTGGAAAAAAGGAAAGTACATGTTATATACTGGGGAAATGACCATATTACCCTTATCGGAAATAAGCAAAGTAATTTTTTGGGGAACGTTGAAAATGACCATATTACCCTTATTGGAAATAAGCAAAGTAAATGTTACGGACATTGAAAATGGCCATATTACCCTTATGGGGAAAAATGATAGTAAATATAAGATATACTGTGGAAATGACCATACTACCATAATGGGAAAAAGGAAATGTAAATGTTACGGACATTGAAAATGACCATATTACCCCTATCGGAAATAAGCAAAGTAAATGTTACGGACGGTGTAAATGACCATATTACCCTTATTGGAAAAAAAGTGGAATAAATATTACGGAGACGGTGAAAATGACCATATTACCCTTATTGGAAAAAAGGAAAGTAAATGTTATATACTGTGGAAATGACCATATTACCCTCATTGGAAAAAAATGGAATAAATATTATGGAGACGGTGAAAATAACCATATTACCCTTATCGGAAATAAGCAAAGTAAATGTTACAGACGATGAAAATGACCATATTACCCTTATTGGGAATAAGCAAAGTATCAGGATTTCAGACAGTGAAAATGACCATATTACCCTTATTGGGAAAAAGGAAAGTAAATATAAGATATACAGTGGAAATGACCATATTACCCTCATTGGAAAAAAGTGGAATAAATATTATGGAGACGGTGAAAATGACCATATTACCTAGAGAAGCACCAGAAGCAATCACGTGGCTCTAACTGGGGTGGGACCCACCATCACCAGTGGGTCCCACCCCTATTAGAGCCACGGGTTTGCTCCAGGTGATTCTCACGGTCGAACAGATCATTGTTGTAAATTTTCCCGGTAGCGTGTCACCCGGTCATGTTAGATGGTCTAAGTTGTGCCATCTTGCTAGTGCCTTCTTGCGACACCTAAATACAGTAAAACTTCGATAAATTAATAGCCTTAAGACCGGAGAAAAATATTACTTTAGCGCAGTTATTAATTTATCGATTTAAAATTTAGCCTACACAAACCTAGTTGGGACCGGAGAATTTTATTATTTTAACGAAGTAATTAATTTATGGAAGTTCTACTGTATGTGGCCTTCATTGGTGCCACGGGAAAAGGAATGGCCTTAACTTGTGCAACGTTTTAAAAAGGTAATCACCTTAACTTGTGCCACATTTTTATGAGCGTATTTCCTTAACTCCATTTCACTATCGAAGTCACCCAAACACTACAAAGATTTAAAAAAACATATAGTTATACCCTTTTCGCCGTAACCCACCTCCATTACACCGTGTACAAAACTCCGATCTACTGTGGTTAAATCAATCTCGCGTTTGGTTGAATACCCCTTATTTTGTGATGCTCAACAATTAAAGTTTGGATCTTGGTTTTTCCGCCAAGTAAAGTGGGGGTTTCTAATCTCAGAGTTAGGGTTTGAAGAAATCAATCCCCCTATCTGTTTTAGTTCCGATTTCCTAATTTTGTGTTTTATGGTTTTAATTATCAATTGTATTTGTGTGTTGACAGCGTATTACTTGATTCATATTAGATCTGGGGGTAGAATCACTCGATTTTATTTAGGTATGTAACTCTCACATTTGTTTGATTTGTGGTTTTTTTTTTTTTAAGATTAGTATCAGTGTTTCTTCCAACTGTAGTGGACAAGTTTTTTGTTTGATTGGTATTCACCGCGATTTGCAGTGAGCAATTTGTGCAGACCCCAGAGCAATCATTCCTACCCAACATTTTCTTGTGTAAATATATTTTGAACTAAGAATGTTTCCAGTTTATAAGTCGAATTTCCTTTCTGATCTCTAAATTTGCCTATGTGAGGGTACAATTGTAGTACTACTTTAAAGGATTTGGGAATGCTATTCTAGATGATGACGACACATTAGGTGCTTTAGGGAAATTAGTATCATGTTTTGGGTGTTTGCTGATTCTATTTATTAGTATGAATATTAGGTTTTTCAGACTAGGGCCGTGAAATATATTTGTTTTGTATCTAAAGTATTCTTAACACCTGTTATGTGTAACAATTAAAATTGTGTTAGTTGTATCTAAAGTTTCAATACCACTATTCCAATTTTTCAAAGTATGCAGAGTACGTTTTGGTTGTGATTTACAATCACATTATCTCACAATTACAATTTGTCTATGCAGTCATTTTGTAAAGTTCCCAAGTAGAAATTTTTAGGTTCAACTTTTCAATGTTGGACGAGTTGGTCAAAAACTGTATTTTTATGATGTGGATGTTAAGTGGTGCGGGTTATTTTGGCTGTCTCATGAAGTAGAGAAGAAGTTACAATTATATAAGGCCAAAAAGGTTCAGCTGAGGTGGTTTCGCCCTGAGCATGTTGAACCACACTTCTTGAGATTTTCAGCCAACAACATCTCTAAGCCCACCAGCAATGGCAACAATAAAAGGTAAAGGGAAGGAAGATGACCAACAAAAAGGATATTGATTTCATGTGGAATCTGCGTAGTTCTTGCAAGTTAGATATTTATTGAACGGGATGCTGCTCAAGCTGAAGCGCCGCAATGGATTAAAATGAAAAACTATACATACATGATTATCCAAGGTGAGGGTACTAAAATGTCATGAGCATTTTCTGTTTTTAGTCTCTTTATATCTTACTAGGTATTGAGGATTTTGTGAAAACAATCAATTTATTTACTATGATAAGAAACTGATTATAGTCAAATATATAAGAAAAACATCTTTTTGGTTACATCATTGTCTCTACTACATAACAGTTTCTTACTCTATGTTTAATTTTTGGCTTATACCTTGACATATTTTTTCTAAACCAAAATTGCATTTGGCTGAATTGCAAGAGAATAGATAATCCGCCACCCAAGTGAAGTCTCCACACTATCTGCATTTCATATATGGAATTCCATTGTTATGAATGTTTTGTGACACCTTAACATTCAACATACCACCACAAATAGGTTTAAAGCATTGAATCTTGTTGAGTTTACAGTTCCCTATGACGTGATCTAGATCACTGCATCCATTACACCCTTCCTTGTACACATATCGAGTTGTAGATGACATAGGTTTTCTTTTAGCTTCATCAAACCATTCAAAACCTTTGAAGTTATAATGTTGGCAACTCAGGAACTGAGCACCATATGAATTCATTTTTTTCGAAATGTTTAGCATTCTTATTCCATCACAACATGATTCTCTACACCTGGTGTACAGCCAACAACAAGATTTAGTAGTGTATCCATCCATATCACATAACTGACAGGTGTCCTGTCAAAATCAATTTTTTTGGTTAGTTCAACACATTGTTACTCTTAAACATCTACTGAAACAGACATGAGGGGAAACTTACCTCTGCTTCGATTTTCACCATTTTTTGCTTCCCAGATTTTGTATTGATACTAACATTTTCCATGTTACAAGATACATCATCAGATTCTGAATCAGAGTTTTGGCCAACAATACTCATCTGTGGGTTATTTGTTTGAAGGTAACAATAGATGGTAAATAACACTTCTGTTACAGATGGGAATTAAATCTTTGGAATGTATCAAACAATGGGAACTCTTTTATAGTCGAAATTTGAGGGTGAATTGTTCGGTGAATGATTAGAAAATAACTGACAGGTGTCTTGGTGTACCACCTCTCTTACAAAAGTCACGAATGCTAAATTACTGAATTAAATATATATTCGAACATAATTTACCTGAAGTTTCATGTTACGCATGAGTACTAGCGACTTAAATACTTACTAGACTTAAAACTTACCTGTAGTTATATGTTACTTTTTTAGTACCAGTGACCGAAACTTAATAATACAGAGAGAAAATATAAATCTACTACAGGTAAAATATAACTTATTAGACATCTTGATTTGTGAAATGTTTTTTCTTGTTCAGCAATCGTCTACTCGGTGTGTTGTTCTCGCCTCTTAAATGTTTAACACGAGTTAACCATACCTTTGTTGTAATCGTTAAGAGATCTCCAAGAGGTAGGAGTGGAGTAACTTGAAAACCCAATTCAGATGTTTCCTTTCTTATTCGGCGTCCTTCTTCTATTGCGTCAAACCATTCATCGCACGACAATAATCCATCACCTGAAACTTCCAAATTTGTTAGAGGAAATGTTGGATTTATATTTTTCGGTGGTATGTAGTTTTGTAGCTTTTGGTCTGAATTTCTAAAACGTCTCCTCTTTGATGGTAATTTGGATAATAAATCTTCTTCATTCAGGAATTCCCAGTTCATTTTTTTTCGTTACTGAGTGGTGTGGTTTTGGTTAAAGCTATGAAATTTGTGACATCCTTTTATATATAATAATATTTTTTTTCTCGTTTAGGGAAGCAATGATTTGATTGGTAAAAAAAAACCTACTTAGACATAGAAGCGCACATGCTCTAACCTAATCTACCAGTCAGTGCTCTTTCTAATCACTCACAGCTCGTCAGTGATTGTGTTGTGTTTGGTTTAGCATATCTTCTTCCTCGAGAGCCTCAAATAATAAATGCAGGAAAGAGAACACTAGGTACATCATATAGATGTTAGCTACGGGGTTTAATGACTTATGTTTACTGGTAAAATCTTTTGTATTGTGAATCTCCCACCAGATTTTCAAAGAGATACTCATAGACATAATCGTGGATAAATGAAATATGGCGATCATTACTTCAATCTAGGGCCTTACTCTAACTATTTTGTGGTGGTGTGCAAAAAAAGAGGTTCACAAATGCATCCCTTGATGAAGTGTTGAGTTACCCAATTAACAGCAAACATAAGGATTCAGCAGAAAATAATACATCAAAATAAGGAAAATATAAACTCCAACAACAAAATTATAGTCTACGTAATTCTGTCAGATAACTCCTTGACTTCCAATTGGCATTTAATTTCCAAATTCTCTGTTTGTAATCGGGTTAAAATTCTTTCCAAACCATCGTCGGTATAACTTATGAGTTTTGCAAGAGGACGCATAGGCGTAACTGAAATACCGGCTTCATTGCAATCTTTAAGGAGATTACGTCCTTCTTCTACTAAATCAAACCACTCATCACAAGAAACAACACCTTTGTGTGAATACATCGAATTGGTCATTGTGATTTCGGGAACAAGAGCCGGTTTTTCGTTTGTTTCTTCATGCATTTGTGATTTCCCTCTATCCTTCATTACCTCATTTTCTGATGATACAAAAGCTGATGATGAAGAGTCCATGATGTTTTTTCTAAGAAGCTTGTTTTGTTGATGATTGGTAGACGTGAGAGTTGTGTTGATATTTCTTTATATTTTGAATTGGTGTGACGAGACCTATTTATATTATTTTAGACTAACAATTCGAAACCAAAAGAGTCGGATGAGAAGGTAACTTTTGTTCCAAAAGCTAATTTTTTAATTTATTTTTTAACTTTCAGAACTTAAACTAAAATTAATGTTACATTGCTCTCGTTTGGCCGTATTTTTTATTTAGATCCATACAATTGGCCACTAAATATTGGAAACGAAAAATACAATCACCCCACAACAAAGAATACTACTTATTTACCAAAATTAAATAAAGAGTACATTGTAGAAATTAAAATGCAAATTCGTCACACTTCTACACCTAATACAAATTACAATAAAAATCTAAATAAATGCCCATCCGCAAACTAGGAAACAGATATATCCTTATTCCATTTTCAAAGTGATGGAAAAAACAAAATAAAAAACTTTAGCAAACTACGCCTAATACAAGTTGTCTAGTGAGAGTACGCCTAATACAAGTTGTTTAGTGAGAGTAAAGTGATGGAGAGCGGTTGAGCGTGAATTGTTTGAAGTGATGGATGGAAAAGAATCACTCCAAATCTTGCTTTTTCTCTCTGTTATTATCTTTTTATTTATTGGTCTAGAAAAATGGTCTTGTCTAGTCTAGTGAGAGTACAGCTGATGGATGTAATCAGTCTATGATGCATATTATCTTTTTATGTGATAGATAAATGGTCTAATTTAGTGAGAAGGATTATTTCATATTAGTCATAATAGCATTGTTCCTTTTAGGGAGGGCTTCTATGTCGATAGAAGGAGAGGCATGACTTGAGTTGGACTTGGGGTTGTTTTTGGGGAACATTATTTAAATAAACATCAAAATACTCCCTTTATAATATATCCTATTCAATTGTTAAAAATATCTCTATTTTCTGAAAGTGGAAGCTAATAACACAAGTTACTTTCAGAAGTGGAATACAAATAGGGTGAAGGATTCAACTATGGCTAGGAATTTTAAAGTATAAAGTCTAAAGTTATAAAGACCCCTGAATATGTGGCCTGAGCAATTTTTTAGATAGACAAAAAAATAGATTTTTATATAAAAATAAAAATCAAACCGTCCAAAGATCGACCCTTTGTTGGCGCCCAAAAATAAACATTAACTAAATTATTATAATATCATGATATTGGTGTAAATGGAATTAACCATTTATATTAAATAATGTAAATCTTATCCCAAGATAGCTATAATTACACTAAAATTAATCAATTTCCAAGACAAAAACTGAGAAAAACAAGAAAAAAAGTGACCTATTAATGCTTTCTAAATATGTAAACGGGTATACAAATTAAAAATTATACAAATTAAAAAGCCAAAAAATACAAAACAGTGAACCATTATAAAGTAAAGGTACGACGAGACAGCTTAAGTGTTCCCGAGTCTCAAACGAGGGCCTGACTTTTCCTGGTTTTGCGCTAAGCAGAGCAAACAGATCTGCTACACGTACCGGAGGAAAAACTCCCCCAAAACCGAGCCCTCATAGTTTGGTGGGCCCCGGGGGGAGTTAACAGGGGGGCCGGTTAAAATTATGGTGTGACCCACCATTAATCTCTCTCACCCCGGTTTTGGGGTGGTTTTTTCCCAAAATGTGGTGTCAGTCCCAACATCAAGAAATCTATCAAGTATTTAACATTTGTTACGAAATCTCCTTAAATTCGCCACATAATCCAAAACTCCATAACCAGAATGGGCAAAAGGAAAAGAAAAAGAAAGAAAAAATAACGGGACAAATCTGATGTGGGCCATTTTCTATATCACGCGAGAAAAGTTAGTGAGTAGTCAAATTATAGATTGAATTTCCAAACAAAAAGTAAATGAGTACACACTTCGGAGCAAGGAGTAAAGAATATTTACAAACCCACTTTTCTTGCACTATGTTTTATTAGTGTCATACTTCACTCTATGTATTATAACTTATGTATGTCACTGAGATAGCTAGCTTCACATTTTTATCTTTTAGCATGAAATTTATTTCAGATATGTTTGGTGGATGAAATCTTTTGAATGACTCATTCATTACCTGGAATCAAAAAGTGAACCCACCTTTAAATTATTTTGGACACTTTCATTTAATGTTTTTTTTATTGACCGCACCTGTTCACAGGGACGACAAAAACTATACACATGGCCATTTTTCATACACTATTTTCAAAGTTGATTGACCAAAAAGTAAGAACTTTAGGAAAAGCAGAATAAAAGATTGATCTTTTACAATTAATATAGGTGAGTGATTTCGTTCTTATCGTAGTGATGAAATGAGAAAAATAATCAGTGATGATGATGATCACGAATAGAGATGATCACGAATAGAGATGCTAACGAACTCCCCTTAGTAAGGGCACATGTCCACTTAAAATTGGTTATATTCGAATTAATCTGGGTATACCCTAATCAAGCTAGGTTATATTACTCTCCTTTGACTTGAAAATTGTCTTTTGCGGGGTTCAAAATTAACTATCTAGTTGCAAGTGGATCCATATAATTAGATACAACCTGTTATTAGAAATTAAAATTCAAATAACCACATTAAAATTGAAATAACAACACAAAAAAGAGCACAACTTACCAACCCAAAACAAAAAAAATAAAAAAAAATAAAATGCAAATTCGTCACGCTTCCACACTTAATACAACTTACTTTTAAAGATAAATAAGCTATTATCAAACTAGAAATCAATAGCTTACACATTTGCAAACCCATCATAAAAACCTACCCTATTTCCTTGGACGTTGATTGTAATTATGTGCTTCAATATCTCCTCTCATTCCAATATTCATTAACTCTACCATAATGAGTATCTCAAATAAAGCCTTCCCAAAATTCACCTCCTCAGTAAAAATTCCCGTGCCATGATATGGAATGTGACATGAGCTGCACACTGGGATCCCCAACATGTTACACTCTTTACGTAACAGGCGATCTTCTTCTACGTTTGCAAACCATTCATCAAAAAATTGGCTTTCGTTTTCTATAGTATAAAAATTAGTTACCACCCGCTTGTGAGAATCAAACACAGGATGCCCATGTATATATTGCCCTCCATATATGGTAGTATATGTGTTGTTTTGGTCTTCATTTTTATTACCCTTTATAGACCTGGATCCAACTGAAGTTACGATTGATTGTTGTGAACATACATACATTTTATTTGGATATGTTGAAAGATACCACAAAACGAGGTTTACCACTAAAAATTAATAACACTTTTTTTTATTCTCTATTTTCTTCAGAAAAACTATAACAACTCTTTGGAATACAAAAGGTTTATATAGGAGAGCGTGGGGCATTCCGGAATAAATATTAGGTGAGTCTCCAAGTGTGGTCTTTCAGTGTTGATGTGAAAGACACTGCTAGTATCTATAACATCAACCTAGTGTTCTCTTTTATTTATTTGTTGATTGAGGATCTCGAGGAAGAAGATACGCTAAAAGAAACACAATAGTAGAGTATCACAGTTTTTTATGCAATTCACTGACTAGGTAGCAGAGTAGGTCTGAGCATGCATGCTTCTTTCAAACAGATAAGTGTTTTTTGACCAATCAAATCACTGCAGAGGTAAGTTGGAACCCACCTCCGCTCTGGTTCAGTACATTTTTAAGAGTAACAATGTGTGGAACTTACCCAAAAAATTTATTTAGACAGGATGCCTGTCAGTTATGTGATAGGGATGGACACACTAAAATATATATGGTAATTGTCTCTACACCAGGTGTAGACAACCATTTTATGATGGAATAAGAATGCTAAACTTTTCGAAACAAGTGAATACATATGGTGCTCAGTTCTTGAGTTGACAACAACAACTGCATATCAAATAGTTACGTCCATATCATCAGTTGTTGTGTATAGCAATATACACCACATTATCAATAAACAGGGAGAAAAAGAAAGATTAAAACTAGTAATTCAATATAGAAAACAAATTATGTTAAGCCAACATTTTTGGGCAAGTAGTGGCATAATGAACGGGCTGATGACAGTTAGAACACCCTCGCTTTTTGCTCAATTTACTAGATTTCTCTTAGACACACCTGATCCGATCTCCTTTCGGACGACCTTTGCCTCTTCTTGTATTGGGATTTAATACTATACGCGCTGAAACACTCTCCGGGACATTCCAATATTATGAACTCAAAGCCGGGTAAATTGCAGGTGCATACATTGATCGCCATTTCCAAGTTTGGTAGTAATCACCACAAAGAGGGACATTGCTCAACTTATATTTCTCACATACCGCTAAAACGTGTGGACACGGCAAATGCTCATAGTTGATCACTCGGCAGGTGCAAAACTTCTCCAAAATGTTGACTTGGTGCTGATCATTGATACCACGCTCGATGACTTCGTACTGATCTCCAATGATACGGCAACAGGAAAAGAGTTTTGCAAGTTCCCAATGTTCTTCTAAATTTTTTTCGGCATACGGAGTCAATGGAGCCTTCCAACGAAGAGCTTTTTCTCTAAGTTCCTCAAACCATTCCATCAGTGATCTCCGAATAAAATCAACCAAATGACAAATGGGCAGACTTTTAGCATTTTTCATTTTTGCATTCCAACTCTCGCTTATGTTAGTGGTCATCGGAGTAAAACGTGCTCTTATAGCCTCGACCCTGGACCACCTATGCTCCCCAATCTCCTGTACATACCTTACTGCTGCGGAGTTGAGTTTCAAAAAATCTTTCATAGCATTGTTGTAATGGCAGGGAGTGTACGCTTTTGCAGCTATGATAAATGAATTCGCCGCGTCGCCGTCGTGAAATTTCTTAAGGATATTTCCTGAATTCAAAAACAGCCAGTTAGTATACCAGAGTGCTGAATATGCAAACAAAAAAACAAAAAAAACAACACAAGATATGGGGAATTAAATATAAGGTTGTGTTGTTTAGTACGTTTAATATGGTAGGCACAAAATACATGGCACACAGCAGGATACCGGTTTACCATGGCTCTATGAATGTGATCCGATCTATCTGAAACCACTACAAGATCTCGATTCTTCTTCAAATATTCAATCCAAAGCGCATCAAACAATTTTTTAATGAACCAATCCCACGAAGCATCATTCTCAGAATTGACAATACCAAACGCAACAGGATAGATTTCTTCATTACCATCCAACCCTATGGAAGACAGTAGAACTCCAGCGCGTTCCCCAATTAGGTGCGTGCCATCAATAGAAATTGTTGTTCTCGAATAATTCTTGAATCCATCCAGACATACTCCTAGTGCCATGAAATAATACACAAACTCATTCCTAGAATTATTTTCGATACATGTGACAGTCCCCAGGTTATTATGCTCAAGAACATAGCTATAACTAACAAGGTGCTGATATGATTCATCAGTCGTACCTCTGGTCGTTTCGATTCCGCGTTTACAACCAGTGTGGCCCTGCTTGTAACTGATTGTTATACCATGTTCTCTAAGCATGTCTTCTCTCAAATCATTTGGTGTATACAGACTATCACACTTGCCAAACTATGACTCGAATAATTTTTTTCCATGGCGGGACAATTTTGCCTTAGGGTCCGTCTTGTTCTTGCTCTTATCCAAACTGTGTTTAGGTTACTGCATGACCAATGCCCGCCATTTTATAGCATACTTAGGGTTGGATGGTTTGGCTATGTACTTGAATCTCTTATTCTTTTCAAGATCTTTTTTTGGTTTTGAAATGGCTACAAGCTTGTGTTTAGGTTGAACTATGCGTTTGATTGATTCCCATCATAGGTAAGAGACTTCATCCGATGCCCGAGAATACAAAAACCAAAGCATGTAGGATCATATGACTGGATGTGATTAGGATGTACAACAAGTCAATGCTATCGTTGGATGGTTTGGCTATGTACTTAAATGATCCTCTTATTGAAGCAATTTTCAAGCTAAGATGCTCCATTATTTTTTGGTTTTGAAATGGATACCAGGGGTGAGCTTTCCATACTTGACTTTATTTGAGGATGGGGAGGTGAACTAGCGGGTTCGGGATGTGGAGTTGATTCGGATCATGAAGTCGAGGATATTTCTTGGGAGCCTCATAAATTAATTAAGAGGTTCTCGCGAAGATGTAAGGTTCTCAACATCTATTAGACGTCTCCTAACATTTCCAGGCCTGGGAGGGACTGAAAATAAATAAATATAATATAAATTAGTTAAACCGTTCTATAGACACATAAATTATGCATCAAATCTAGTAAACGTAAACGGGACTTTCAAACACACATAAACTCCCACAAATAGCTGAACACTGAGACAATAACAATAGATTCACCCAAGGTAAAACTACTAACAACTTAAAAATGCTAAATGAAAATCTTTGAAAATCTACTTGAAGAGCAAACATTAGATTAATCTAATGTCAGATCATCACGATGCGTTAAGGAAGGATTTATAACAACGTGAACATGCAACTGTTTCCCTAGACACATGGAAATAACTGAGATACGATATGTTTACTGAAGACACATGTGAATGTTATAAAATTCAGTTGAGACTACAATTCGTTCAATGCAAAACCTTCTTTCATTTCTTCTTCTATCGTTTTATTTTGATCGTTTATGTATATGCAGTGGTTGAATGTAAACATAAATGTCATTCCAGATCATTCCCAATCCACAAAGATTAATAAAGTTAGTCTAGCTACCAGGTATCAATATCTATAGAGCAACATACTATTTATAATCAGAGAAAGAAACTCCGAAATCATGCTAATATCGCCATATGCATGAAAAAATACAACAATACATGCTTCTATCGCTCAAATAGAATAAAATTTCTCTAAAGATTCCAAGAATGAGTAACTTGTTTTATTCAGGTTCAAGACATTGAGAATTGATACAATTTAAAAAATTCAAATTACCAAAATGAAGTTGAGGAAAAGTGGTCACACAAACCTAATATTTTAGAATAACTATTTACTAAAAATGAAACTCCTAATGTCATATAGTTCGCTACAGGAGGAGTTGGATAACAACTCTGACTGGTGAGATTAGGTAGGTCCTATACAGAATGGTTATCCCCAACCATTTACTCAAAAATTTGTTAAATAATGATCAAGTCTCAGCTGGTTTACAAGTTCAATCTCACGAATAACAAGATGCCAACATCAAGATGATGTAGTAAGATATTTTAGCGCAAACAATGTGAATCGGTTTTCTATATAGATTATTAGGTTTTCCCAGATTGAAGCGATATACGTGACATAATAGGAGAATAGATCCACAACAGTATAACATATTTCAGGAGAAAATAACTAACCAACACCGCCAGTGCAATGTCCGCTGCCGGGTAGATTCTTGGAATCATCACCTTCGAAGGATCTGACTTTGATATTGCAGTGAGGAGTTAAGGGGGTCACAACCTTGGGCAAAAGGGCCATTCCAATAGGAGTTATTGGGGGAGAAACTACTTTCAATTCTTGTGCAGATGGTACTATGAAAAAACTAGACGTGCCATGTACCTCGGAAACATTATATTTCAGAGCTTGTTTTCCGGTAATGATAAACCGCATTTTAAATCCTGAGGCGGAAACAAGTACCAGGCCGTAGAGGTCAAAATCTGGTCCGTGCGAGAAACCAATAGCCCCAACTGCCTGGTTCTTCACATCTTCAACGGTGTATTCATCCTGAACAAACGCTGGTTGTAACGTCCCATCGTAGTAATCGTCTCCACCTTTCTTCACCCATTTTCCATTGTAATGAATCAAAATTGTTTTGGTTTTACTTGTCATTGGGGGAGGAGGAATTATAATTCAAAAACACCTGCAACACAAGCATCGGATTAAAGAAAATTAAACCAACGTATCAGGTTGTTCAAACACCAAACAAAATTAAAGAAAAGATAACCATGTGGTTCAAACACCTTTCTCAATGCTACTGGTCCTGTAAAATAATAGCAGATACGTTCAATGGTTTTAATCAACTCTACTTTGTTCCATCCAAACATATCCTTACTCCTTATGTGTCAACGAATAGATCGAGAACAGATCAAAGTTCCTATTAGCTGTAAGTTTATGTTTTGCCTATTTCATTTCCATTATTGTTTTGGCTTCTTTTACCAATATAGAGGACAGGGGCGGACCAATAACTTGGAAATAATATTTACGCAACGATAAAAAACAATTAAAAAGATTACCTATATAGGTAAATCGCTCCCTGTTTTGAACACAGTTCTTCTTTCTACAGTAAAAAGATCTTGGATGACGGCGAACAGAGCATCTACAGGCAGTACAATTAGGTTAGATAACCATCGGAAAGTAGTCAAATTATAACATATATAGAACAAAGATACGAAAGAGTTGATATCTTTCAAAGAAGAAAAAAACAAAGATATGTTGTCTAGAAATACACATTCCTAATAACGGTTATAACTAAAAAACAACAAAATAGTCAGCCCAGACATATTTTACGACTTGGAAACTAGAAGAAATCTTTCATTCCTGTATGTTCCTCACAAACAGAAAAGCGCCCAAACCAAACAAGTATACAATGCAGTCACATGTAAAAGACTGAGCACTAAACTGTAACAGAATCATTTTCATTCAGAATAAGAAAAAGAATTGTTATTATTTGAACATTGCTGTCAAGCAATGTGATCAGACCTTAAAACACACAATAAAACAGGAACTGGAAATAAGCCATGTATGCCTCGCGTGACGCTTTAAATATGGAGTTGTTAGTGAGAAGGAATAAAATATTAACATTCACATCAAGAATAGCTAGTAAATTTTCAGATATTCCATTGAAAATAGAGATAACTTGACCCACATATCTCAAATAGTAATTAGGGGTAAGATGTGTCACAAATTAATTTATAACATTTTTATCTAACAGTAAATAAGTTAGTGCTTCACAAATACACAAGGGAATGTGACAACAGATTGCTGAGTGTTCGGGTTTGTATGGCCTACCCTCACTTGGAGACAAGAAATAACATTTTTTTGTATGAGAAGATGTGTGGTGTGATATCTTAACACATAAATTACAGTTTGCTGAGATTAGAACACTAATGTAACTGAAATAGGCGGATATGAAGAGATTATAAAATAAAACACCTGTAGATGTTTAGTTGCTGGAGAATTCCAAGACCTAAGAGAAGCTGAAACCCAAGCAAGTCGATCCCTTGAAATAGAGTCAGACGGACTCTTGCTAATGGTCTCAACCTAGTGCGCGCCACCTGAAGTATAAAAGAGTAATTAGTTACTAAACAATCACATAATGGAACTCTTGAGAATAGATTTATCCTAATCTAGGGACAGGGAAAAATCTATAAGGTGAGTCCAGTTGTAAACTAAAAGATTGTAAGATAGACTACTAATCTTTAATCTTTCAATGCAGTCTCTATTCAATAATGAATAAGAGCTTTCATATCTTAAGATAATGATATGTATTGGCTTAGATTTGTCTGTGAAGGCTCTACGGTTGCGCTATAACCAAATCGACCAACAAATACCAGCAGGGAGATAAGGACAGACCACCCTAGCAGCCAAAAAGGAGGCTAACAGTAAGATAGACTAAGGGAAACTCCAACACCAGTGATGGAGTTAGAGCTTGCCATATCCTACAGTGCAGCATTAAGTGTTGGGGGAATTCTTCTTCTTTACACACAAAGCATCTGTTAGGGATGGCCAGCCCCCTCGACTGTGGGTTGTCAACTGTTGGATAATGTTATGAGATAAAGCCTACATGACGGTCAGGACCCTCTTTTACTATATACTATGGTGCACCTAGAAAAATTCAATATTATATTCATATTCTAATTTTCACAGTATCAAAAAAGGGAGACATCTTTTATACTTACATAATCTTCAATGTTCATAGCCCATGGTTGACTGATGTTTTCTGCAATCTCTTTAGAACCTCCTAATTGTAAAACAACATGTTTTATGTAGTATTCCTCTTTGCTACTTGCAACAAGAGGGAGTTTATGTTGAATAATGGAAGAAGAACCGACAGAAAAAAGAGCTACAACAATGAAGAGAGACATGCTTATCACTGATACGCCATCACTGAACTTACATACTTATCACTGAACTTACATGAGGACTCCTTTGGAATTAAATACACATTACTTGAGTTAAGGTTTATTTAGAGCTCTCTACAGCATGAATCACCTCCGAATGTAAATATGAAGCACTTGAACTAACCACCATAAACACTTCGACCAACAAAGACAAGCTTGTATTTGTTTAAGGAATAAAACCAAAAACCAATAAAACTAGATAAAACTACTACTGTCAAGCAGGGTCATGTCATGTGCATGAGAATGATAAATACAGACAAACTATGACTGTCCTGCAACTAATATAAGACACAATTCATAACATAATAGTCTTGTGATATCCAATAGAAACACACGATCCATAGAACTTACAACCTAACATAGATGAGCAATTCAATATGAAATAAAAGTGAAACTAGTCATACGATAGCAAGCACCCATAAACTCCAGAAAGTAACTTGCACATGAAAACAACATTTAGGTGCCACTTCAGTTAGACTATTGGCCCTTAATTATACCGTTAGACCTAAGAAAAACGAATAAATGAGCAACCAATTGGGAAAATTCACAAAATGTAAGAGTGTGATGATGATAAACCGAAACAGAGTTGAAGGAAAATAGAGGCAAGACAGGGTATAAGCTACTGCAACATCATATTCTAATTAGAGTTTACTACCCCCCTTTAAATAAAATTCTTTGCGAAGCCTGATACTTAAATCAACTCAGTGTTCAAAAAGATCCAAATTCACAAACATACAAAACAAATTTATACTTAAATCAACTGAAAATATGATATTCAGTTATTCTTCAACATCATATTCTAATTAGAGTTAAACCCATCTCAAATCCTTCCCCGAGACATAAATTTCATCCATGAATATCAAACCCTAATTTTTAATTGAAAGCCAGTAACCCTAATTTTATAACGATCGAAGACAGAAATCAGGAAAATTAATATAGAAATTAACATTATAGAAGAATCAATTTATGAATTTCACAGATTAACAAATTCAAAGAGATTAACAATTTCAAAGACATTCAGATAGAGACATAACCGAAATACATATTTAACATAGATGAAAATTGGTACCAGTGTAATTTTGCGTATAGCTTAATCCATTCCATCTTTGACGTTATGTTTTCTTTGTGCCGGAAGATGATTGATGTATTTCTATCAGGAGAAGAAAAGAATAAAAATGGGAGAGAAGAGGCAGAGTTCGATGAAAAGAAGATTCGATAGAAAAAAATAAAACGAGTTCAGTGTGTTAAAAGAAATGGAAGAGGTGCGCGTGTGAAACGAGTGTGTGGAGTTCGGTGCGCGTGTGAAACGAGTGTGTCGAGTTCGATGGGTGCACATTGTAGGAAAATGGGTTCACATTATATAGTTATTATAATGCCTTATGCTATATTGTGTTCACATTGTAAATCAGTGGGTACACATTCAATAAAACAATACAGTATAATCCTATAAAATAAGAACATTGTGAACTGAAAAATTTATCAATTTATCGCGATATTAGATAATTGCATAAATTGATAATTATTAAATTATATATTAATTAGTTTAACAAATTATTTATTAATTCTAAAAAAATAATAATCAACAAAATGAACCAACACATCTTATTCATGTGCTAATTGTTTTTGTTTAACAATGGATAACACCGTATCAAAGAATCCAAGTGAAGCGCTAGATAATAAAGGAACTAGACAATTGCAAAATTTAATCAATGGATTGAATTATCACAGGGAAATAAATGTTGAATTTCTTATAATTCAACAGGGAATAGAGTGCCATGGGAATAGACGAAAGTGATGATGTGGAAGTCGAAGATTTTTTCTGTAATTTAGAAACTGTAATTTAGCATGTTAGTCTCGACTAGGGACCGACAAAATTTAATAATTTATCACAGATTACAGGGGTTATATTGTAATGTTATACTTCACATTATATTGTATTTTGAATATCTGTGAATGTTATACTTCAAATTATTATAAACAATGGAAAACAATGGATATATTTTGAATATCATTAAAATGAAAAATTACTGCATTGGGTATACATTCCAAATTATACTTTATTGTGAACACAATGGAAAACAATGGATATACATTTTTATTAATCATTAAAATGAAAAATTATACATTCATATTATTCATTAAAATGAAAAATGGCCTTCTTGTACACAATTCCAAATTATACCTTATTGTGAACACAATGGAAAACAATGGGTATACATTCTAATTATTCATTAAAATGAAAAATGGCCTTCTTGTGAACACAATGGGATATATTGGGTACACATTCCAAATTATACCTTATTGGGAACACAATGGAAAACAATGGGTATACATTCATATTATTCATTAAAATGAAAAATGGCCTTCTTGTGAACACAATGGGATATATTGGGTACACATTCCAAATTATACCTTATTGGGAACACAATGGAAAACAATGGGTATACATTCTAATTATTCA
Organism: Papaver bracteatum; assembly: GCA_023529315.1. NCBI lineage: Eukaryota > Viridiplantae > Streptophyta > Magnoliopsida > Ranunculales > Papaveraceae > Papaver > Papaver bracteatum. The sequence goes on along the minus strand of JAJJWX010004109.1, from coordinate 145,136 downwards.
TTAAAATTAAAAATGGCCTTCTTGTGAACACAATGGGATATATTGGGTACACATTCCAAATTATACCTTATTAGGAACACAATGGAAAATTATTCATTAAAATTAAAAATGGCCTTCTTGTGAATGGGTATACATTCTTATTATTCATTAAAATTAAAAATGGCCTTCTTGTGAACACAATGGGATATATTGGGTACACATTCCAAATTATACCTTATTGGGAACACAATGGAAAAAAATGGGTATACATTCTAATTATTCATTAAAATGAAAAATGGCCTTCTTGTGAACACAATGGGATATATTGGGTACACATTCCAAATTATACCTTATTGGGAACACAATGGAAAACAATGGGTATACATTCTAATTATTCATTAAAATGAAAAATGGCCTTCTTGTGAACACAATGGGATATATTGGGTACACATTCCAATTAGACCGAGTGTTATAGGCATGCCCAATCCAAAAAACCGTGGCCAAAAAACCGTGGCCAAAATGGGTTCACCATAGACCGTATTTTCTTTCTTGGAACGGCTGACCATTGGCCGTATTTTCAATTGTAGTTTACGTTTTATCTATTTTGAAGGTGCATTTACATATACTCGGACAAAATGTTAGCCTTGGATTCTTATCATCATCAACGCATTGTTTTCCTCATATTTTTATCATCATCAACGCACACTTAGCATAAGATTCTTATCTCTAATTGATATCTCATTCAAATGGATATGACTTTATGTTTATCAATCCCAATCCACATTTTAGTTTATTATGTAATGTTTATGTTTTATTGCTATGTTCAGTTTACGATGTCTATGTACTTCTTCATAATTCAATGTCATTGATGTCATCCAAATAGTAAATGTCTCTTTAAATAGTTGGTGGCTTTCGTAAAAAAGTTAGGACGTTTGTAAACATGAAACCAATTTCGTAAAAAATAATGGATTTCTTTTATTTTTTAAGAGTATAAATCTTATTTTACAAAATTTCAATTTTTTTTTAAAAATAAAATGGCATTGCCTTGTCACACATCAAACAAAAAACTAAAGTTTTTGACCGACAGTAGCCTTATTTTATTATCTTGATCAGAACTACTACTTTGTAACGTGTGGATGGGTTTGGTTTTTAGAATGGGGAGATTTACCCAACATAACTCAAACACCATACACAACATAACTCAAACACCTGTGTTTATCTATATCCGTATATGAGTGAGAGAAATGGTCTAGTCAAGTGAGAGTAAAGTGATGGATGAAATCAGTCTATGATGCATAATTAATTTTTATGATAGAGAGAGAGAAATGGTCTAGTCTAGTGAGATGGACCATTTCATATTAGTCATAAGAGCATTTGTTCCTTTTAGGGTGGCCTTCGATGTCGACAGAAGGAGAGGCATGACTTGAGTTAGACTTGGGATTGTTTTTGGGGAACATTATTTAAATAACACTCAAAACCAAATCATATTTCCCACTTGCAAAAAAAGACGCCCTTTCAGATTTTATGAATGCTACGTCCTTATGAAGGACGCCTTCAACGAGTACAAACCTAGGTGGTTATATCGGATTCAACCATAAAACCTCCTCATGACACAGTTAGATGAACATGAAGTTGGTAATTTAAATTCGATTGTTATGTTTTATTGTGTGGTTAAGTTTGGTTAACATATGTTTTTGATGTTAACTGTGGTCATACATATTATGTTTTTATCCTTCTTGCAAAGAGGTGATGAACACCTTTAAGAATGACGAATTTTATTATAAAATCTCATTACATTAGGAATCATAATACAAAACCTAACTCACTATCGTAGGAATCACGGTTACACTTAGCACGTGCAACTAGCCTTTAAACCGTAAAGTGTTTCAAACGGACGAGTTTTGTCTTGTGAGGGTTTTACGTCAGATTTACCCACAAAATCTTAGGTAAAACCTAATAGGTACCTTCCCATTCATCAGGAACTCCATTAAGATTACTTTTGAGTTCTGTTAAAAGGTCCACCCGATATGAGGTTTTCATAAATTCAAATACTTCACCGTGACCAAAATCCACCCCGTTATCTCTGCGATACCGCTCTTTTCCCAGTAACTCCTGCAATATTTAAATATAAACAATTAATCCATTTGGGTCAAGTCTAAATCACTAAAAAGAAATGGGGAATTTTTTTACCATGGTCGATTGGGTCATGTCCTTAGGATTAGGATCGTTGTAGAATGCTTGTTTTTGTTGGAAACGAAGGCTAGAAAGTTCAGATTTGATTAATCTGCACCTATCCTTTATGTGCTTTAAATTTCTTCCCCTTTCAGTTCCATACTCCTCCTCATAACCTTGGAATACGCGAAACCAAAAAAAATCTTCACTTACGTTTCCTCTTCTGTAGGATTCACCATTAAATTCTTCCACCCAATTTTTCATTATTACAAGATATTCAGCGGTATCAAATTCAGACATTTTAGTTAATGATCTGAGGGCTTTAGGAAAGAAGTAAATTTGAAATGTGAAATACGTTCGGGTTACACGCCCATTTATAGGTACCAACTTACAAATTCGGACGAAAATATTTTAAAAACAATTCAACACTGTTCATATGTACCCTTTACTATTTTAAAAACCTCTTGGATGATGGGGAAAGACCTATCACCGACAACCCCTACCTTATTGCAAAGAAAAACACCCCTTGGTTTTGCACCCCGGTTTGGCACCAGCTACTAACGTACACACATAAGACTAACCATGTGCCTAATTTTAACTTCCCTAGAGTGGTCATATCAAGTTGTGATGCACCCCTTGGTTTTGCATCTCGGTTTGGCACCAGCTACTAACGTACACACGGAGGACTAAACATGTGCCTACTTTTAACTTCCATTGAGTGGTCATATCAAGGAATGGGACACAGCTCACCAACCTATATACAATCCATATTATGTGTATCATCAATTCATAATGGGAATCAACTCATTCACAATGTACAATCCTTTATACTCAGTGGGAGACATCACTCACAACAACCAATATGGCAGACATTGTAAACATGAAAAAGATCCTGTGATCCGAGATCTTTTGATCTTTCTCAACTATTTACTGGGGTATTTTTTAGTGATAAAATATATCTTCTCGAATGGGATTGTTTTGTTGCTCAAACAAAATATTGTTTTGTTAAAATGACCATATTAACCTTTCTAGAAATAAGTGCAACTAATATTATGGACATTGTGAAAATGACCAGACTACCCGTATCGGAAATAAGTAAAAAAATATATAAAAAGGGTGTTAAAATGACTATTTTATCTTACTGGAAAAAAGTGCAATAAATATTATAACTTTAATAAGCTTCGGATTTCAAGTTCCTCATCTGTTTCTGAGACTCGGATCCGATTTTCTTATAAGCTTCGGATTATACGTTGGATTATATTTATTACACTTATTTTTTTAAATTTCAGAAAAATTTGGTTTTGGGAAAATACAATTCAATAATACAAAACAGTGAACCATTAGTGTAAAGGTACGACGAGACAACTTAAACGGTCATGAGTCTTGGACGAAGGCCTTCCTTTTTCTGCTGTTGCGCTGAACAAAGCAAAAGGCTCTATCAGTCACCGACCGACATCAGCAAATCTTCAAGTATTTAACTTTTGTTACGAAATCTACTTAAATTCGCCACATAATCCAAAAATACATAACCAAAATCCGCAATAGGTAAAGAAAAAGAAAGAAAAGTACTGGACAAATCTGAAGTGGGACGTTTTCTATAACACACGAGACAAAAAGTTAGTGAGTAGTCGAATTATGGAGTGAATTTCCAGACAAAAAGTTAGTGAGTACACTGAAATTAAAAAGTGTGTCGTATTTATTATTTTTTACTCCCTCCGTCCCACTATTACTTGGTCTATCTCTTTTCACATCAAGAATGTCCCCCATCACCTTACATTTTAAGGTCTAGGACAAAAACTAGCTATTCTGTGGTGGCGATAACCAGAAGGGTAATATGGTTATTTTCACATTCTCCATAATATTTATAGCACTTATCTTCAATAAGGGAAATATGGTCATTTTCAAAGTCTCTAATATTTACTTTAATTATTTCTGATAATGGTAATATGGTCATTCTCATAGTCGTCATAATATTTGTTGCACTTATTTCTAGTATGGGTAATATGGTCATCTACACAGTCTCCATTGATAAGGGTGGTCTAATCAATTTCACAGTCTCCATTGATATTTATTGCACTAATTTCCTTTGAGAGTAAAATTGTCATTTTTACAATCTGTAATATTAACTTTACTTATTTAGGAAGTGTGCCGTATATATGCAAAAGACAAACATAAATGTCAGAAGTTATTTGAAAATAAATGTCATAGGCAAACATAAATGTCAGAAGTTATTATTTATGGATACTGTAGATTTGAAAAAAAATGTCACTGCACATCAACAAACAAACAATTTCAGAAGTTATTATTCATGGATACTATAAAGTTTAAAAGAAATAGCATTTCCCATGAAAATTTAAAATCTATTGTAACAAAGAAAAACATAATACAACATTAGGACCGGAAAAATTTATCAATTTATCGCGATATTAAATAATTGCATAATTAATAATTATTAAATTATATTTTAATTAGTTTAACAAAATAATTTTTAATTAAAAAAATATATTAATCAACAAAATGAACCAATACACCTTATTCCATTGCTAATTGTTTTCGTCATTATAAGATTCGTTCAATGGTTAACACCGTATCAAAGAATCCAAGTGAAGCGTTAGATAATAATGGAACTGTGGGAATCGAAAGTGATGATGTGGAAATCGAAGATGGAAAATCCAAGATCTCTTTTAATGTTAAGAAAATCCAATATGGACCTATAAAAAGCTAATTTTTTTTATTTTATTTTATAAATTTAGCATGTTGGTCCCGAGTCGGTAAACTGCTTATTGCAGATTAATTTATCGTCACTGACTTCTCTATTGTGAACATAATGTGAAGCATTGGGTACACATTCTAAATTATACCTTATTGTGAACACAATGGAGAACAGTGGGTACACATTCCAAATTTTACCTTATTGTGAACACAATGTGAAGCATTGGGTATACATTCAAAATTATACCTTATTGTGAACACAATGGAAAACATTGGGTACACATTCTTGTTGTTCACTAAAATAAAAAATGACCTTATTGTGAACACAATGGCAACAGTGGGTACACATTACAAATTATACCTTATTGTGAACACAATGAAAAATAGTGGGTATACATTCCAAATTATACCTTATTGTGAACACAATGGAAAACATTGGGTACACATTACAAATTATACCTTATTGTGAACACAATGGAAAACATTGGGTACACATTCTAATTATTCACTAAAATAAAAAAATGACCTTATTGTGAACACAATGAAATAGTGGGTACACATTCCAAATTAATCTTTATTGTGAACACAATATAAACCAATTGGGTACACATTATTCTAAATATAAAAAGAATTTTTCGTATTGTGCACACAATTTTAACAATGGGAACACATTTCATCAATTAAAATATTAATTAAGATGACACTTTTTCTAAAAAGGTTTCCAAATAATACTAAAAAAATAGAATGTGCATGACTTAATGGTCATAACAATTTCAATTCAAGGGTAAAATAGGAAAAAATAATTCAAAAAAATATTTTTAGGAATTTATAAAAAAGTGAACATTTTTGGTAATTGCAATTCCAAAAAGAACACTTTAGGGCATTGCACCGTCTGAGTTGGAGAAGTACTTAGAAGAACCATTGCTTAACAAAGGCTCACCCAAATATGAGTTTAACTTTGATATACCGAGTTGGTGGTAGCTAATTGCTCCTAAGTACCCAACTTGTGACAAGTGTGGCATCAGAATCCATGTTCAGTGGTGGTGGTATGGTTCCTATAACCCATGGAACTCCAAGAGCTCCAATGTGTGTCCAAGCATTGCTTTGTGTAATTGATTGGTTGACGTACTTCTTTTCTACATGTAACTTTTCTTTTTCGTTGCTTTATCTTTCAATTATTCATAATTTTCATTGTTCTTATTCTGAGTTATGATGCTGAGTTGAATGTTGTCGTACTATGCAGATATCAAAATTACATACTGAAGTTGATGCAACATGCAAGCAGCCAAGCAAGAGCAGTCTGCCATTGACATTGTATTTCTTTTGTTGTTTTGTATTTATTTGTGGCTCTGCGCTTACTTTTCATGTGTGAGAGTATAGTAGTGTGGATTTTAGAACTTGTTTGAAGACATTTTAGAACAGATTTGACCACTGTTTTTCAGTCTTTTTTTGGATTCCGTCGGATATCGGACCAGATTAGTCAAAGTCTAACGGATTTCTGTCCGTTGATAGGCCTACAATTTTGTCCATTTCTGATACGTCAAAAGTTTCCCACGTTCTAAGATTAGTTCAACCAGATGTTAACCTCCGGTTAGCCATGTCAATTTATGAGAAGTAGTCGCACTCAGGGATGGAGCCACACCATGGCAAGAGCTGGCTTCTAAGCTCTAGATCGATATTTTAGGCACCATCAAAAATTTGAAGGAGACCATTCCTTCATTTTTGGTAGGTCGCTATGAAGTGCCAAACAACAACTATGCTCATGGCAATAACAGTGGCGACCCGGGAATTTCATTTTAGATAGCAAGGGCCAGTAAAAGAAATGAAGGAATTCTGAAACTTTCAATTGTCCGTCTCTCTCTCTCCCCGTAGCAGTAAGATTTTGAAACCATTCTAACTCTCGAATTAGGAATACAAAAGAAATTGTTTGATTTGAGGGGGGAATCTTCTGTTTTTTACATCGATCCAAGATTTTTGCTTCATCTCTTAAAACCCTAACCTCTTTCTCTCTCTTTCTGTAATTTCTTATTCAAGCAACTTCTTTCTGGCCGCTAAGACTAATTCAGCTTCAAATGTCACAATGTTGTCTAAACAAATCGAAATGCCCATTTGAAGCCAGAAATCTTTAAAAGAAAAAGTCTTGGATTTTATTCACTCAGAAAAAAACCTTCTTCTGTACTAATGGTGAAAAAGAACGACGATTATGAAGGGCTCTTTTCATCTCAGATAAAAACTGGTGTCGAAAAGAATCAAGAATGTGACCAACGGTAGTGTACTGACATCATTTTCTATCTGAGAAAACAAGAGAGATGGAATCATCGATTGCAAATTCTTCAGCAGAAAGAGGAGGTATATCAGCTTCTTTCCTTAACCCACTCCATGTCTCATTATGAAAATGTTCTAGTTAAGATTATGAATTCACAAAGTATGGGTAGGAATAGAATTGGTCCGTAGGATTATTACTTCTAAAATTAGCGGTGATAGAATTGAAATGGGTGCAACTTGGATCCAAGTCCAATTTTTAAAATTGCTGAAATAATTTTGTGCTTTAGATTCTAAACAACCATGGAACATAAAAATGGTTACCCTAAAGATCTTACCAGTCGCTGAAAGGTGGTTCAGTTCTCGATTCGTTGTCTATTGTTGAACCCATTTCTAATATTTTCAGGAGTTTGATGGATTATGCACAGCATAACAGCAGCAACATCATCCCCCAGTTCCAGCAGCAACACCAACATCCACAACAATGCCAGCAACACCACCACCACCACCAACACCCAAAGAAACCCTGCAGCATGAACACCAACAAGTTGGCCTGCACAAAGAGAATGGCTCAATTTTAGGTATGTCTTATTTTGTTCTCTTCTAAATGTCTTTTTGAAACCCCTGCAGCATCAACATCAACCCAAATAGCCATTGGATGGATTTTTGCTTATGATTTGTTCATGTGGTAGTAGTTATAGTACATTATTGTAATGTATGATAGGTTAAGAGCTTCTTGCTCGGTCAAGTTAGAGCAGTTTAGAGATTGACAGAAAGAGGATAATAATCCTTGGCCCTATCATGATATAAATATGATTTCGAACTTTGGTATCACCTAATTTCTCCTCACAAAACTCTAATTTCATTTGTCATCATGGAGAGCGAAGTTTTAGCATGTGCCCTGTGCCACTTTCTTGAAATGTTAAGCTGCACAAGGAGAATACGTACAGATTGGTCCTGATTACCTTTCCACTTCACCCTGCAGTATCCTTTAGGATTCATTCAATAAGAATTACAGAGCAATAAAGTGTTTAAAGTACTTTGAATATATGACTAGCATCTGAGTTTTCCCTCTGGGTTGTTGTATCTTTGCTTCTCCTCTGCTTAATGTACACTAGATTGTTGTCAATTTTCTGTGTTACGTGTCTGTTCACAGGTGTTACCACTGCTATGTGGAGACCAATCCAGGTGTACTGACAGAAAAATCTGGATTGGTAATTGCAAAGGCAAGTTTTGCTTTCTGATGCTGTAGAAAAAGCTGAGAGTCAATAATCCAAAGGTTGGCTGGCACAATGCTGTTTGGAAGAGATTTGGAAGTTGGTGAGGGGTGGGTGATGATAAACTTAAAAGAAGAGGTGTACCTCTTGCTTATAGATGTATTATTTATAAGAATGAAGAGGAAACTCTATATCACTTGATCTAGGAATGTGAAGTTAGCATAATGCTGTGGGATTGGGTCTGCGATTTTATTGCTTCACTAGTATTGACGGGTTCGATGTTTTCCTGAACCCATGTTATGAAGGAAAGGCTCAACGTAAAATGCTATGAAGGAAGTCTAGTTAGTTGTTTAGGGGTTGTGACTTGCGACTTTATCAGTTTTCTGACTTACGAATTTAGTACTATAAAGGAAGCCTGGTTAGTTCTTCACTAGCAATAGATATCCAGAACACACACACAAAAGAACTTACGGCTGAGATGCACAACACTGCATTTTATCAAATATGAGTAGAATTTGTTGTACTACTGGGCTAGAGTGGTTCAATACAAATCTTTTTTTTTTTTTTTTTTTTTTTTTTGATTGGTAAATTAAACATTTTATAGATGAAAAATCAGAGTACATGAAATCCCTAACGCTCACGACTAAAAAGAAAAAAGGAAGCCAGAAAAGCTACCAACACAAAGAAAACTCCAAAAAGCTATCAACACAGAGAAAAACTCCAAAACAAAGGAAGCACACCTGAAGCAAAGACGAAGAATATCGTGTGAGCCCACAGTGCACAGCTTAAGGCGGTTCAATGCAAATCTTTTCTCGTAGTTGACTTCTTTTTCTTTGAATTGCTTCATCTTTGGATACCCTCCTTCAAAGTCCCCGTTCTTTTTATTTTTTTGAAGTTCCGTAATTCTGGGTCTATGTTCCTCCCACTCCCATTGTATTCATTCAACTCCAACAATGCAGTTGTCACAGCTTTGAATACCTCCTCACCCATGCCATGATCATTTTAGTGAATTTGCATGAAAGTCTTAGAGAATATTATTAAGCAATATGTTGTCCAAAAATCTACGACTTCCTTTTGCTCCCTAAGTTTTAATACTCGTGTTAGTTGTAGGAGTTGGTCTGCATAAAGAAGCAGCTGAGGAGTACTGGCATTCTCCGGTAAATTTGGCAACCTTTGATGCGTCAATGATTGGAGTGAAAATAACATCCAACGCAGCGGCTCGATCAACCCTTGCACTATTTCCCTTGCGAAAAAAGTGGGTCCAACACTGAAACCCTAATCAACAATCTCTCTCAGAAATCATCTTCTATTGTATTGTTGATGGCGACTTCGAGTCTTCTAAGATCAGCTCGATCTGCTCTGAAACATGCTGATTTAGCTTCCAGATGTGTAGGATTTTATCTACTTCACCTATAATTTGTTCTACCATTCTTCTTTTTTTTGAGGATTTCCACAATGTAATTTTATCAACTCTCTTGGTGATGTATGTTTAGGGATTTTCTGTTTGGGTTTTTTTTTTATAAATGTAGAAATAATCATGACGTACTTATTTGATTAAGGGATTTCTGGTAGATTTGATATTGTCAGATGCAATTGTACTGAAGGCATGAATTTTACTTTTTCGTTTTCAGATTCATGTTATTTGTTTATGTGAATAAGAAAACAAAATAATTTTGTGTAATTGTAGTTCTTTGTTGGTTGTTTCTTGGTGTTCTTTATTTCCTTGTTATTCATGGTAAGTATTCCCTTTGACTTTGCAGCTGCCTGCAAGTACTGGTACAACAGCTTGGACTGCTATACCATTGGGTCAGAGTTGCAGATTGTTCAGGTTTGTGTAGTTCTTTTTGGATTGTCCGTGTGATGATACCTTGTTCTGGACTATTTTAGCTCATTAGTAAATGTTATATGTTCATGTGCATCTCATTATATCAATGTAGTCCAGAACAGGCAAAGCGACGTGAAGGTAAAAGTTGCATATGCAGATGTTTGTTTTTCTCCTTTGCAACTTTCCTCATCTTGCTCCTATATATAATAGTCTTTCTTTCATGTATGATCTTTCAACAGCTCTAGATGTTTGTGTTTCTCCTTGGCAACTTTTCCTCATCTTACTCCTATAATAATCTTTCATGCACAGCTTTAAAGGTAACCGATGATATTCTAAATTCTGAGGCCAAGCTCCGTGCTCTGTTCAAGAAGTGGCTCTCGCTTAGTACAGTACACCATTTTGACGTGGAAGATAGAAAAGCTTTTGAGGAGAGGTTTGATATATTTAAGGGCAAGGCTCAGTATGTCCGCCAACATAACAAAAAAGGCGATTCCACCTACACTTTAGGATTAACCCCATTTGCTGATTTGACTAGGGAAGAGTCTGGGAGAAAGAGGTATAAGGTCTATCCCAAGAAAGAGGTACCAGAAAGCTATCTAGATGTTCAAGAAAGCTAATTAACCAGCTGGTCTTAGATGAGTGTGGGAAGTTTCTACTTCTGTTTGCTGTTCTACAGGTAGTAGTTGTAGTAGTTGAAACTTGATTGTAACTATAATTAGTATTTGGTTTGAGATTTTTTTTTCTTTCTGTTGTGCACATTGGAAATAAGAACAGAAATCACAGTAGGCAGTTTTCTATTTTCTTTTGCCATTATGCAATTGCCGAAAACTGTCAAGGTGTTTAAACAACAAACTGTGTACCCTCACAGGATTAATCCTTACCAATTGCTCTTTAATCCAGTTTGAAACATTCCCTCTACTCCTCAGTCCTCACTTTTTCTAGATAGAAAATGTGAAGAAACATTCCCTCTACTCCTAAGTATGTTTGTTGAAGCTAGAAATGTCTTCTATCAAAAGATATCGGATGGAAGTAAGCAAAGTTATTCGGGGGAAGAGATCAGCTTTGAAAATTCATATCAACAGCATAAAAAAAAAATGAAAATTCATATCAACAGCATCAAAAAAAAAAATGATGATTTTCAGATACTCCTTAATCTTGCGAACTTACGACTGAGATGCATAACAAATTAAAAGAAAAAAAGTGTCGCCAGTTCGCCCACTGTTTCCGACTATAAACCAAATGCAAGTTTAAATTCTAGTCAATGTGGGACTAACATTTCTTAGCATTATAAAAGACAATGCATTTAACAGCGTCTCACCCTCTCCTCTCTCTATGTTTCTCTCTCAATGTGGTGGAGACTTCCGGAAGAGATTCAGGTAGATACTTTTCTCACCAGTTGATTCAATTTTAGTATCACCCTAGACTCATGTTTGGTCATTCTCAGTATGATCTAGGAGGTATGAACCCTATGATATTACAATTCAATTTCTTCAGCTTCATCAAAATTGAAAGTTGTTTCAGTGGATTACCCATTTGAAAATAGGAAAACTAAAGCCATTGCAACACTGGGTTATTGGTTGGTTTCTCTTCCGCATTCTTCCAGGTATGTAATTTTTCCACATTCATTGATTTCTAACATGAGTGATGCAGTAATTTCATTTTGCTTGTTCAGTTTTTTTCCTTTTTGGTGTTGGACTTGAGATGTCTAGATCCAAAATTGATGTTGATGGGGTATATGTCTTTTCACGGCATTGTGTTGTATTGCCTTATGGTGTGTCCACTCACCTTGCCAGTTAGTGATCAGAATCACACTCCATTATCTACTATTACACTTGAGAACTTGATGGCTATCCATCCAATGTCTAATTTTACTGTCACGTACAATTAGAATGGGTTAACAATTTAGTGGAGATAAACTTCTTCTGTTCTTTTTTCTTCCATTTTTAGTGCACTCATCAATACCAAAACGGCGAATGCTGACCTTTCTTCTAATATTTAGGTGGCTGTTTTGCGTGGTTTGAATGGTATTGAACTAGCTATGGTTCAACCAGCCACTCAATCCCTTGTTGCTGATTCAACGAAGGACCATAACCAGGGTATTGCATTTGGCTGGCTTTAATTAACAGGAAATCTTGGATCAATTTTTGATGGCCTTTTGGCAGTTCTTCTAGCTTCCACTTCGTTCATGGGTATCCCGACCTTCCAGATTGTCGTGGCCCAGGGTGTAAGTGGATCATTTGGAGGGGCTGCTATGGCGTTCATACTAATGTGGTTTATAATGATTGGCTTCTCCCACAAAGAAACAGCTTTTCTCATGAGTGTGTATCCAGTTGCTTGTTCTATTGGAGGACTGTTTGGAGGAATGGTGGGAGTTGTACGCTTCCCGAACTCTGGCAGGATCATTTTATCTCAGATAAGTGCCAGTTCATTCATCCCACTAGTATGGATTCTGTTGCTTGGATTACCTTATAATCCCTACCCTCGAGGAATATGTTAGATGGTTGCATGACAAGTGGTGTAGTTATGAGCCTTTGGTACAGCCTGCTGGTAATTTCGCCCTCCCGTTTAAGAATTGTTGAATTGTTGGTTCTTTTAGTGGTTTAATTTGTCTTGCTGAACACAACAGAGAAATTGTTTGGATTTGTAACCCCGTCACCAAACAATATGTTGAGCTTCCACACATCAAGATAGATTCTGATATACATTGCTCCATCGGATTTGGTTTTATTTCTTCCACCGATGAGTATAAAGTTGTAAGAGTACATTATCGGATGACCCAGTTTGTACAAGTCCACATATACACTCTAGGCAGTGGCAATGGGTGGAGAAACCTTGGATATTTTGATCCTGCTTTCGGCCCGTATGGTTGGAGACAAGGCATATTTGCCAATGGAGCACTTTATTGGCTGAACGATGAATTACAAATGATTACTATTTTCGACTTGGCTGAGGAAAAGTTTTGTCAACACCTTTCACCACCTCCTTTGCCACCAGACAGTTATTTGGATATGAACATAATAGGTGTTTTAGATGGGTTTCTGTTTTATGCTGAAGAACCCAGATGTAATTATGAGATATGGCTATTAAAAAAAAAGAATGATGATCCTGATAGGAAAGAGCAGCCAGAGGCACATCAATCAATGGTTTGGAGTAAAGAGTTTAAAATTGATGTACACATGTTATCGGCCTCTACAAAGACTAATTGTATTTTAACTTACTGTGATAACCATCTTGACATTTATGATACAAAGCTTCAACCTCAAAAAGCCTGGTGGATTTTAAGGAACAGGTTGGTCAGGTACTTCGTCACAGCAACACCTTAGTTTCTTTGAAAGAATTAGGGGAAGAAGATACCAAGATAATGGAGTCGATTGAAATCGAGGAGACAGAAAACCGTGCTCAACCTTCAGTTATCAGAGAATTATAGGGAAAGAAGATACCAAGATAATGGATTACATACTGATCAACTTGTCAGGTAATCTTCCTTGAGTTTCATTTTGAAATCGTAAGACTAAGTCTTATGGGGTGCTAGTCTAGCACCTAGATTAGCAGTCAGGAATACCTCCCAAGTCTTATGGGAGTGCTAATCTAGCAGCTAGATTAGCAGTCCACGTCAGCCCAGCGCTGAACCATTCAGCGCTCAGCGCTAAATTGTTCAGCGCAACCAATCTCATCCGTCAGATCAAAAATAAATCTCTCAGCGCTGAATCATTCCGCGAAAAGGTAGTTTTTCTACCGCTGAATCATTCTGCGTATCAATCTAGCATGCTACTTTACATGCTAGCAACTGGTAGGAAAGAGAATTGGTGTTAAATTTTTTGCCACACTTTTTTTTGGAATTGCAACACTTATATGCTAATCTAGCACCTCCAATCTAGCCCATAAGACTTAGTCTAAAAAGTATAACATTTGTGTGGACCTAATTTCTGTTGACATTGTGTTAGTGAGCAGTATATCATATCAAAACTATTGTTATTATGTCTTTATATTATGTATCCAACTTTAAGGGAGTTCTTATTTTCTTTTTTTTGTAAACTCGAGAATGAGATGCGTAAGACTTTGTCATCGAGTGTATGTAGGACTATTTTATTGAAATCTTCATATGGTTAGCATTGTTTTCGCACCATCTTGACCACATAAACTCAATAGCTCACTGGCATATACAAGAGAGTAACCATATTCGATTGTTTGTCAGGTGGTAGTAAATATTTTAGACCATATAAACTCAATAGCTAGATTAAACTGGACAAAACTTAGAAGATTTTAATTACCTTCAGCTGAGTAACCCCATATCTTGTGTAGGAAAACTAGTTTGCCTTAAAATATTGATTTACTTGGTGCCGCAAAAACTTGAAAATGAACCTGAAGGTAACGATAGTATTAAACAGTTAGAAAACCTGAACTTTCTTGAGGAGCTTGGTATTATAAATCTTCAGAATGTGAAAGACGACCCAATAGATGCTGAGAAATCAAATCTGAAAGGAAAACATAATCTCCGTGACTTGTATCTGCATTGGGGTGAAATGGGAGAAGAGATGTGCATGAGATTGGACAAGAAGTCGTGTAATAATCTTCTAGTATTTGTAGCTCTCTAACCTCCCTCTGGTTTGAAAATATCGTGAATGACCAAACATGAGTCGAGGGTTACTATCATAATCACTTTGAATCGTAAGCTTAAGATGCTTTTACGTACTCATGTTTGATATTGCTGTTATAGGTTGTTAATTTTGTATGCGGTTCGGACTTCAGAGGTCTAGTTAGAATCCTCATTTTGAAAGCTAGCGGCATTGTAAGCATGATAGCTATGCCAATTACTTGGATGAGTGCTCGAGGTCTATGTTCAATTAATTAGAGCAGGAGATTTATCCTTTTTTCATTAAAGAATTAAAGATATTTTTTCATTTTTCAGTTTTTCATTTTTTCAATGAATTAAAGATATTTCATTCCCAAAGAAACACTAATCTGATCTCAGTATCAGATAGACATACTACATAATAACCATTTTTTCCTTACTAGTACTACTAGCTTACTAGGGTCTAGAGGGTTTAACCATATCTTTGATTGTCTTAATAATATACGTCGCAGAAACAGCTCCAAATATAATTCATTGTACGATTTGTATCCTCCGAATGTTTCTTGATTATCTTTTTCAGATCCGCGGATTCCTTCATCATAATCTTTTTAAAATCCCCCGACTGCTTCATGATCATCCTCTTATACTCGTTAAATTCAGTCACAGCGCGATCAGCACTTCCCCACGAACACTTGTATTCGGCCATCGGCATATCCTCTTCGATTTAATTCTCCGTTTTTTTTTGTTGTTGATAAAATAGGGTTTTTAAGTGTCGATTTATATACATCTCTCCGAATATTTATGTACTTCTTTGCAATCTTGGCCAGTAGGCTGCCCATGGTCCAGTTGTCCGGTTTTGGACAGAACTAGTGGCTTCCGAATAGGACGACTCCACACTTTTTCCAAGCCATCTTCCAAGGTCCCGTGGGAAAGAGCTTGGATTCCAAGCAAAAGCGCAAATTCGAATAACGCTGAGCGTCAATCCAAATAGCGCTAGACAGCCTAGACTTGCTCTTAGGAGGAGATAACTTTAGCTGCTGAATGACTTGCATTGACAGAAACAAGGCTTTCCTTATAGATAGTAGCCTGAAGATAATTCAAATCCAAATTTATTCCTTCTCCAAAACTAACATCCTCAAACTCATCAATAATAGAGTTGTAACACGACAAAGTTTTGTTGTTCAATAAACCAAACTTTCCATTCCAAGAAATTGCACGGATACCAGAACAAAAACCATCATACCTTGTTTGAATATCTGGAGACATGAAATCAATTCTGTAAAGCTCAGTCCACAAGTCGTTCGCCGTATTGCAGTCATTCAACATCCATACCTTGTATATTAAAATGTCATGATCCATAGGATACGTAATGCAAGCTAATTTATCATCTATTGATTCTAACCGAAGCCAATTATCTTTCTCCGGAATCGGTACTAGTCTTTGGTATTTTTCTTTCCTCAAGTCAAATGACAAAATCACAAATCTTTACGATAGGATCTGCGATTGTAGTCATCACCTAGATGGAAATAAAAACCATTCGAACTCTGTCCTGCTCCTGCTCCTTCTAGTCTACAACAATAAGTATCCAAATCTGAGTCTATCAACTTCCAAGAATCACTACTTAGGCAGTATATCTGAACTTTGCGTAGGATCTCACGGTCTGGAATTGGCACATGTCCATGTCGGAGGCGTTCGAAAGTAGAAACTCGTATCACCTTATATTCATTGGTTTGAATATCAAAACAGAGACCAACAAAAGCATGAGCCAAATACCAACCCATGATAACGTGGCATGACAATGTATGAAGTGAGATGATTGAATGAGGACATGCCATGATCTACACACAGATTTGAATCGCAACAGAGGTCGTACAGGGAGCCATATCAAAATTTGGAAAATTACATCTTCCGGCAGAAAAAGAGTAACCATGGATCGTCCTAAAACCACAACAACGAACCCAGATGTTAGTTAAAACCAAAGAATGGATGATTAGTCATTAAACACTTAATAATAACATTGTGATTATGTATTTATATAGAACGTACATAAAAATAGAGTCCTAGGTCGATAAGGAAACCTACACTACGGGAAAAACAGTAATCTACAACTCCAAAAATCAGTTGTCGTACATATACGACAACGTTTCTCCATAGGTTGCATAAGGGGGGTCGCAGAAAGTCCTCCAATCTATACAGCTCTTCAGATGAGTCGTAAAGATAGTTGTGGTTTAGTCTTGTACAATGTTTGTTTCAGTTGTCAAAGTATTTCGAAACTTGATCTTAATGCCCAACACAACCCATACCTGGGTTGTGCAAATAACTCATACACTACCGTTGTTTGGGTTGTAGGACATTTGTCGACAACTATGGTTAGAGTTGTATGACATCTCGTTGACAACAATGGGAAGAGTTGTATGACATCTCGTTGACAATTCTAATTCTGAGTTGTGGTACATATTGGATTTAAAAAAAAAATCAGAATTCAGATACAAAATTAAATTTGTAATACTTAAATAACCATCTATTTACCAGAAACACAATACATAAATTTGCTTCTACCATCTCAACTCTGTATTACAGTATCACCAGAATTGCGCCAACATCTGTAGCTCAGTTTCATACACTGCAACCATAAGCATACATCTAGTTCATACACATATCATCCAATAACTCAATGCAACTACCTCTATCTCTGTCGGTCCCAATTCAAATAATTGTTTGTCTTCTAGTGCTAGCATTGTTGTTGCTGGCAGTGTCTTCTAGATTGTATTACTACCTTTTTCTTTGGGGATGGGACTTCCTTAGTCTTGGCAGCCTTTCTTACCTGCAACATAAAATGCAGAACTCAGATAAAATGATAAGACGATGATGCAGACAACTTGAACAAATGCAGCAATGTAACAGAGAAACTAAAAATTATAGCTGGAAGTAAAGAACTAAGTTGCAAGATATATATGCAAACGAATTCACATCTCCGTATCTACAGAAGCTACTTTCAAGATAAGTAAGCACAGACCACTTATAAATTTTAAACACTGAACCGTAAAGATAAGCATGCACTTACTTCATTCTTTGCCTTCACAAACAAATCGGTCCTCACCATTTTTGAACACGTACAACTACAAAAACAGGTCCAAAATTAGAAACAATCCCAGCTGTGCAAAAAACACACAATACTAAACAAGGTGTGCCAAGCAATCTGTGTGTAGTGAATCTTACTCTATTGCACTACTAGCAAACACTTTGCTGCTCTACCCAATTTAAAATTATTAATCAGACACAACCACTTAACAAACTTGCATCATATATGCTGTGTAAAAAACTGCGCATTCTAAAACCTTCAACAAATACTTGTCAGTCAGAAGAAACTACGACCTTCTAAGATCCTTGAAAACAGCATGAGGGTCAAAGTTTCGGAGTGCATAAAACATTCATCTTTGATTCAAATTAAACAACCAATAGCTCTATACAAAGATAACAATCTCCTCTACAATTTTCGTTAAGACATCATGACCTGAATCGGTCTCTCTAGCATACCTATAAAAGTCCATAAAGACGCCTACTCACCGCAGTTACAAGCAATTTCACATATTTCATAATAACTTTAGAATTATCAAAACTTAATTAATTCAACTCTAAAACAAGCAAAAAAGAAATCTCTAAAGTTTGATAGTTAAAAATTGATTGTAATAAAATATTGTTGTTCTCTACATTGATGCGAAAGATTACTAGAATTATTGTATCCAGATGTGTTAACTAAAAAGTTTGTAACATACTAAAAATATCAAACAGGTCTCGTAAAATTCAAGGAATATATTCGTATGCACCCCATATAACCAAATTTGACTAAGATTTCATTTAGGACTTACTTAGCGATGAAAAACAACATAATTACTAAACTGGACACCATCACCTCACTTGTTTACTGGCTGTTTGTCCACAATAGAGGGAAGAAGGGTTTGACAAGAAAAGTGAATGAATTTAGTCCTTAGTTTAGCCTTAAATGAAGTGTCCTTGTGTTCAGACCTACATGGAAAGAAAATAGGATTAAGCGTCAAAATTTTCAAGTCAAATTCTTAGAGTTGTAATGCTAAACCTAAGGCTGTATACATTGCAGGTTTTACTTAAACCATTCTCCAAATTCATTCATCAAAAATATAGTTTCATAAAATCAACAAGTTAGATTTATTTTTCTGTAAAGCAGCAATGAATTCATTCAATACGACTACATAAGAACTAAGGCAAATACAAACACCTTACTCAACCCAGTTTGATTATAACTTAAATGATCCTCAACTTATAACATCCTTGAAAACAGCACGAGGGTCAAAGTTTCAGGGCGCATAAAACATTCATCTTTGATTCAAATTAAACAACCAATATCTCTATAGAAAGATAACAATATCCTCTACAATTTTCGTTAAGACATCATGAACTAAATCGGTCTCTAGCATACCTATAAAAGTCCATAAAGACGCCTACTCACCGCAGTTACCAGCAATTTCCAGATTTCATAATAACTCTAAAATTATCAAAACTTTTGATGGTGGATGTTCACATCAAGCACTGAATCGGCATACACGGGGTGAGAGACTTCACAAACGCACGGAAATACGCATGTGAAACCATATTTAAAGGATAGTCGTGCTTGGCAATCATTTTCACAATAAGTAATCGATTATTCTCAGCATTGAATTTCCAATCCCCTAACTTTTTACCTTGGTTACCTGTTTTAGTTGAAGTTAGTTGTGCTTGCAGACGTTTCCTTCCAGTCGATGAACTTTTTTCACTGTCATCTCCATCAACACTTTGATTATGAACAATTAGCAGTGGTACTTGTGATGCCACCGAATATGATGGAGTGCCAGAGTTGGATGTAGCAACAACATTGTTGGACGTATTCTCTGACATTGACCTGCAGCGAAATCAACATAGAATCAATGTGCACGAATTTAGTACAAACTGGACATTCAACCGGAATTCATAAAACACTTTTGAGATTAAATTCATCCCACTTGACACAGAAAGAAACAATTATTCATAAAAAAGACTCCAATTTTACAGCTCAAATCAGTTGCTTACCTGATTTTATGAGTCCTACTGTGGATTTGCGTATAGGGGATACTAAGATTGCACATCACTCAGTATCAACCTCCTCTACCCCCACAATCCACCACCACCACACAAATACAATATCACTAAAATCCATATCCTATCATACATACTGTAATCAAGATATTCGAAAATCATTATTACTTACAAAAATTCGATGATTTTAAGTCCTCCTCTTTGTGTTGGTTTCTTGGACATCTTGATAATTCGGCCACCCCTTTTATTGTTCATACACAACCCAAAAAAGTTGGAGATTTGCTTCTAATTTGCATCTAAATCAAACCCAATCTTCGTTTTCCAACCAAGACTCGAAATCTCTTTGAATCCACCCAAAAATTTACTCAATTAATCAGCAGGAACGAGATCAATTTTCTTCCCTTCTCTTTAAATTTTATTTCAAGAAGAGAAGAAATTCATCATATAGAGAAGAAATTCACCGTATTTTCGATACGGTGAGTTGTCATCACCAAATCTACACTCATCTTCACAACAATCTTCAAAAACAAAACCCACATCATTATTATGAATAACACAAAATCAAATCAATAAGCCGAAAAATCAAATCAATAAGCTGAAAAATCAAATCAATAAGCCAAATTTTGATTGAACTAGACCTAATTTCGATTAACATAAAACCCCACAAATTCATTGTTGTTGCTGTTGTAGAATAATCACCGAAATTCCCTTGAATCTCCATCTTATTGGCAGCACAGCTTGAAGTTAACGTCATCTTTTCCTTGCTCTTCTCTGATTCTTGGCTGAATCCAGTCCCTATACTTCAATAAATCGAATCCCTAATCTCGGTTGATTGAGAGAAGATCTGGATTTGATTAGAATTTGGTTGATTAGAATTTGGTTCAGATCTGGATTGGATGAGACTTTTACGGATGAGAAAAAGGGAGAGTTAACCAGAGAGATTGAGAGAAGATGATGAAGAAGCGGGATCGAGAGAAGAAGTGGAATCGAGAGAAAAACAGGGTGGTGATGAGCGTCGTAGGTTGAGGAAGGGAAGAAAGAGTTCGAGTGGTTGCAAAGGATTTGGTTACAACAAAGAACGGGTGAATGGCAATGATGGACGGACCAGATTTTGTTAGACCCACTCATGCGGATTGAGAAAAGAATCTGACGGTTGAGATTGTATTTGTGATGCTCATACGGATTGAAGCATTTGTGTTTCTCTTTGTGCTAATACGAACTCATATATTCGGCTTATTATCAACCTTCGACATGAAAAAAAAAATCAAAAGAAATATTAATAAATTTAGGACATTGTTATCGACATTCTGATATAAAAAAAATCCAAAAAATGTATAAGAATGAAGCTGAAAAATAAGAAGTGAATTCGATAGTTGGTGTGTTTCTTTGTGCTTTCTCTTTGTATAAGGATGAAGCTGAAAAATCGATAAATACGAAGCTCAGTGTTGATACGAACTTCAAATATGGTATAAGGACATATAAACTGTGAACCAAGAAGCTCCGAGAGGGTTCTGACTTCAAACTTAGCAAGATATATCATCGAAATCGATAAATATGAAGCTCAATGTTGATTCGAACTTCAAATATGGTATAACGGCATACAAACTGTGAACCAAGAAGCTCCATGAAAGTTTTGACTTCAAACTTACCCTTATTGGAAAAATGGGCAATAAATATTATGGAGACTTTGAAAATGACCATATTACCCTTATTGGAAAAATGGGCAATAAATATTATGGAGACTGTGAAAAATGACCATATTACCCTTATTGGAAAAAAGTGGAATGGAAACAGTGAAAATGACCATGTTACCCTTATCGGAAATAAGTAAAGTAATTCTTATAGATTGTGAAAATGACCATATTACCCTTATTGGAAAAAGTGCAATAAATATTATGGAGACTGTGAAAATGACCATACTACCCTTATCAGAAATAAGTAAAGTAATTCTTGAAGACTGTGAAAATGACCATATTACCCTTATAGGCATAAGTGGAATTAATATTATGGCGACAATGAAAATGACCATACTACCCTTATCGGAAACAAGTAAAATAAATGTTACCGATTGTGAAAATGACCATATTACCCTTATTGGAAAAAAGTGGAATGGAAACAGTGAAAATGACCATGTTACCCTTATCGGAAATAAGTAAAGTAATTCTTATAGATTGTGAAAATGACCATATTACCCTTATTGGAAAAAGTGCAATAAATATTATGGAGACTGTGAAAATGACCATACTACCCTTATCAGAAATAAGTAAAGTAATTCTTGCAGACTGTGAAAATGACCATATTACCCTTATAGGCATAAGTGGAATTAATATTATGGAGACAATGAAAATGACCATACTACCCTTATCGGAAACAAGTAAAATAAATGTTACCGATTGTGAAAATGACCATATTACCCTTATTGGAAAAAAGTGTAATATTAATATTATGGAAACTGTGAAAATAACCATACTACCCTTATCAGAAATAAGTAAAGTAGTTGTTACATACTGTGAAAATGACCATACTACCCTTATCAAAAATAAGTAAAGTAATTCTTATAGACTATGAAAATGACCATATTACCCTTATTGGAAAAGTGCAATAAATATTATGGAGACTTTTTTTCTCTCACAATCATGAACACTAAATATTATTGAAATTCTGGAGACTATGAATATGACCAGACTACCCTTACCGGTAATAAGTAAAGTAAATATTACCGATTATGAAAATTACCGTATTACCCTTGTTGTAATAAGTGGAATAAATATTATTGAAATTCTGAAAATGACCAGACTACCTTTATCAGAAATAGGTAGAGTAAATATTACAGACTGTGAAAATGACCATAATATTTATTGCAATTATTTCCAATAAGGGTAATACGATCATTTTCACAGTCTGTAATATTTACTCTACTTTTTTTTCGATAAGGGTAGTCTGGTCATTTTTCACAGTCTTCATAATATTTGTTGCAATTTTTTCCAATAAAGGTAAATCACTCTAAAATGTAGATTTAAATCACTCTATATATTACATTTTATACTTTGGTTTGCTATGCTATATTGTTTACACGCTGTCTATATTTAACAATGCCTTGTATGTTTCAGGCAAAGTGGCGCATTTGTTGGTCTTTTTTTTAAGGCTCAGTTTGAAATTTTCTTATATATAAAAGTAGATGTAAAATATAATCATATAATTAAATGTGAAAAGATGGTTGAAATACCTCAATTGGACATAGGAGGCTCAGGTTCGACTCACCCGAGCCTCATTTTATCTTTAATTTTTTTTACAACTCTTATAAGGGTTGTGATAGTAATGATAAAAAAAATAGGACAAAACTACCAATATTGAGAGGAAGGAATGATGGTTCAGGCTTGTGCTAACACCTAGTAGGCTTGTGTTCGAACCTCTCAAACACCATTTCTCCAAATGATATTTTTTTTTATCTTTAACAACCCTTATAAGTGTTGTCGTACAGTTATTCACTACCTTAACAAGATGAGTTGTTAAAGTCTAAAGATGGTCACTACTCTTTTCAAAGAAACGTTGTGATTTTGATTCTCGTCACAACTCTTTGTTCCTCTTTGGTTCTAAGAGTTGGACGTTTTATACTTTGACAACTTTTGTTTGACAAAAGTTGTCAAACATACCACCTTTCACAACCTTAAATATACGAGTTGTGAAGTTACAGTTGTAGATTACTGTTTTTCCCGTAGTGCTACCTAGTCCTAAGTAGAAACTAATTCGTTCCTACTAAAAACAACTCCCCTAGGCCATGGAACTAAAACCCTAAGCACCTACCCAGCGTGTTTTTGTTTTGTTTTTTTATCGATAAAGCTGACGAGTTTTGAGCTCACCGAAATAAAGCAGAACTACTTACTTGCCACTCAGGTGTGACAGACAGTTTTATGCCCCGAACCTCACCCACAATACTAGTGTGGGCGTGGTTAACCCTTAGTATTGGTCAAAAAAAAAAAAAACTTTAGCCCGAGGCTACTAACTCTACCTGCCGAGATTAGGGTATACCCAGATTAATCGGGGTATACCCAGTTTTATGTGGACATAGTTCCCTTACTAAGGAGAGGCTAAATATGGGTGAAGTTATAATACTACCCTTGCCCTTTATAATTCTATTACCCTAATCTGTTTTTTTTTCATTTCATCTTCCTTCTTCTCATCTTCTTCTCCTCCACCACCATATATACCAACCTCCCCCACCACCACTATCAAAACTCAACGATTAAATCGAGTGGATAGTCGATTCAAAAATTCTGATTAATCTTCAAACATGGAACCACCACGGTGGAAGGGAACTCATACGAAAGACGCTAATAGAAAACCCAATGAATACAACCCTGGATTTGCAAAATTAGTTCAACAAAAAGAGAAGAAAAAACGGTAGAAGAAGAAGAAATTGAACCCGCTCAAAACGAAGAAATGGTGCGAAAAATCAAATGTTTGAATACAACCCAGTACTTCAATTTCATGTTTGCATGTCAAATTAGGTCAGAAAAATCGAATGTTTCAATTTGCAGTTATCTGGCCGGCAAGGTGTTTGTTCCACGACCTTGCCAGCTTTTCATATTTAGCTTTCCGACGGCAAGCTATTAGATTGAAGATCTTGCCGGCTAATTAGTATTTGTAACCGCTTTTACAGGGTCGGCAAGTTATTCAACCTATAATCTTGCTGGCGTTAGTTTTTTTTTTTTTTTTTTTGTCGGTGGGTTATAATTCAAATACCACGCCGGCTGTAGTTTAAAATTTTAAGCATTTGTTGATGCCTTAAAGTTTGAAAGTCGGAATGGTATGTAAATACCACCCTACTGGTGTTATGTTAGCCGGTGTTGTTTTTATTATAGATCTTGCCGACTATTGATGTTGAAAACCCTGTGTTCGTAGTTGTTAAAAACCGGTAGGTTATTGGAATAAAACCCTGCCGACCATTGTTTAGCCGGCATGTTGTTTATATATCCACCATTCCGATCTTGGTCCGCCATATTGGTTGTATATGTTGACCCTGCCGACGTATATTTTTTTCTTAATTGTTCTTGTTCAGGTTGCAAAAGGCAAAGAAGAAAGCTCTAAAAGCTCTTAGTCCTCCTTCAATACCTCCTCGTGTTTGTGATAAACTCTTGACTTCAACACATCGAGGGGCATACGTTGTGCCAGGAACGCTCAAGATCCGTATACCGAATAATTTTGAACCACCATCGGAACCCAATGATTCAGACGAGACTCCAGATGAAGACCAATCAATTCCATCTGGTAGAAGAGGTGATGATGATAATGTTGATGAAAGAACTCCGGATACTGGAGGAGGCAACAATGATGATGATGATGATGATGATGGTAATCAAGGCATGCCACCTGTTGGAGGAGGTAATGATGATAATGATGATGATGATATGATGGTAATGAAGATAAATGTAAGGGTTGAGAAGATGAAATTGTTGAAGAGGAGGAGGAAGTTGAAGAAGAAGAAGAAGAAGAAGTTGGGGAACAAACCCAAGCTGCAAGTACTAGTGCAACCAGAAAGAAGAAAAGGGTTATCATTAAACCAGTTAATTCCCACATGCCCCCCTCCCAATTGAAGGTTAAACTGAAACCAGGTGAGGCTCTAAAGGGGACTCCCAAAGATGGTGGAAATTTTCTTTTTGTATACAAAGACTCATGGGCATGTGAAATCCAAAATACTATCGTAAGTAATCTCAATCCGTCTTTGTTTTTTTTTTTATATTATTTAAGTGTATCTTATCTATCTTAAATTTGCGGCAAGTGTTTGTATTTCTTTTAATTTTGCGTTTTTGGTATTTAGGATCACAAGCATGCCATCTGTCTCTTGAGGCGCCAAGATTCATGTTCAGTGACTAAGAACTGGGAACTTGACAAGGAATATGACGAGGTGTAAGCGATTGTCAAGAACCGGGTTGTGGCCTGCGGTGGAGAGTTCAAATATTGAGTATGATAGAGTTACCATATATGCATTCTGTGAGAGGTTATACGAAGAAACCGTTACAATGTTATTCTCATTCGATGAGATGGTGATAACTCTCGATGATTCTCATCAAATTCTAGGCCTCGAGGTTGAGGGAAAAGAAATCAGTGAGGGCTTCGATAATGGCATTCCTTAGGAGGACATCTTCAAATTTACCCAGAAATTGTTTGGTTGGAATCAAGTTGAGACGGAGTCTATGCTTGTGATGAAGGAGGGTCATCTAACCAATAAGTTTAATCTGAAGAAGTTAAGGGATACATTATTTGGGACCAAGGAAATCTATGATAAGGAAGGAAGGGTGGACTTGGTGCAAATCAATGCTACCGCGTCATCTTATTTGCTCTACGTCCTGGACAAATGTATCTTCCCCGACAGTTCCGGAAGCTTGGTCGATGCCAGGTATATGCAACTATTAGGTATTTTGGTGGTCACCCTCTTGAACAATGAGTTGACAAAGGCTTCAAGGGAACTAACTGCACAAGTTAACGGAAACATATGTCTCTTCCAGGTAATTTTATTGTGTAAATCATTTATATTTGCAAAATGCTTGTAATGTTTGATTCTTACTAAACTTTGTGTTTACATAGGTTTGGATATATGAGCACTTCCCTACTTTGGTGAAAACCAACTCCTACGTCAAAGTGAATGACAAGCTTGCGATTGATAATCCAAGAGGACAAAGATACAGTTTTAAGGGTGCTTAGGAAAAGGATATGCCGCATCAGCTTATCATCGTGCGAATCGCCTTGGAAAAATTGACTGCGGATGAGGTAATATTTCATCCTTATCGAGATGCTAGAAATCAAGGTTTAATCTAAAGGAGAGATGATGTTGCATTATTCAACGGACCCTTGTTGTTCTCCCTTGGATTTTCAATGTACGATCCACATCGGGTATTGCGATAATTGGGTTACGTCCAAGAAGAACCCCATTTCGATGAAGATAAGCCGTTCTTTAAAGTGTTAAGGGAGGACTGCAACACGTCCCAAAAAACTATTAACGTCGCTTACGCTCCACCGCTAGCTCTAGAACATTGGAACAGAAGACATGGCCATAAAGTCGATACGAGTCTTTTGGACGAGGTGACCGAAGGTCATGAAGCTTATGAGAGATACATGTTGTGGTACTTGGGTTGGGCTCATCCTATTGTGATTAGGGAAATGACTACTGAACAATTGGCTCGTAAGAGGAAGATGGCATCGAAATACCCAGCAACAACTCCTAAGTTATTTGTAAGTATTTTAGAGTTGATCTTACTGTTTTAAGATTACATTATGGAATCATTCTATTAATTGTTTGTTGTTTAACTGAAAATAGAAGGAGCATTTGAAGACCTTTGTGAAGGTGTTGTGATGCGCGAGAGAAAGAGGAGATCTTTTGTCGATTGAAGAGAAAACCAAGCACATTCACTATGCTAGCAATCTTGACAATGAGGATGCCTATGAAATGTTCAAGCAAGCTGATGCTGAAGTAAAGAGGGAAATAAAATCCAGGACGAAAGCACAAGCCAAGATGAATGCTGACAAAAAGAGGGCTCGTTCCCGAGATGATGGTAGTGGTGGTAGTCATGATAATGGTAAACGGAGTCGGGGTCGTGGTGGTGAATGGATGCTTTCCTAGTTTATTTTTTTATGTTATGGTAGACAAATGTTAAGGTTAACGGTTGGACAAATGTTTTTTTTAAAGGTTTATGGGACATGTTTTCGTATTTTGGACAAAAAGTGTTGGATTTCTAGTTGTTAAATGAATTGTTTGTTTAGCTATGTAAAGTTTCAATACTTATGCCGGCATGTTTTTTTTTAAGTTACATTGCCGACTGCACAAGAGTCTGCAAGGTTTTGAACTGTCAGACTGCCGACCCTGACAGCAGAAATTATTTGCATACCAGGGTCGGAAAGGTAATCAGACCAATACCTAGCCAGTTGTTATATAGCCGGCAGGGTATTATGTTATCGACCCTGCCGGCTATGTGTTGCAGAAAATACCTTCTTCTGATGCCTAAAATCATCATAAGGTCGGCATGATTATAAATTACGATCTTGCCGACAATATCTTAGCCATTCCGACGGTTAAACAGAATAAAATCAACTCCTGATGCCTAAAATCAGCATAAACCGCAAGGGCCGTTCCTAAAAATAATTTTCCCGGAAGCGAACGATTTTTTTTTTTTGCCCCTATACAAGCCAGGATTATTTTTTATTGTGCACGATTAGAATGTCACTAATATGCGAGGTGGCCGAAGGCCGCGAAGATTTTTTTTGAACAAATGGCGTAGTTAGTTTGCAATTCTGATTTACAAATATAATACTACTACAAAAATAAACTAGTAAAGTTAAAATAAAAATAAAAAAATCAATAATCAAAAGTGATCATGAAGAAAATTTATAGAGTTTATGGAAGAAAAATGGAAAATAATTAAAGTGACAAAAAAAATATTATTTTGCTTATAAATAATAATCAATTTAAAAGAAAATGAAACAGGTGGAGAATAAAAAGAAGGATCCATGACTGGGAAGAGAATGAAACAGACGAGAAAGAAACGTGACTGGGAGACAAAAAAAATCTTTACCCTGGCAGAACTCGAACACACAACCTATGGGGGATATACTTAAACAATCCATCCACTGAGCAATCAACTGGTTGTTGCAAAAAAATAAAATAAAAAGAAAATAGAAACTAAAATCGTTTCTATTATAGTTAAGCTATTTACACAAGTCATTTTTACCCCTTCAAATTTATATAAATAATAATTTCGTCCATCTGTCTTTTTATATATTGAAAACCCCCCATCAGAAATGGGTTTTTTGTTGCCCCCGGTCCTGTGTTGCCTGCAAGTGGGGCTTACCCTGCTTGCCTATCAGGACCGGCCCTGGGTCGGCATGGTAACAAAATTTCTACCTGCCGGCCAAAAGTAGTCGGCATACCGTGGAAACAAAAACCTCCCCGGCGAATTCAACATTCAAATTTTTGCAAGTACAATTCCATTGATTGGCTTGTACTTATAACGGCCAAATTTTGGCACAATCCTATAAATACACTACTTCTCTCTACAAAACAACACACAACTATTTGCATATACTCTCCAAAGCTCATATCGTCATAAACTCCATCTAACTCACCCAATAGCCCTCTACATACAATAATGGCTTCATTTGATTCAAATGAAGATTTGGTAATCACCAAAGCGTGGTATGCGGAAACTTGAGTTAGACATGAGTCCTCCGTAAGGGTGGATGCCTTAACCTTTTGGTCTAGGGTACACAACAAATTTAGGCAAGAGTTTGGGAATCCGAATGGAAGAAGTGTTCAACAAGTGCATGATAGGCACTTAGTCATTGAAAATGCGATACTCGCTTTTTTAGCTCTCCAACCTACCAACTTCAACTTGTTCATTGAACAATTTGTAAGTGTTTTTGTGGTTTATTTTATGTGATCCATGTTGTTTGATCTTCCTACTAAACACCACTAACAAATTAAGTTTGTGTTTTGTTTTTGTAGCATGAAGTCGTGAAAGCGTGCTACTTGGAGGAAAAGGGAGAAGTATTCGCATTCGATGCAAGCTATGAGTTCATGGTCTCCAAAATCCCGGAGTATGCCCCGGACTTCACGCAGCCCGGAGATGAATGAGATTCCTCCAACGAAGATTGATGGTTTTAGCGTAGGTTTTGTGGGTAGATCTCTATGTAAACCCTCACGAGACTATAACTCATCTACTAGGGTCGCCTAGGGGTTCAAAGTCTTGATGCACACGCTAAGTGCATTCGTTTTTCCGTCGACAAGGATTTAGATTTTATGTTTTAATCAATGTAGTAACCAAAATTGCATGAATAAAGTGAATTACATCTTCCCATATTCTGTTTCTGCTGAGTATAATTACATGATGACAAGTTTAGAAATCATTACCATGACGACCACAGGTCATCCGGGAGTATTAAAAATAATTTGCATGCTGAATATATTATAGACTGCATGGTAGGAAATATTTACATGCCGATCGTTAGATTGATGGCCCAAGATAGTCGACATATTATTCATTCAAAGACCATTCCGGCCTAAAAATGATCGGCATTTTCTGCATCCAAGGACCATGCCGGTTAAACTTGGTTAGCATCTTATTCAAACATCGACCATGCATGCCCTGTGAAACATAGCCGACACCTTATTCAAACGTAGACCTTGCCGACCTTTCAAATTTTCTAAACCAAATTTTTTGAATGAAATCGAACTCATAAGACGGATTAAAGGTTTATTCTACTGAATTCATTATTTGAAATTTTTAATCTAAACTCAATTAATTAACCTAATCCAAATTTTTCACGATTTATAAAGGGGGATACCGACATTATTTGGGGATGATACCACAAATAAATATTAATAGATCCTGGCCGTTGGATTGCTCAATTGGTATCACCTCCGCCAATAGTGATATCCCCCTTTATCAATCGTGGAATTTTTAGTGTTAATTAAACAAGGGCATATTAGCCATTTAGAAATTACATGGTTAATGGGTGGCTTATTTTACTTCAAAATGACCCAGGTTCCAATTAATCTGGATATACCCCAATCAAACCAGGTAACTCCAATATGATATTTATAGGGAGTTTTTGTTAAGATTTTTCCTTTCGTAGAGATGCACGTACATTCCTACTTCTTTTAATAAATCTTCCTTTTCATTCATTCAAAAAAGAAAAAAAATTTGTCAAGATTTAGCGTCACGATGCTAACCTGGTTTTCGTTTTTTTTCTTTCTCTTTTTTATGTTAGTGCAGCTGGTTCCCAAGTCTTATTTTGTTAAGTTTATTTTTTCCTCTGTATAATTGCACTCTGTCAACCTGCTCTCAAACACACATATACATTTTTCGGTCATTGTATGTTAGGAGCTAGCGTACCAATATGATTTTTATTTTTATTTTCAAGTAGTTGAACCTATGCTACTTGGCTCCCAAATCTTATTCACTATTTTTTTTATTTAGTATTTATTTTCCTTTTATCCATTAGTTATCTTTTCATATAGTTTTAGGTTAGTGAAATAGAGATGATGGGAGGGGTTGAGCTTTAGGAACTAGATTTGATCTGATAGTAACCTCTGAAAAATGGTGGAGCTGTAATTGTAAATGAGTTGGTGGTTTTGAACTAGTGGTGACCTGAAGATAATTGAATTGGTGATTTAGGGATTGAGATTGAGGCAGGTATGTGAATGGTGTTTCTGTAGTGCCGGTGGTTGTGGATATGAGTTGTATGAGCTGTTAGTATGAAATGAAATAGATGAATGAATATGAGGGAATAAAATTAATAAACTGTTGGCGATTTATGTTGAGTGTTGAAGCATTGAACTGAGATGCAAGTCTGAAGCTAGGATTGTTACAGGTTTTAAGGTGGTAGTGACGTCGAATGCCATGAGTTGGTTTGTAGTTGGTGTGAATTACCTGCAGTTACAGTGGTGTTGTTTGTGAGTTTTAGAGTTGCAGTGGAAGTCTAGTTGTGTTGGTGGTTTGAGATGATGATTGTCTGTGTATTGAGAAGTTGCAGTTGGGGAAAGATTAGTGGCTCGAGAAGTATGAGTTGGATTTAGCATTGGATCTGTATTGGTGGTTGATGTATTGCAGGCCATGAGAGTTGGAAGAGAAGGTGTTGCATAGAACTGCAATTGCAGGTAAACTGAATTATCAGTTGTAATTGAGTTATGAAGTTTGATTTGAGAAAGTGTATTTGTTGAAATTTGTAGTTGTTGGTTGTTAGGACTGAAGTGATGAAGATGTTGTATAGAAATGTAGATGAATGGAGTCTGTATTAGAGTTTTTGCATGTGGTGTGAGTTATTGTTGCACCAAGTTGGTGCAACAGGGTGTTTGGCCTGTTCAACGGCTCTGGCCTGTCTTCGTTTTGCTCAATCAGATGTCTGACTGATTTAGGTTTTTTGACTCAGCCATCTGATTGAGTTCAATCATGTTGACCGATTCCAGTTTGACTTGTCGACCACTTCACCTTTGACCCTGGACTTTGTCTTGATGTGGACCGTTAATTGACTTTATTGACCGTTAGTTGACTCAGATGGACTAGACCATAGTTTAACGGGATGGTTTAGTGGACTTGGGCTTAGAACCGTGATTTTTAAAATCGCACGATTCATGATTTGCATCGTGCGGGTCGATTCATTTCTATTCAATTCGATTTAAATCGCACATGTGAATCGTTTTACCCATGAATTGTGTTAGTCAACTCTATTTGACTACGATTCTTGACTTAAATCTGAATTATACGGATTTTTCAAAAATGACAGCCTAAGGTTTCGAACTCAGGACCTCCTGTTTCCTAAGATTATTCTCTACCAACTGTTCCACCTTATCATTTGTTGATGTTTAACGAAATTTGATACTATATATAGTGATCAAAATCCAAGACGTGTTTATAATACATGATTGTTGTTTATTATTCCGCATAATTCAATATCATTTACGAAAATACGTACGATTGAAAAATCGACCGTGAATCTTCGATTCACGCTTTAATATACGATTCAATTTCCAAAATTAGAAAACGATTCGCTCAGCGATTTACGATTTCACAACCTTGCTTAGAACTATTAGATAGACTTGTATGATTCTTGTGTGAGCCATTTTGGCTAGTTTTTTAGACTTGTTATGTGATTAACAGTTGGTCTAACAATGATCGATTTAAATGATGAACCAATTGACCGTGGATCAATTGTACCACACCAAATGGCTCCTACACGCAAAGATGTCTTTTTAGCGAGTTTGTGTCGGGAGCTACCAATAACAACTATAGTATGATTTTTTGCTTTTTTTGTTTTTTGTTTTTTTTTCTGTTTTCTTTTTTCGTCTGTCTCTCACTCATGCTAGCTGTCTCCCAACTCTTATTTTGTTATGTTTTTTTTCCCTTTATCCATTGATTATCTTTTTGCAATTCTACCCTCACTAGATGGATTCCAACCATATATATATATATATACTTCTTTTTATCGAGTTTATGTCAAGAGCAGCGACGGAACCAGGAAATTGTGTTTGGGTGGGCTATTTTTCATTCATCTCAACTGTGATAAAAATAAATATCTAAAGTAAATAAGTTGTGCGTCTTTCCTTTGGAGCAAAAACCTTTGAATCAGATTTGTTCACCATAGAAAACTTTGAATCATATTTGTTCACCGTAGAGTATATTTACAATTGCGTTATGCTATGTATGGGATATGCAAACAGAACTATAAATTAGCATATCGAAAGTCATTATTTTGATTTGATAATGCGGCCGTAAGCCGCTAATTTTTTTAGCTTCTGTAAATTATTTTTTGGTTTCCAAAAATATTACTTATTAATGTGTTTAAATTTATGGTGCTTCAATATTCTCTTTTGGTTTGTGCAAAATAATTACTAAATCAAAAAATATTTTAAATTTGTATATATAAGCATGATAAGATATGGCATTTTTCTGTTTATCCCTACAACTATATAACATTTTGCATTTATAATTTATCATGATTGTCCCAGTAAAGATGCACAACATTTTAAGATTTTGAATTATATATAATATATATACAAGCAAGAAATTCAATTCTTTGGATGCAAGCATATAAACGTGTCCTCACCCTCATTGCATATCATTTAATATTATAAACTACTATATAATGTATCATTAGGTCTTATACAACTACATATATTCCCGATCGTTAGATCTTCTTCAAGATACGTCAAGTTTGATTTTCTTTCGTATGGGATATCCAAATTTATACCTGTGCTTTTCCTCTTTTCCCGGGCAATTACCAAGGTGAAAATGAGCTATTACAGATTTTGGGAAGGGGGTTGCAGCCCAGGTAAGCCACCCCCGCCTCCGTCACTGGTCAGGAGCAAGCGTAAACATGTTTTTTTTTTTTTTTGGCAATGGCACCTGCGTTAGCTGGCTCTCAAGTTTTTTTTTTCTTTCTTTTCTACAATTTCACAAATGTTGACTGGCCCTGAAATCTTTCTTTTATTGTTTTTTCAAATTATTTTGTCCTTTACCCACCATGTCAGCTGGCTACTACGTTTTTTTGTTAATTAAGTATTTGTATTTTTCTACTTTTATCCACTGGTTGCCTTTTCTATGATTGTATCCACACCAACCGGCTCCTAAGCCTTTTTTTTTTTTTTTTACTTTCAGAACTAGTCATATAAACCCAAGGTGACCAAACTTGTGGTACAAAAACCCCATTCAAATGTTGTGATCCATTAAAACCCTATCTTAAACAAAATTGATACCAAAACCCCAAATTTTTAAAAATTGATACAAAAACTCAAATTTCAAAATTGATTTCATCAAATTCTTTGGGGGTTTTCTGTTACTTTTGTTTTGATGGGGTTTTTTGTTACTTTTGTTTTGATGACTGAATAGTGACACCTTTGGGGTTATAACTCGCGGACCGCTTTCCTTTTATCTATTGGTTACCAACCCACTACAGCTGGCTCCATAGTTTTTTCTTACTAATAAGTTTTGTTAAAATCTTTGTCATTAATTATGGATTTTTTCTACTCCCTCCGTACTAGTGTTGTTGACACCCCAATTTCGCACCTTCCACAGTAAATATCAATCTTATGCTTCGAAGCCAAATACAAGAGAAATTCTGTGTGGAAACCATTTGGGTTTTCATATCTTTTCCATCAAGCCTACAATCTCTACCCAATCAAGCCCACAATCTCTACCCAATCAAGCCCACAAGCTTTACCCAATCAAGCCCACAAGCTTTACCCAATCAAGCCCACAATCTCTACCCAATCAAGCCCACAAGCTTTACCCAATCAAGCCCACAAGCATTACCCACTCGACCCATGCTGCGGACCCCGATTTCTACAGTGGCGACTCTGCTGGGGACCCCGATTTGGGTGGAAACCTAGATTTCTACAGTGACCTTAGTCAATTGCGACTCTGCTTTTAATCATTTTTCAAGTCGAATCACTTATTTTTTTTAGTCCCCAGCAGAGTCGCCACTGTAGAAATTGGGGTCCGCAGCACGGGTCGAGTGCCGGTCTATTCTTTGTCCTCAATTGTTTTGGGGAAAGGTCCATGTGTTCATCTGTTCATAGATGTTGTTCATATAGGTTCTGGCAGAGATAATTTCTTACTAGTTTATTAGCAAGAGGGCCAACTCTGCAGAGAGGAAAAGAGAGGTAGATTAGAGTCGCCACCTGACTAAAGGGAGTCAGGACCCTTTAACTAGTTTGAATTCTTTTGAGGAAAACAACACCTAGTCATGACCTTCGTGTTTATGGTCTGCTACCAGAGAGTCTGGGTAAGGAGATTCTAGTACGGGATGGGAAGGTGTTAGGCACCCATCAGCCGCCCAATCGTAAGATTGGCCTCTACTTCATGATTAATGGGGAAATGTTTATAATTTAGTTTTTCTAATACTTATGTGTACAGGATCGTGATGGTTTGGTGAAAACCTTGGTTTTATTTTAGAAGAAATCTGGTTGAAATCTCAAAATTGAACAATTAACCTGTAGATTAACTTAATGAAAATAAAGCTAATGCGAACTTTATTATTATTATTATTATTATTATTATTATTATTATTATTAATATTATTTTTGACAATGGGTTTGATGTGGGAGGGAATTCCACTTTATACCCACACTTTAATTTATCCTCACTTGGAAAATAAATAAATAAATATTTTATGTAATGCAAAGGGTAGTTACGGTGTTACTACGAAAATGGAGAACCATTCCGTTTCCGTATAACTACATAGTTTACCTAAGAGATATGCAATTAATATACCTGAAATATGATACTGAAACTTGAAGGATTCTTAAGGAGATTTGTTGCTTCCGTTAAGTATGCAGAAAGTAATTAAAGTACCAGCAATTTAATGCTAATCTTTTAAGAACTTAAAGGCAATACTTGATTTGATATTTCTAGGTTTATGTTCTTTATTTTTTTTGGGGTTTTCTGGAAATAACTAAAAATGTATAGGACAATAATAACTATTATGTAGGAAGGTAACTTGATTTCTCTTTGATTAAACAAAATACATGAAGATTTAGAACATGTGAAAAGAAATATTTTTCTAGTTGAGACAATAATTCTTCTTGGTTTGGGTGGAAACCTAGATTTTTGATTATGCTTGCATGAGGAAAATAAGTAGAAAAGAAAGTATTTTCTTTCTCAGACAGAGTAGCGAAAAATGATGTAGGAAAAGGTTTCTGTGTTGAGAGGATTGTTTTCGACCTCTATTTATAGGAATGAAACCCGACAGCCTTCCGTTAATCTCTCCGCATTCAAATGTCCTTCGCAAAGAAAAAGAAAAAAAAAATTCTTTTCAAACCATGTGGGTCCCACGTCCTTTTCCCTTATTTTCCCAATAAAACAAATGTGGGCCCTACTTGACCCCTTTGTTTTCTTCTCCTTTCTCTTTTCCTAATAAAACAAGTGTGGGTCCCACTTGCATTTAAGAAAGAAAAAAAATCCTTTTTTTCTTCTTTTCTTCCTCTTCCATCCGTATTCTCTTCAAAACAAATATATGTAAGTTCCACTTGAAGAAAACAATTACTAATTAAAGTCTTGGTGCGGATAAGGGGAGGGTGAAAAGTGGGCGCCCCTTATCGTCTTCTGAGTTCTCGTTTTGCTCGTAACTTTTGCATACGAACTCCAAACGACTCCATTCTTTCACCAGTGACTTTGTATTTTCCTCCTCTTCAGTGTGATAGCAAGAGATCCCGGGCTCAAATGGATAATGAAATGGGTACGAGTGGGTAATGCTTGTGGGCTTGATTGGGTAAAGCTTGTGGGCTTGATTGGGTAAAGCTTGTGGGCTTGATTGGGTAGAGATTGTGGGCTTGATTGGGTAGAGATTGTGGGCTTGATTGGGTAAAGCTTGTGGGCTTGATTGGGTAGAGATTGTGGGCTTGATTGGGTAGAGATTGTGGGCTTAATGGAAAAGATATGAAAACCCAAATGGTTTCCACACAGAATTTCTCTTGTATTTGGCTTCGAAGCATAAGATTGATATTTTTACTCGTGAAGGTGCGAAATTGGGGTGTCATGAAGTTGCCCCTCTTTGAGAGTAATCGCTCGCGGTTTACGAACAAAGCCATGAAACCCAATCGCACTCGATTTTCAAAAGTTGGTTTTTGATGAGTTGATGAAGAAAGTCCCGACGTTGGCTGGGTTTGTTCCAGTTAAGCTTGTCGATTCCTCGTTTCTTGATGTTTTTGAGCCTTTATGGTTGATTCATTTGGATAGCCCTTTGTTCGAGCCGATTGAATAGTTGAAAAGTTGATGAAGCAATTTCTGACGTTGGCCAGGTTTTTCCTAGTTGATCTTGTCAGTTCTGGAAGTGCATTCTCAATGGCTTCCGTTCCACACTTTGTCTTGACATGACTTGCTTTTCTTTCACTAGACGATTCTGATAAAGTATTTTTTTTTCAAAAACTTCTTGAGGAAGTAAGTACCCTTTTTTTTTTTTATAAGATAGGGGAGAAAGACCTTTCTTTAGGTAAGAAACTCCTTTTCTTTTCTTCAATATGTCGTCTAGGCGGATGGCTATCATTATTCCTGATCCTCCCACTTTGCCTACGCTGCGTAGAAGACGAAGAGTTGGGGTTTTAAACGATGTAGATGATCACGTTTCTGCAAGAATCCGGGAGACCCCAATAAGTTTCCTTGTTGATCGAAATTTTCTTCTCTGCTTTTCCAAGTTTCCTTCATTATTTCTCAACCACTTCTTTCTTTCATAGAATTACGCTTGGGCGCGTATTCGCGGAGGGACCACTGGGCATAGTAGAATGGTGGGCGATGTTGAGACGATGCAAAGGTGTACGTGAGATTGTACAACAGATCGGTTGGTACGACTTTGTTGAAGCTTTGGGAACCGTTCCATGATGGTGAGAATGCTTTAATCGTGGCGAGAAAGATGGTGGGGTGATACTAATTCATTTCACCTGCCTTACATTGTGAGTTAACCATCACCTCCTGGATTTCTATATGATTACGGCATCCGTGTGGGGGTAGGAGCTCCCATCCCTGGGTGAAAACGTGATGTGGAGAATGTCCAAACCTGTTGGGACCACATTGTGGGGATATCTTCGCTAAAATTGGTATGTCATCTTAGCAGGCTTGAAGACGCAATTTCTCGGTCCCCGAAATGATCTCACCGGCGCGACGCTTCAAAATATGATGCTAAAGTTATTACGTTACGAGCTTTCCCCGATCTTTGTTGCGGTCATACCTTCCTTGACTATTCGTGAAGGCGATATCAACCGGGTTACTTGGCAGCATTTTCCACCTTGAATTGGTGAATTTTTACGATTGGGGAAGTTGTGCGATGGCGCGGATTTACACCTATATGTCTCGAGCAACACGCCTTCAAACAAAAGCCTTATGTGGATTCTGGCCCATCTTGAATGTGAGTACATTTTCCTTGCTTTAGGTTGAACGATCTTGGACCCCCTTTTTTAACACCCATACTTTTTCTTTGTAACGAAGATTGGTGTTACGAATATTTTTCCTCTTAGTCGCCCTCCTTTTGATACAAGATTCTCCAATAGTCAAACATTTCCTCGAATGGCTAGATGGAAAGGTGCACTTCGAAGGCACTCGACTACATATACATGCCTTTGTTTGGAGGGGGCGACAGTTGAATCTGTAAGAAACCCTACATTTGTTTTTGTTTTTTTTTTGTTTTTTTTATTATTAATATATATATATATATACCTCCATTTTGATCGCAGATTTGTTGGGACCCTTGGAAGGATTATCTGATTCGGCGTGATCAAAGAGCCATTCATGCCATGTCGTCTAGCATGCTTCGGTACTTGTTACGTGGCCCGGATTACTGTGCTTGGTATCTTGGTGACAGACACGATCCTGTACACATAAGTATTAGAAAAACTAAATTATAAACATTTCCCCATTAATCATGAAGTAGAGGCCAATCTTACGATTGGGCGGCTGATGGGTGCCTAACACCTTCCCATCCCGTACTAGAATCTCCTTACCCAGACTCTCTAGTAACAGACCATAAACACGAAGGTCATGACTAGGTGTTGTTTTCCTCAAAAGAATTCAAACTAGTTAAAGGGTCCTGACTCCCTTTAGTCAGGTGGCGACTCTAATCTACCTTTCTTTTGCTCTTTATGGAGTTGACCCTCTTACAAACAAACTAGTAAGAAATTATCTCTGCCAGACCCTATATGATCAACATCTATGAACAGATGAACACATGGACCTTGCCCCCAAAACAATTGAGGACAAAGAATAGACCGGCACTCGACCCGTGTTGCGGACCCCGATTTCTACAGTGGCGACTCTGCTGGGGACTAAAAAAAATAAGTGATTCGACTTGAAAAATGATTAGTGGGAAATTTTATAATTTTTTTTTTACTGATATCATATTTCAGACTTTGTGATTTCAGGTACTCACCCAAGCTCTCAAGCCCACCAGCTCTACCAATCAATCCCACAAGCTCTACCAATCAAGCCCACTAGCTCTACCAATCAAGCCCACAAGCTCTACCAATCAATCCCACAAGCTCAACCAATCAAGCCCACAAGCTCTACCAATCAAGCCCACCAGCTCTACCAATCAAGCCCACAAGCACGGCTCCTACCCATTTTATCATCCTTCCAAACCTTGGAATTCTTGCTTTCACGTTAAAGAGGGGAAAAATGCAAAGCCAATGGTGAAAGAACGGAGTCATTCTGAATCCGTATGAAAAAGTTATGAGCAAAACAAGAACTCAGAAGACGATAAGGGGCACCCACTTTTCACCCTCCCCTTATCCGCACCAAGACTTTAATTAGTAATTGTTTTCTTCAAGTGGAACTTACATATATTTGTTTTGAAGAGAATACGGATGGAAGAGGAAGAAAAGAAGAAAAAAGGGATTTTTTTTCTTTCTTAAATGCAAGTGGGACCCACACTTGTTTTATTAGGAAAAGAGAAAGGAGAAGAAAACAAAGGGGGTCAAGTAGGGCCCACATTTGTTTTCTTCTCCTTTCTCTTTTCCTAATAAAACAAGTGTGGGTCCCACTTGCATTTAAGAAAGAAAAAAAATCCCTTTTTTCTTCTTTTCTTCCTCTTCCATCCGTATTCTCTTCAAAACAAATATATGTAAGTTCCACTTGAAGAAAACAATTACTAATTAAAGTCTTGGTGCGGATAAGGGGAGGGTGAAAAGTGGGCGCCCCTTATCGTCTTCTAAGTTCTTGTTTTTCTCATAACTATTTCATACGGATTCAGAATGACTCCGTTCTTTCACCATTGGCTTTGCATTTTTCCCCTCTTTAACGTGAAAGCAAGAATTCCCAGGTTTGGAAGCATGATAAAATGGGCAGGACCGTGTTGCGGACCCCGATTTCTACAGTGGCGACTCTGCTGGGGACTGCAAGCCAAGAAGCTAAAACAGCAAGAGCATTAGCACCAAAGTTTTTGTTTCTGTAGATATGGTGGAATTCGATGTGATCGAATTGTTTTGTGAGCTCTTCAAGATATGTATGATATTGGGATAACTGTTCGTTAACCCTCCATTCCTTCTGGATTTGCTTGATGATCAGTAATGAATCTCCGTATACAATGATACTCTTGACATTGATTTCAATAGAAGCTTTCAGTCCAGCTATGCAGGCTTCGTATTCTGCAACATTATTAGAGCACGAAAAACATAGGCCTCGATGACAATAGGTGTATGGATACCTTCTCGTGACTCTAGCAGTGCCCTACACCCCTCCTTGTTTGTTGCGGGCGCCATCAAAATACATCTTCCATGGTTTATCTTCAGCCACGTTAGCGTACATCACCCATTCGTCTGGGAACTCAATCTTAAGCTCAGTGTTGTCGAGCATAGGATGAGATGCTATATGATCGGAAATTGCTCTTCCTTTGACGGATTTCTGAGTGATGTAAGTAATATCAAATTCGGAGAGTAACAGTTGCCATTTTGACATATTTCTGGATAACACAGGCTTCTCGAACAAATATTTGATAGGATCCATCCTTGATAGCAACTGAATCTTATGAGCCAACATGTAATGATGAAGAAGTTGGGTTGCCCAGACGAGCGCCAAACAAGTCTTTTCTAACATGGTGTATTTTGACTCGTACCCTGAAAGAGTTTTGATGATATAGTATATTGCTCTTTCCTTGCCGCTGCCTTCATGATATTGTCCCAACATTGCTCCCATAGAGGTTTCGCTGACCGAGAGATATAAAATCAAAGGAACACCTGGGGTAGGGGCAACAAGTACTGGCGGACTGACCAAATATTTCTGAATCTTTTCAAATGCTTCTTGACATTCATGGTTCCATACCGTAGGCACATTCTTCCTTAGCAATTTGAATATTGGCTCACATATGGGAGTGAGTTGATTTATGAACCGACTTATGTATTGCAGTCGACCCAAAAATCCTCTGATTTCCTTCTCAGTACTTGGCGGAGACATCTCGATGATATCCTAAGACTTTGATGGGTCATATTCAATTCCTCTGTTGCTGACGACGAACCCTAGTAATTTACCGTCTTTGGCACCGAACAAACACTTGTTGGGGTTGAGCTTAAGTTGAAATTTCCGGAGACGCTGGAATACCTTTCTCAGAACATTTACATGATCCTTACTATGTTCAGATTTGGCCACCATGTCGTCGACATAAATCTCCAGTTCCTTATGCATCATGTCATGGAAAATAGTTGTCATGGCTCGTTGGTATGTGGCTCCAGCATTTTTCAATCCGAAGGGCATTACCACGTAACAAAATATCCCCCATGGAGTGATGAAGGATGTTTTAGCCATGTCTTCTTCTGCCATTTTTATCTGATTGTATCCGGAGAATCCATCCATGAATGAAACACATCCTTGCCCAGAGGCGTTGTCGACCAAGGTATCAATATGTGGCAACGGGAAGTCGTCTTTTGGGCTTGCTCTGTTTAAATTGCGGTAGTCAATGCACATTCTTACTTTTCCGTCTTTTTTTGGAACAGGTACAATGTTGGCCAGCCATTCTGTATAAGTGACTGCTTTTAGAAAGCCTGCGTTGAGCTGCTTCTCTACTTATTCTTTGACTTTTAAGGTCCATTCTGACCTTAGCCTTCTGAGCTTTTGTTTGACTGGCTTTTCATGAGGATAAGTCAGCAAACGATGGACCACCAAGTCAGTATCCAATCCGGGCATGTCTTCGTAAGACCAGGCGAAAACTTCCTTGAACTCAGTGAGTAGATTGATCATCTCCTCCCTTTCTTCGGCGGATAATGTCGTTCCGATCTTCACCTTTTGCGGTTCGCCTTCCGTTCCCAAGTTGATTGTCTCTTCTTCCATGAATTCTGGCTCCTTTCATGTTTTTCGACGCTTTGTTGGATCTCTTTTGGAACGTCTTTCAGGCAGGTTATCATTTCTTCATCCTCGTATTCAAAATTTCCTGCAATGTCGTTCTCCAAATCCAAGACATCATATTGGTTCACACTTTCCACATTTTTTTGCTTTTCATGTTTTTTTGATTTTTTTGTATTTTTTAAATTTAAAGGTGCATTAAACACACAAATACTGTCTTCCTACCCACGAGGATTCTTGAGGCTCATCCTTTGTCAGTTGTGGACCCTCATCATCCAGTCTTACCAGTTCATTTTTGTTTCCGGCATCAGAAAAAGTTCTGATGTCATTTGCTGCATCATTGGGTATTATCATGAAGACGCTCCTATCCGATGATTGCTTTCTTCTTCCAGCATCGGTCCTCCAGAACCTCTCCCTTTGTTCTTCAAAGTATTGCTCCAAATTTTGATTTATCAGCTCTAGTTGAATTTTTGAAAAATATTCGATGAAGGCATTTATCATTTCTGACCATGTTGCTTGCAGAGCGCGGTCGTTGGTTGAAGACCATATTGACGCACTCTCAGTTAAGCTTTTGCTGAAGTATTGTTGCAATTCCTCTTCGTGCATCTTCAATGGCCTCATGTACCATAGGAATGATTTAAGGTGCTTTACAGGGGAGCCTTTACCACTATAGACAGGAAATTTCCTCCTTCCATGAAATTGTAACTCTGAGCATGCAATAACCATGCATTCCTGGATTGAGCTTGTCGTACCCTCCTTTTGTTCAGGAACCACAAATTCTCGTCCATCCTCTCCTTTGTATCCGCTGGATTCTCCTGTATTTTTACTGGGAGACAAAGAAAAAAGCTGTCTTACCCCTTCGTAAATAGGTTCTTCGGCCTCTTTTCTTTTTTCGGAACTTTGTTTTGTTATTACAGGTGAAACTACCACCAGTGTGCTTGGTGCTGGAACCTTTTCTCCTCCTTTACGAATGAACCACTTTTGGAAGGATGGTTGACGACTCCAATCGATTCCTTGATCTTCACGCCTTTTCCCGGATGTTGCAGAGTCTCGGGAGGTCGGTTGATATCCCAGTCCTGCTGTATCAAATACCTTTTTCCCTGGTATTGTTATTGGTTGAGTTGGACCTTGTTGTCGGAGCCCCAGTCCCATTCCTGGAAAGAACTTGCTTTTCTGTAGCATTCTTGGAACATTTCGATTCCGGTATTTGAGTTGGTATGTATGTGCATGTGGATTTGCTACCTCAACTGAACTCTCGTATCGGATCTCTGCAGTATGATTTTCAATCACAGGGACCATATTTATGGCAGCTTGATGAGCCCTTATTTCTTTTTCTCCATTATCTGCATGTACAGTAATTAATTCATTTCCCATCCAGAATATGGCTTTCTGGTGAAGGGAGGATGCACCAATTCCATTTTTATGCATCCATGGACGTCCTAGAAGCATGTTGAAACTTTCCGAGATATCCATGAGGAGGAAAGTAGCCTTGGTTTTCATAGGCCCGACCCATATTTCGAGCGTGATCTCCCCAATTCCTATCTGCTTACCGTTATCGAATCCTCTAACCGTTAAAGCCGATTTGTCGCTTTTAGTTACATGACTGAGGTCAATCCCGATCTTTTTTGCTGCTTTTAGGGTGCATATGTTAACACCTGCACCGTTGTCCAAGAAAGTCGACGGTATAACCATGTTTTCCCATCCTATGGTGATGTAGAGTCCTTTGTTGCGATGCGTGAACGAACACGAAGCAAGGAAGATCCTAGAGAGAGTACACAGCGGCGAGTGTGGTCCTCACATGAATGCACACATGATGAGTAGGAAGATAGCTCGTTTGGGATACTACTGGACAACAATGATGTCGGATTGCTGTAACTTCGTCATGAGATGTCATTAATGTCAGATACATGGGAACCTTATGCATGTACCTCCTTCTCAACTCCATACTCTATCATCTCCATGACCATTTTCTACATGGGGGATCGATCTCATAGGTAAAATCAATCCATCTTCCAATGGTCATAAGTATATCTTTGTTGCAATTGACTACTTCACCAAGTGGGTAGAAGCCATTTCGACCAGAAGTTTCAAAGGAAAGCCGACAATCGATTTCATACGGAACCACATCATCTGCAGATATGGAGTTCCACATGAAATAATATCAGACAATGGGTCAAACTTTATTGGTGAAGAAACCGAAAAGCTGCTTGGAAAGTACAAAATTAAGCACCATCTAGCCTCACCGTATCAGCCTCAGACCAACGGAGCGGTAGAAGCAGCCAACAAGACACTCGTCAAGATCCTAAAGAAGATGACAGATACATATACAGATTGGAGTGAGAAATTACCATATGCTTTGTGGGCATACAGAACCTCAATTCGCACCGCAACCGGGGCTACACCTTTCTCGCTTACATATGGTATGGAGGCAATGCATCCTATAGAGGTGGAGATTCCAACTCTAAGAGTTCTAAAGGAGAGTCAGTTACCTGAAGATGAATGGGTAAAAGTAAGGGTCGAGCAACTAAATCTCATTGATGAAAAAAGGTTAAAAGCAGCCTACCATTCTCAGGCATATCAGAACAGAGTTGCCCGCAGCTTCGACAAACACGTGCGACCACGTAATTTCAACGAAGGAGATCTCGTGCTCAAGGAGATTCGTCCGGTCAAGCATACTGACCCAAGGGGCAAATTTAAACCAAAGTGGGAGGGTCCATTCATCGTTAAAAAGATTTTTCAAGGAATGGCGGTACAACTGAT
Source organism: Papaver bracteatum (assembly GCA_023529315.1). NCBI lineage: Eukaryota > Viridiplantae > Streptophyta > Magnoliopsida > Ranunculales > Papaveraceae > Papaver > Papaver bracteatum. The sequence goes on along the minus strand of JAJJWX010004109.1, from coordinate 100,244 downwards.
GGACCTAGATGGAGAAGAACATCCAAGGCCCACGAATGCTGATCAACTCAAGAGGTACTACGCCTAATCAAAGGCAACATTCCAGCATGCCTAATCCATGCATCTCCTCAAAAGATCAACCGGTTTGTCAACACTCATGATTTTTATCATCGTTTTCTACTCTGTCAATCTTGTTTTCCAAAAAAAAAGAGTTTATTAAGTTTTAATTTCTTTTCAAAAAAAAAAAAAACACAGATTTCTAAGGTTTTGTTTTCAAAAAAAAAAAAAAAAAATCGGAGAGTTTATCAATGATGTAAAGCTTAGGATTTGGGTATGGTGTTATGAGTAACCAGATAGGCAGCTGAGACAAACTCTCCAAATCAAAATTTCAGTTTTGTAAATTTTTAAGTTTTTTATTTTGTTTTCAAAAAATAAAAATAAAAATAAAATAAATGCTGATGATGAAATCCCTAGGATGATACTGTGCCTTGCACACGTACCAAATAGGCAACCGAGGCAAAAGTTTCTTGAGTTATTTTAAGCCTAATCATGTTCTAACCATGCTTTATGCTTTTTGTGAACGACGAGTTATCTGAATTAAGGCTTCTCCACCGGAGTCAACGATCTGCACAACAACAAGCAAGTCAAACCAAAGAACAAAAGCGCCACCAGAAAGAAAATATTTCATTCACAAATGAAGGAATTACAGAATCTTCGTCTACAACAATGAAAATCATGAACTCTTCCTTATCTGAAGGATACATGATCAGATCAAGAAAAAAAAAAGAAGAAACAACAATAAGAAACAATCAAAAGAAAAGAAAAAAGAAGAACAACAACAAGAAATAAAAAAACGATCTGACGGCAAACCAAAGAAGAAGAAATGAAAAACAAATAAGGAAAGCTGGTGATTTTATCTGAGTCTAGACCAAGATCCAACTTCTTCACCATTTCCCATTGATCGAAACCAATGTGTAATAGTGGTAAAAGTGTCCATGTGACACACTAGATCTAGACATCTTCATCACAGGCAGATCATCCATACTTGTCGAATACATCTAAATCTAAATCCGATTTCAACTTTGAAATGCTGGATTTATCTCTGTATGTATTTTGAAGCTGCATATGGAACGATCTTGCATCTTCCCCTAAATCATCAGATCTTCATCTTCGAGCCGAACATTAATTTGGATCTCAAGATGCACTACCATCAAGCACAGAAAAGAGAAGATTCATACAGATCTATACTGAGATTCCACCAAAATCTCACTTCAGTTATCATTACTTTCAGCTACTAAATCGCATCTCGCATACCCACCGCAAATGATTACTATGGCGATAAACCAAACAAGCAGAAAGTAGAAGAACATGAAGACGGTGATCAAGAAAAGAAAGATTACAGTCCAGATCCGGCACATACAAGAAGGATCTGATGAAAAGATGGAGGAAAGAGGCAGATTTGCAGAGAAGAAAAAAAAATAAAAAAGAGGAAGAAAGAGAAACTGATGGTCGAGGAAGAAGAAGGCGAGGAATTTAAAGCAAAGGATTAGGGCTCCATCAAACTGCTATTCGGGCAAACCGAAACTAAACCCATGACCCGTTGGGCTTCTCCAACCCATTAGGGTCATTCATCCGATCCGCTAGCTCCTTTTCCCTGTATCAAAAAAAAAAAAAAATCAAGAAAAAAGAAAAAAGAAAAAAAGAAAAAGAAAAAAGAAAAAAGAAAAAAAATGCAGTCTACCTCATAAAGAAGTCGAAGCGTGGATAATTCTTCAGAAAGAGTATCAATTAATACGCGCCTGCCTCCCCAGGGATTCTCTACTGACTTCATCATATCTCAACATGATACCGTACATCTCATTCACCACCGATGTCAATCAAGCCCACGGCTATCCACCAAACGGAGCAAGTATTCTTGAAGAGGTCTGGAAGCCTCCGAAGCGAGAAAGGAGTCAATAAAAAGTATTAAGTCATTAAGTCAAGAAGAGCAGAACGGTAATGCTGTACCTCAGAATATCATCCGGGAGAGGTAAACCAATAATATCTTCACGGTCAACAGGGCCACCTTCAATTGGAACCACATTTGAAGTCCCCAAGATAGGTATTTGAAAATCCCATGTTGGAAGAAGATGACCGAAGACCGTTAGTGGAACTTGTTGAGAAGAAGCATTGCTGGAAGATCCCATCAATAATGGACGAGGGGAAAAACCCGGATCACCCACTACAAGATTCTCTCGGCAAGATTGGATAGCAAGAGGTGGACCTAAAGAAACCGATCTCCAATATGATTCAAAATTCATTCCCCGATCAACGGAATCTTCGTAGGAACGTTGCGGTTGACGTGAAATCTCGTCCATATCACTAAACGATGCATAAGGAAAACATGTAACGTTGGGAGGAGGAAAACGGGGTGTGGCGTCTGGTTGACTAATTTGTCTCCCAAATCTGTCACCAAGATACCAAGCACAGTAATCCGGGCCACGTAACAAGTACCGAAGCATACTAGACGACATGGCATGAATGGATCTTTGATCACGCCGAATCAGATAATCCTTCCAAGGGTCCCAACAAATCTGCGATCAAAATGGAGGTATATATATATATATATATATATATTAATAATAAAAAAAACAAAAAAAAATGTAGGGTTTCTTACAGATTCAACTGTCGCCCCCTCCAAACAAAGGCGTGTATATGCAGTCGAGTGCCTTCGAAGTGCACCTTTCCATCTAGCCATTCGAGGAAATGTTTGACTATTGGAGAAGCTTGTATCAAAAGGAGGGCGACTAAGAGGAAAATATTCGTAACACCAATACTGTTGCAAAGAAAAAGTATGGGTGTTAAAAAAGGGGGTCCAAGATCGTTCAACCTAAAGCAAGGAAAATGTACTCACATTCAAGATGGGCCAGAATCCACATAAGGCTTTTGTTTTAAGGCGTGTTGCTCGAGACAGATAGGTGTAAAGCCGCGCCATCGCACAACTTCCCCAATCGTAAAAATTCACCAATTCAAGGTCAGAAAATGCTGCCAAGTAACCAGATTTGATATAGCCACCAGAAGAGTCAAGGAAGGTATGACCCGCAACAAAGATCAGGAAAGCTCTGGAAATCGTAATAACTTTAGCATCATATTTTGAAGCGTCAAGAAGAGATCCAGCTCGGGACCGAGAAATTGCCTTCAAGCTCGCTAAGTCGACATACCAATTTTTAGGGAAGATATCCCCACAATGTGGTCCCAACAGGTTTCAGACATTCTCCTCTCATCACGTTTTCACCCACCGGGACGGGAGCTCCTACCCCCACACGGATGCCAGTAATCATATAGAAATCCAGAGGAGTGATGGTTAACTCACAATGTGGCAGGTGAAATGAATTAGTATCACCCCCACCATCTTTCTGCCACGATTAAAGCATTCTCACCATCATGGAACGGTTCCAAAGCTTCAACAAAGTCGTACCAACCGATCTGTTGTACAATCTCACGTACACCTTTGCATCGTCTCAACATCAGCCACCATTCTACTATGCCAGTGGTCCCTCCGCGAATACGCGCCCAAGCGTAATTCTATGAAAGAAAGCAGTGGTTGAGAAATAATGAAAGGAAACTTGGAAAACAGAGAAGAAAATTTCGATCAACAAGGAAACTTACAGGGTCTTCCCGGATTCTTGCAGAAACGTGATCATCCACATCGTTTAAAACCCCAACTCTTCGTCTTCTACGCAGCGTAGGCAAAGTGGGAGGATCAGGAATAATGATAGCCATCCGCCTAGACGATATATTGAAGAAAAGAAAAGGAGTTTCTTACCTAAAGAAAGGTCTTTCTCCCCTATCTTATAAAAAAAAAAGGTACTTACTTCCTCAAGAAGTTTTTGAAAAAAAAAATACTTTATCAGAATCGTCTCGTGAAAGAAAAGCAAGTCATGTCAAGACAAAGTGTGGAACAGAAGCCATTGAGAATGCACTTCCAGAACTGACAAGATCAACTAGGAAAAACCTGGCCAACGTCAGAAATTGCTTCATCAACTATTCAATCGGCTTGAACAAAGGGCTATCCAAATGAATCAACCATAAAGGCTCAAAAACATCAAGAACAGGGAACTGACAAGCTTAACTGGAACAAACCCAGCCAACGTCAGGACTTTCTTCATCAACTCATCAAAAATAAACTTTTGAAAATCAGGTGCGATTGGTTTTCATGGCTTTGTTCGTAAACCGAGAGCGATTACTCTCAAAGAGGGGCAACTGTTGACACCCCAATTTCGCACCTTCCACAGTAAATATCAATCTTATGCTTCGAAGCCAAATACAAGAGAAATTCTGTGTGGAAACCATTTGGGTTTTCATATCTTTTCCATCAAGCCCACAATCTCTACCCAATCAAGCCCACAAGCTTTACCCAATCAAGCCCACAATCTCTACCCAATCAAGCCCACAAGCTTTACCCAATCAAGCCCACAAGCTTTACCCAATCAAGCCCACAAGCATTACCCACTCGACCCGTGCTGCGGACCCCGATTTCTACAAGTGTAGAGCTTTTCCAATGGTGAATATGATTATTTCATATGTGACATCAATTCTAAGACATCCTCTGAGCATTAAATTCTAAATACACTACGGGAAAAATCATTATTGACGACACTAGATAAGAGTTGTAGTACCTCTACGACAACTCCATTTCATGTATTATGGAAGGGGGGTATTGTATAAAGTCCAAGCTTTTCTACAGTACTTGACTAAGAGTTGTAAAGGGTGCTGTGATTCATTGTTCGACAATATTTTTCCAAAGTTGTGATTCTCTTTCGATTTTTTTTGAAAGCCTAACACAACTCTTGCTTGTGTTGTAGGACTATTTTACACAACAAAGGATGCGTATCGTAAAAATATGTAACACAACACTTGTATAAGTTGAAGGTCTATCTTAGACAACCTATTTTGTGTATCATAGAAATATGTAACACAACACTTGTATAAGTTGAAGGACTATTTTAGACAACCTAGGTTGTGTATCATAGAAATATGTTACACAACACTTGTTACTATTATGAATAAGATTTGCACTACACTTGTTAGAGTTATAGAACTATGTTGGACAACACCTACTTATGTCGTAAAGACATTCTTTCACAACCACTGGTTTGTGTAGTTGAAATATAGAACACAACTCTTATTAGAAGTTGTGTGCATAAACCATTTTTGAAAAAAAATTTATAGCTGAAACCGAATTGCCGAAAGTATTTCACATTCTCATTAAGCTGCCAGTGTAACACATTTACATTCATTCAAGTTAACCTGCCAGTGTTAAACACACATTCAAATCCACTAACGAAACATCAAATGTACCACCACCTTTCAAAAATAAGAACCTTCTTCTCTCCAGAACTCGCCTGCGGCGGCAGGCGCCTTCTTATCAAGAACCATAAGTAATTGCATTTGGAGTTGGCTCATTACGTACCAGCATCCTTTGTAGCTGCGAACAATTGAAGTATGCGGAGACGATAACAACATCATTCTTTATAGAAGAACCAAGATAAGATTCTGCAATCTCGTGCATTTTGATAAGAACCATAGATGATATTTCTTCAGCTGGAAATTGCTTCTCTTCCACTTTGTATGTGTTGATAATCTTCTTGTATGTGATGATGATCTTCACCAAGTCCTGCTACAACCTTGAAAGCCCATAGCTTCATATCAGCTTGAACTGATGGATCTGAAATCCTTCTCCAAATCAAACGTTTCGTATCTACAATGTCAGAAACAAGAAAAATTCAAGAGTAATTATGTACAAGCACTAAGGAAAACAAGAAAAGGCCAAATAATATCAACAAATAGAAACTGGTGTCAACTCTTTGTTTTGCATGATTGTTTAATTCGATCCGATTCAAACTGAGTCAAATTTAGTACAGAGATGAAGAAATTTTGAATAGGCCACATATAATGTTTACAATTTGCTCAAGTCAAGCCAACTAATTGTCCTACTCTGACTGGATAATTCTGACTCATAATACAAACACAGATGACTTCCCAACAAGGAAAATCATTAGTTCTACAGGTTCCCATCTATTTTAAATTACACAAAAATTCACATTGTTCAATCTATTATCCTTTGTATCTACCTCAGTTACACTTGGGCCATACACAATCACCTAACTCATGGTACAACTCAGACATGCGAATTTTTACCTAATTTTGTTGGTCTTTTTTTCAAGATTTTCTCTTGTTTCCACACCTTGAAAATATACATGAACCAAAGGTACGAAAAACAGGTTCTTACAGTATTCAAACAAACCATCATCTATGCAAGATTCATTTTCCTCATTCCCACATAACGTCTAAGAGGAGACATCTAAACTGGATGATATCTTAATCTCAGTTAACAATTAGTTCAAAGTGGGCAAGGAAATCTTACTTGACCAACGGAACCCAACCGGTACATGCCGCCTTCCCCTGTGCCATCTGAGGCTGGTGATGACCAGTATGAGTCGAAAGATACACCACTGACCTGCAAATACATTTAACGAAGTATGGGATGCTTGTGTAAAAAAAGGCCAAATAAGATCAACTATTTTACAAGAATCATACCCATGAGCTGTGACCCACTTCCCATGCTACTTCCTTTCGATCGTCCATGCTCCAAACTTGCACCAGATCGTCTTCACCTCCAGCCAAAATATATTTTCCATCCATGTTGTTAATAGAGCATTTTGTGTTGACAGCATTTCCAGATAATACTCCACCATAGGCACGGTTCATAGTTCTCATGTTTCTAGATAATCTAGACCTCTTGTATTCAGCAGGTCTTAGATGAGGAATCTGAGCCAAAGGAAAACTTGATCAGCATACACCATAATAACTACAACGACCAAGTAAGGAATGAACCACTACAAAAATATTGTACTATAGGAATTTAACACTGATCAGAAGACTGGTAAGAGGAAAAACTGGACCCTAAGAGCTCAAAATTGAAAGAAACAGGCAGATATTACACGTTAACTACCAGACCATGAAATGCACTAGATAAAAGCTGTATCTACCAGACCATGAAATGCACTAGATACAAGTAAGATTCCTTCAAAATATTCTACGAAACCTCAAACAAACCTATTTCTGCATATTGTATGCATACCAGGTTTCGAGATCGAAACCTGGCCGCGAGTTGACTACTATAAGTCAGAAACTAGGTAAGAACGATGAATTCATCCATTTACAGGTAAGATTCCTTCGAGATTTTCTACGAAACCTTTAAAAAAAACCTATTTCTGCATATTGTATGCATACCAGGATCCGAGATCGAAACCTGGCCTTGATTTGACTACTGTAAGTCAGAAACTTGGTAAGTACTACGAATTCATCCATTTACAGGTAAGATTCCTTCGAGATATTATACGAAACCTTAAAAAAAAACATATTTTTGCATATTGTATGCGTACCAGGATCAAAGATTGCTAGAGTTTGACCTGAGTGAACTGAAGATGAAATTTATCAGATTTGAACATCACAGGTTCAAAGATTGCTAGAGTTGGACATGAGTTTCAAATTCGCATGAACTGAAGATGAAATTTATTAGATTTGAACATCACAGGTTCAAATATTACTAGAGTTGGACCTGAGTTTCTCATTCGGATGAACTGAAAATGAAATTTATTAGATTTGAACATCACAGGTTCAAAGATTACTAGAGTTGGACCTGAGTTTCAAATTCAGATGAACTGAAGATAAAATTTATTAGATTTAAACATCACAAGTTCAAATATTACTAGAGTTGGACCTGAGTTTCTCATTCGGATGAACTGAAAATGAAATTTATCAAATTTGAACATAACAGGTTCAAAGATTGCTAGAGTTGGACCTGAGTTTCAAATTCGGATGAACTGAAGATGAAATTTATTAGATTTGAACATCACAGGTTCAAATATTACTAGAGTTGGACCCGAGTTTCTCACTCGGATGAACTGAAAATGAAATTTATCAGATTTGAACATCACGGGTTCAAAGATTCCTAAAGTTTGACCCGAGTTTCTCATTCGGATGAACTGAATATGAAGTTTATCAGATTTGAACATCACCGGTACAAAGATTACTAGAGTTGGACCTAAGTTTCTCATTCGGGTGAACCGAAAATAAAATTTATCAGATTTGGTGCAATAAATATTATGGAGACTGTGAAAATGACCAGACTACCCTTATTGGAAATATGTAAAGTAAATATTACAGAATGTGAAAATGACCATATTACCCTTAATGGAAATAAGTGCAATAAATATTATGGAGACTGTGAAAAATGACCAGATTACCATTATCGGAAATAGTTAAAATAAATATTACAAAATGTGAAAATGATGATTTTACCCTTAATGGAAATAAGTGCAATAAATATTATGGAGACTGTAAAAATGGCCAGACTACCCTTATCGGAAATAAGTAAAGAAAATATTACAGACTATGAAAATGACCATATTACCTTAAGTGAAAATAAGTGCAATAAATATTATCGAAACATTAATAATGACCAGACTACCCTTATCGGGAAATAAGTAATGTAAATATTACACTTTGAAAATGACCATATTACCCTTGATGGAAATAAGTGCAATAAATATTATGGAGACTGTGAAAATGACTAGACTACCTTTATTGGAAATAGGTAAAGTAAATAAATATAATAAAATATGAAACTGATCATATTACCCTTGATAAAATAAATGCAATAAATATTATGGAGACTGTGAAAAATAACAAGACTACCCTTATCGGAAATAGGTAAAGTAAATATTTCAGAATGTGAAAATCACCATATTACCCTTGATGGAAAAAAGTGCAATAACCATTATGGAGACTGTGAAAATGACCAGACTACCCTTATAGGAAATAAGTAATTTTCAGAGAAGGCTTCGCGTTGTTTGCGGCTCAGTCACCTGAGCATTATTTTTTGAGCATTATAGTTTATTTTACAACACTTATGAAGGGTTGTCATAAAGTTAGTATATTAAAGAACCACAAACTTGACAGAACCTGTGATACTGTAGGATGGTTAGTGGTGTAGATTTCCATGCCTGAGGCTCAGGATCGAATCCCCCCAACCTCATTTTTTCCAACATTATATATTTTTTACTTCAACAACACTTACAAGTGTTGTTATAGGTTTCTATTTAAAAAAAATTAAAAAAACCAAAACTGGTGAACTGAAAGGATGGTTGACGAGCTAGACTTCCATGCAGTAGGTTCATGTTCGAATCCCCCCTCTAACATATTTTTCATTATCATATTTTTGTGTTCTTCCACAACACCTGTGAGAGTTGTGATAGGCTAAGTCACTACACTTATAAAACAAAGTTGTTATAGCTAAATGTCGTCACAACACTTTTTATTAAAGAGTTGTCGTTTGTTTTCTTAGCGCAACCCCTTGGTCCTAAGTGTTGGTGGTGATGATATACAACAACTCTTCCTTTGAAACCAGTTGTAAAACATAGGACTTTCTACAATGTTTAGAAAAGCGTTGTAAAACCCCAGTTGTAGATGTATATTTTTTCCGTAGTGATATTAGGAAAAATAAAGTTTTATCTCCAACCCATAAAGTCTTCTGTTATTTGTTTACTTATTTGTAGGCACATAATTGGTTAAAATACTTTCCATATTTTTTTCAATGACTTTTATTAATAAAAGTGTGACTAGGATGGGAAGACGTCCTCTAAGTGAATGTCTAAAATTAGAGGTTCACTTAGAGGATGTCTAACCTTTTTTTTTTGCCACATCATTTTCACATCAATGGGTTGGAGATGATTTTTTTATAAATATTGTTGTGGATTAAGACTTTTTCCTTCACACACATTCCATTGGAGAGGCTCTTAGATGCCAAAATAGGATTTTGCACAAAAATTAAGAAACACAAAGAGAATAATTTTTTTCCATAATTACAATAGGTTAGTATTTAAGATTTCTAGTTTTTAGATGTCTAGGTTTTTGTTGTTTACTTGGAAAAAATCGAATTAAAGGAAGTATATAGAGAAAAGTACAGTAAAACTTTTTTAAAATAATACTCGATTATATAATAATCTCGCTAAAATAATAAAATTTTCCAGTCCCGACTCGGGCCCTTGGTGCTAAAATAATAAATTCGATAAAATTATAATATAATACATTTCAAAAGTTCCCCTTAAACATACATATGTCCCAAATATTATATAAAATAATAATTGCATTAGAAAATAAAAAGTAATTTGTATGCATATTAAATTTTCTCAAAATATGATTTAATGTTGGTTTGTTTTTCTCTGAAGTTCAAATTAAGTTATATTTCATCCTTAATTTACTAGTACAAATTTTCTTTTCCACGAAAATTAATAAGATTTATTTTACTTTAAAAACAAATGAAATGCCGTTCTAAAAAGATTTTCGTTAATGTTTTTATTTTTAATCTTTTTCTATATTTTCCACTTTTAAAAATTTATTTCTGTATTTATACTAAGATACTTTATTTTATTTTATTTTTAATATGGAAATTTTCGTTTTTCCAATGAATTTTTTTAGGGTTTTGATGCATTGTATCTAGTATAATATTAACGTTTTTACTATTTCCAGTGGTTCATCATCTAGTAAATTCTATCAATTTAGTCAATGGTTGCACATCCTAGGTGCTTTGAATCAAAACACAATTTTCCAAATTCAAAAAAATTAAGAATTATTCTTTAAATTAATATATTATTATTATATGTATAAAATAATAAATTATTATTTTATCGATTAAGTAATATCTCTTTAAAATAATATAATTTGGGTGGTCCCAAGCCTATTATTTTATAGATTTGTTACTGTACTCCCTCCGTCCAAGTTTATTTGCCAAAATTTGATTTTGCAAAAACTTGAAAGAAATTTAAATTACTTCCACATACACCATCAATCTTCCAAATTACTTGTTTTATATACAATTTTTGACATCATAGTTTTTGTTTTCTTTCTTGATAATAAGAAAATTTTAGTGGGAAATATAGAATTTTTTGGGTACAAATTTGCTAAAAAAAACTCAATTTAGGCAACTAAACTTGGAAGGAGGAAGTATTTAAGATTGTTTCTAGAAATTGTTTTTTTTTTTTTTTTTATAAAAAGCTCCACTTTCATTAATAGCAAATCCAATGATACATAGAGTTTACGAACATGAAGAACCTTTGAGTAACAAGAAAACCATATTATAAAGAGTACATGGACGAATATTCCGACAAGAAGAAGAGAAGGAATATCGTAAATTGACAAATTACAAACATGAAAGATCCGATGAAATCGGAAGAGGGATGATCTTAAGGACAAAGCCCGACCATTTGATGTATTTAAGAGTGTTTCTAGAAATTGAAATACACAATTCTCCATGTTATGGGCTGATTCCAAATTAGAGGCAAATCAAGATAAAAGGTGGAAAAATATGAAATATATCAAGTATTTTAAGACAAAAAAAATCCTCTATTTTTGCATCTGAACTAGGACGGAGGGAGTATAAGTTTTCACCCACTCTGGCAGGGTCCCAAATCCTATTTTTCTGTTAAGTTTTGTTATCTTCTTTACTTTTATCTACTGTATTCTCACCCAAGGCATGAGTCGGCAGTTGCCCACCCACGCCATCTGATCCCGATTTCTTTTAGTTTTGTAATTTTCGTATTTTTCCCATTGGTTGTCTCCACTGCTGCCACCAAGGAGTTTTTACCAAGTTTAACTAGAAATTATCACTATCATGACACAAGGTATATGTGATTTTAAGAAAAATAATAAAAATAGAAATAACATAACACAAGGTACATGATACGAGAGTTTTCTTCTACCCATTTTCTTTTTCTTTTTCTTTTTTTCATCAATATGCTTGAAGTTGTATGATTTCAAGGAACATGTAATTTGAGAACATATTAAGTCGGTAGTATTAAACATTCACATAATGAACCCTAAAAACTTAACTTGTCTAATTTAAAAAATACTAGATTTGTACCCGTGCTACGCACCGGGCATAATTTTTCTTTTAACTTGGTGTGCGCGGGGCTTCACCCCGCCCCGTGATGGTGCATCATTGTTTTGGTGTGCGAGGGGCTTCGTCCTACCCCGTGGCTATGTATTTTCAATTTAGTATTGCGAGGTGAATACTTTAAATAAGTAGAGAAAAGATGGAAAATATGTGTGGATTTTATTTATTTGTTCCTTTTATTTTTTGCAGAAAATAGTTGTAAAATATGTAGTTTTTTTCTTCTTCCATGTATGTATTAATTTGGAAAAAAAGAGTCTTCATACGGTAGGCACTCGACTTTCGAAATGAATTTGGACTTCCATATAATTCCAAACACGGTAAGTAAACTTTTCCTTTTTGAGTTTGCAAGTTTTGAACCAATCATATGTTGCCAAATGTCCTCACCAAAACTCTCATTTCACAAAACTCAAAAACGCCTTATTTCGGCCAATTGGAAGTGAGGGACTTCGCTCCTCTCCAAGACGATGCATTTTTTATTTGGTGTGCACGGGGCTTAGGCCCGCCCCGTGGCAATGCATTTTTGATTTGGTGTGTGCAGGGCTTTTCCCCGCCCCGTAGCGATGCATTTTTGATGTGGCGGGACGAATACATTAAATAGGTGGATAAAAGATATGAAATATGTGCCGATTTTATTTATTTATTCATATGGTTTTCGCAGAAAATACATGTGAAATATATGGTTTTTTTTCGTGTATGTATTAATTTGGAAAAAAGAGTCCTAAATAATACGGTAGGTACTTGACTTCCATAAAATTTCATACACGGTAAGTTAGATTTTCATTTTGAGTTTGTAATTTTTAAACCAACCATATGTTGCCGATTGTTCTCATCAAAATTCTCATTTCACAAAAGCTACAAAAGACTTAATTTGGGCAATAGAAAGCGACAGTTTCCTCACCATTGAACGTGGGAGCTTTATTTGTCAAGGTGTATCTCTTGATATTATTGTTGATCTCACTTAATGTTTTGAGCATCCATACTGAAATTGGATCTCAATCACAAAATATAAGGTTATGTACAACATTTATAAATAGATACACTTGTCAAAAACGGGGCCTGTAGAAAGTTTATACATCTTCTGTTAAGTAAATTGTTAGGAAAAAGAAGTTAATTGGGTACCCTTGCCTAAAGCTGTAGGCGTTCAAGGCTAACTGGAAGTCCAACTACTAATGCAAGATTTGGTTTAAAGAAATGTCTTTTCATTTTCATTATTTTCTTGGTTTCAGAATTGTAATAAAGGTGATGCCTAGATCTTAGCATACAATTTATATAGCATGATTAAATGTAGAGATTGTAGGAAAAACATTTGCTTATTATGAAAATTTAAAAACAACGTCAACATTTCTGAAGCCGCATACCTAACCAATTCCTTGGCCTAACTATCTATAGCCACAAACACAGTCCGGTTGAGTCCTCAACTTCAAAGTGCATTAGGTAGTACACAAAGGCAAGAATTCTTTTAGAAACTGCACTCATACACAAATCACTGGGATGCAGAAAACAAATTAAGTCAGTTCTTGTGAATTAACCTTTGGATTGGATTGATGAGTCTACTTTTTCCTCACAATAATCACTTCAGTCCGTTTTGTCACCAACCAATTTTTTATTGTATGCCTTGCATGCAAGTTAACACCAACCAATTTGAGTGACGATTTTACCTGCAAACATGCACACATTTTCAAATTCAACCATACTCAAAGAATTGCTTTTGTACAGAACAAATAGAAAGAACTTAATGAATGCGATTTTATAAGAACCAATATCTTCCCCCTTATCAGAACCAATAGTGCGGTCCCACCTCTGATCATAATATCGAGACAAATCCCTAGCATTTGAAATAAAAGATTATTTTTTCGAATCTACAGAGTTTGGACGCGCAGCGCGCTATACTCAGTATAAATAATATATCAAATCTCCCGGTTCAGCTTATCATTATCATCGCAATCAGCTTCCCTTATGGTGTTCCTGACTATATGGGGAGAATATGATTCTATTTACTAATTAATTCTACTGATTAATAATATATGATAACCGTAGATTATTTATTTATGTTAGTGATAACATTTACAATGGTTAAAAGTCGCAGTTGTTACTATTTTATAATGGATGGTGTCATTAATGTATCAATTAAGCAATGGTTTTAGGGTTTATATTGAAGAAATGGGGAAGTTTAGGGTTTATATTGAAGAAAGGGGGAAAGAGAAAACGAAACTGGTGTTCAAAGGTGGAGTTGATGGTGCTGGTTATGGTGGCGATGGTAGGAGAAAAGTATATCAGCTCTTTTTAAAGCGATGACAGTGTATCAATTAGGTATAGTTTCTTACGGACGTTTTGTCCACCTACTGGAGTTAATAAGGTCCAGTTAATTTTTAGGTGTGACCCAAGTGTAACAAATTTATAAGCCTTAGAATTCCACGGAAGTACCGGCGACCCTCTTTTTGTCCGAAGATGTTACAAACGGTCGGTTTAATAATTGGTGTAAATTGAGTGTAACTAAAATTTTAGAGTTCCGACCAATAAAGTCCCGCAAAGTGTCCTCACCATAGTTTCTGCATTAGAAAAACCCTATTTCGGCCAATAGGAAGTGAGGGTTTCATCACCGTTCAACGTGAAAGCTTATTTTGTCAAGGCCTTTAAGGAGGAAGATTTATCGATTCCACATGGGAATATTTTTGACAACTTAGTTGAAAACCAAATAAGTACAAACCTCCAATCATGCATATCAATAGCATCTATCTACTCTTTTTTTTCAGGACAAAATAGAAGGAGGATTTGAGAAGGAGTCCAACTGCCTTGGACATTATGGTTCACTGCATAAGAAGCGAGATTGTGAGCCATTAAATTAGCTCTTCCCTTCACAAAGTTGAAACTAACTGAACTGAAAGAGTGAGAGACACTCTTGATGTTTTCTGCCAATCTTAGGATTCTCCAAGGGACTGAAGAATCTTCGCCTTTCAAAGCCTTTACTACCTTTAAGCAATCACCCTTAGTAATAACTTTCTGAAAGTGCATTTGATCAGCAAGAAAAGTAGCTAGGTGAAAAGCAAGCGGAAAATGGGTCATATGACCACAACCAATAAAGTGTGGGAGTAATGGACTTGTAAAATATAGGTCTGGATGAAAAAGACATGAGAAATATTAGCCATATATACCCTTTGCTTTAAACTTTATTCTTTTCTTATCCTTTTCTCTTTCTTATTTATTTTCTCTCTCTACAATTAAGATTAATCGCGAAAAATGTCTTAACTTCCGAAATATAAGTCGGATTTTAATAAAATTTATATATATGGAAAAGGCTCGAAAATCTCTATAAAACAAGATCCATTGTTGATATGAAATTCGAAAAAAAAAAAAATATTTAAAACCAGGCCGGGTATACATTATGCACCCAGGTACAACCTGACCAATATTCATTTCCTATAAAAATATGTATTATGCACCCAGGTGTAACTTGGCCAAAATTTATTTTCTATAAAAATATACATTATGCACCCAGGTGCAACCTGACCAAAATTTATTTCTATAAGAATATGCATTATGTACCTAGGTGCAACCTAGCCAAATTTTATTTCCGGAAAGAATGTGTATTATGCACTCAGGTGCACCTAGCCAAAATCTATTTCATACAAGAACCAAAAGAAAATACAATATGCACCCGGGTGCAACCAAGCCAAAACTATTTCCCTTCAGAAAATACATTATGCACTCTGATGCATCTAAACCAAAACTTATTTTTCTGTCAGAATATACATTATGCAATCAGGTGCATTTTGTGTACTTTGTGGATCCTACTAATATTATTGTCTTACATATGCAACAACAGTTCCCATTGATGACATCAGTAAAATTTAAATCTAGCTAGCAAGTCATCATTACAATTTACGACTGCTAATGTGACTCAATCCTCCTCATAAGGTTGGTATCTTCCATACCCACTGCTACTAAGCACCACATAACAAAAATGCTAAACTTTTCTTTACGCTGTTAGGCATCTACATACTGGAGTGGAGAACCTGACTGATACATATCTAACCACTTTCAAATTAAACCAAAAAAATTCAAAATTTCAAACAACATCTACTTTCTCCCGTACATTTTGATTAATTTTGAACTTGTATCATTGAAAAGAATTGGTAGCAAAGTGGATCAACAATAGCACAGGTCTAGCATCATAACCATCAAATTCACCAGCACCATCACAAAAAGTATCACCACCATCAATTCTATTTAGTTTTTGGATTTTTGAACAGTGCTATAGTAAGGAAAGAATACCAGAAGCAATATATCCACCATCTCCAGCTGTATTTATCAATTCAATTGGAAATCAATCTACATAAACAAATTTCACTAACTAAAAAGCACTTATAATAATCCAAACTAGAAACATAAAAATTAGAGGATTAAAATCTTACAGCTGATCACAGTCTTTGATAATGGGTAATAACCAGCCTTACTTTTATGCGAATTTGGATGGTGTTAATTACTAGTAACAGAATAATCATCTCACATGTGAATGCACTGGTCATGGCTAATTGATTAATCCAAAGTACTACCAAACGATCAATTTTGAACTCCAATTGACACCCAGACTCTGAAATGCAGAGTTAAATCACTGGTCTAATTAAACATCATTTGAGACTATTTTCAAGATACAAATCAAAACCCATGTTTCTCTAATAACGAAATTCAATAAATTCTCGTCTAATTGATCGACTCAATAACCCCGATCAAAAATTAGACATTTATTAAATAGGTATAAAAGGCTAAAACCCCGGAAGAACAAGAAAAAAAAGACTAAAATCTCAAAGTTTGTCAATCAACGGTATCATACAATAGCCTCACTAACCAGATTTATGTACCAAACCCAGCTTCAAACTAATCAAAAAGTCTAAAATCAAAACTAAATTTTAACATATAAAAGGAAAATGGGGATTGAAATAATACATACCCATTGAATTTCAGGTTTAAGATGATTTAGAGAGTGTGAAACCAGATAACGATGAAGGAATTGAATTTCAAGATCTAATCCAAAGAAGGAATTGAAGTCACAGAAAAGAGAGAATAGACAGAGATAAACTAAAGAAACGAAAAAAAGAGACGGGGTATTTTAGTCAACTGTCCTACAAATAAGTTTTGATATCCGGGTGATATATCCAATTTGGATATTAGAAAAGTATCTTGAAGAATCTTGGACATTAGAAAAGTCCTCATATTTTACATGTCTTTTAGACCCAAGAATTCAAATTCAAGGGCTAATTAACCAAAAAACTGGAAAGGAATATGCCTCAGCGATTAGTGGTCTAGATTATTGCTGGATCGCGGAGGCAACTGAGACAAGTTGACTACTATGATTTCTTGCAATAGCGGCGGTTGCAGAAATACCTTGGAAAATGGCTGCGTCAACATTGATTTTCACAAAGTCTTCAGGTGGTGGAGTCCATTCTTGAGAAATATTTGTCGTAACAGGAACGCTTGAGGGTTGCAAGTTCTGTACCTCATCGACATTATGGTAGTATAACTGGAACCAGTATGCAGCCTCTTTGATGATATCCGGAATCTGCGGATATTTTGAACTTGATCAACCAACTTTTCTGCTCAATAACCTAATAAGGAGTATATACCTAACACTTGAAAATGTATATTCAACCTAAAATCTAAATTTTGTCCTGTGAATCTACCACCACGTGACCTAAAATTTGTACTTTAATTCTAGTATTCGGATTTGAAAGAAAGAATAAAAAGGGCCGGGCCAAAAAATAGCAAGGGCTGAAATGGGTATTTGAAAATAGTTAAGCGGGAGATGTTTCAGCAAAGTTTTCATTGGCCAACTAATTTTTCTCCGAACCTACCCATTCCTTGCCCAAAACAAGAATCTTGAAAATAGCGTATGATTCAAAGGAAACACCTTGGGTATCACATTTGACCTATAAAGTTAACGAAATAGCGTTTGATTATGAGGAAAAACCTTGGGTTTCACGATCTTGAAACAAATTAGAGACAGAAAGCCGTTGAGAGTTCATTAAAGAGGTCCAATCTTGGAATCATCAAACTAGAGGCAAGGAGATAACTGAGAGCGAGAGAGAGTGTGTGTTCATAAAACAATCAGAGAGATTAGGTAAAGGAAATGGGTTCTTGTCAAAAGAGAAAAATAGATGAGATGTACTCATCAGCAGAAGAAGATTCAGACATAAGTGAATCTGAGATGGAAGACTATGAAGAAAAAGTATATCAACAGCTTAAAAATGGTAAGTTTACTGTTAAATTATCTGATCTTAGGTTTAAATGTCCTTTCTGCTTAAATAAAAAGAAAAAAGATTATGAATACAGACATCTAGTTCCACATGCTAAGGGTGCTGGTAAGAAAAGTTCTTCACTTAAGACATTTAGAGAAAAATCCAAACATTTAGCCTTAGCTAGGTATTTGGAGAAAGACTGTGCACCAGTTAAGGAGGAACCTATGGAGGAGGAGGATGAGATAGAAGAGGGGCAAATTGTGGATGATGATGGTTCATCTAATGTGGTGGAGGACGAGAAATTTGTGTACCCATGGAAAGGTATTCTTGTGAATGTTGAGAGAGAGTTTAAAGACGGACGGTATGTTTCGCAAAGTGGAAACCGGATTAAAGAGCAATTGGAAAGGTTTAATCCTGTCAAGGTACATATTCTTTGGGATGGTCGTGGGAGTACTGGTAAAGCAATTGTCGAGTTTACCAAAGATTGGTCTGGTTTTCGTAATGCAATGTCATTTGAGAGTGAATTTAATAGGACTGGTCGTGGGAAAGGGCAATATCGTTTCGATAGAGGTGGGTCGGGAGGTATGTATGGATGGGTTGTGAGGGAAGATGATTATAACAAATCAGTAGGTGTTATGAGAAAGTACTTGTCTAAGAATGGAGATTTGAAAACAATTAAAGATATCGAAGATGAAGATGAAAGGCTAAAGAAGCAACTTGTTACAAATTTGGTTCAATTGGTTGATGAGAAGAATAAGGATCTGGAAGAAGTTAAGCTTCAATACAATGAGACTAGATACTCTTTCAAGAACTTGGCGGTTCAACATGATATGTTGAATAAAAAATATAATGAAGGTATGTAATTCGTTATCGTTAAAAGATTTTATAATGTTGTTTGATAAGCATGCTAGTTTGATTTATAAAAACCCTCTGCATGGGGAACTTTGTGAGTTACATAAAACATGCACATAATGTAGCTATTTGATTGTACTCCTGCAATTTGTTTGAGCTTGTCCTAATAAGATGTTAATTTGATTTTTAAGAAATTGAAGTACAAACTCATCGTGATACGCAGATATAACAAGTATGTAATTCATTGTCGTTAG
This sequence comes from Papaver bracteatum, assembly GCA_023529315.1. Lineage (NCBI taxonomy): Eukaryota > Viridiplantae > Streptophyta > Magnoliopsida > Ranunculales > Papaveraceae > Papaver > Papaver bracteatum. Next base: position 80,928 of record JAJJWX010004109.1, on the reverse strand, counting down.
AAGATTTTTTAATGTTGTTTGATAAGCATGCTAGTTTGATTTATAAAGAAACTCTTTGCATGGAGAAATTTGTGAGTTACATAAAACATGCACATAATGTAGCTATTTTGATTACACATAATGCTGTTGTAATAAGATGTTAATCTGACTTTTAAGAAATTGAAGTACCAACTCATCATGATATGCTAAATAAAAAAATATAATGAGTATGTAATTCGTTGTCGTTAGAAGATTATATGATGTTGTTTGATTAAGATGATAGTTTGAATTATATAAACACTTTGCGTAGAGAAACTTGAGTATTGATATTTGATGAGGTACATGAAACATGCACACAATGAAGCTATTTGATTGTGGTCGTGAAACAAACTTGACATTATAAGATGTGCTGATTTCTAAGAAATTTAAGTAGAAACGCATCAAGCTCAGTGATACCTAGACATTCTTATGTATTCTGTGAATTACAGTGTAACAATTTTGGTTGTCGTGGTTGCTAATTTCATGCTTTCTTTTGTATCCGTTCAGAGACATTAAAGATGCAACAAGATCAGAAGGATCGTTTAGAGAAGATGTCTAATGAGCGTGAAGAACTCAAGCTGGAAATGGAATCTCAAAAGGAAGAGCTAAAGATGCAGAGAGAAGAGTTGGAGAAATTTAAGGCACAGAGCGAAAGTGAGAAAGAGAAACTTCTCGAGGAGATACAAAAGGTAACATCTCCTTCTAAGACTGCATTAGTAATGAATATAGAGATGGCATCTTTGCATAATACATTGATGAAGCTGTTTGACAATATATTGTTACTTTTGTCTTCAGAATGCGATGAAAATAAGTAACCTTGAAATGGCAGAATTGGAGCAAAGTAAATTAGACCAAAATTTACTAAGGATTGTAGAAGAGCAAACGGTATATATACTTATAACTTTTATTCCATAAGTTTAAATATCTGTAACCTGTTCAGTTTAGATAGTTCCGTTCGGGAATCATGTTAATCCTTTTCTGTTTGTGATTGTGGTGTCAGAGGATGAAAGAGGCTCTCGCCAGAGAAAGAATTGAAGAGGATAAGAATATGGATGCCAAAAATAAACTGGAATTAGAGGTTGAACAGCTGACATGGAAATTGAAATCCTTGACATCCAAGGCAGGTGACTATGCGGATTTAGAATTGAAGAAGATGGCAGAAGATTTGAAAGACAAGAAAGAAGAACTAGAATACCTTGAAGACATGAACCAGACTCTACTAGCCAAGTCTCTTGAAAGCAATGATGAGCTGCAGGAAGCTCGAAAAGAACTAATCAAGGTGAGCTGTCTCTCTTATCTTTTCCTTTCTTTAAAAATCTGATCTACCTTCTTGCTGAATGTTATGTATTATTTCCTAAGAGACAAATTATTCCTTTATTTCTAGGAACTGAGAGACATGGGTAATAATCGGGCGGTCATCCGAGTTAAGAGAATGGGGGAAATTGATGTTAAACCTTTCCTTGAAGCATGCAAGAAGAAGTACAGTGCCGATGAAGCAGACATCAAGGCTTCTGTAATTTGCAGTAATTGGCAAGAGGCACTTAAAGACCCAAGTTGGTTTCCTTTTGTAAATGTCAAGGTTGGAGATGATGTTTTTAAGGTATTGAACTTTTTACCATCTTTAAAAATTTTAAGAGTTGCATAAGAATTCAGACTTAGTACATAGATACGAGAAGTTATCGATATATTGCTTGTTTTTCAATTGGCACCCCATAATCACTAAACTGAATTGAATTATTGTAGACAGAAATAGATGAGAAGGATGTAAAGCTGAGTCGTCTAAGGAATGGCATGGGCGAAGAGGTATTCAAAGCTGTGGCTAATGCATTGTTGGAGTTGAATGAATACAATGGGAGTGGGAGGTACATAGTCCCAGAACTATGGAATTTCAAAGACGGGAGAAGGGCCACACTCAAGGAAGGAATTCAGAGATTAAGCAAATCAAAGAAAAAGTAGTGAACTACTATAATTCATCAATTAAGAAGTTCCAAGGATTGCTTCTCAGTGGAACCTCAGCTTGCTGGACTGCAATATCTGTCGAATATAGTTATCGGATTAGCCATTGCAATAATACTTTGCAAGAACCATGTTTTTTACTGTCAGTAGTTACTTTTCTTTACTATTTACGTTCTCTTATCCTTCACATAAACTGTCATAAGCAACAATCAAGTTTCAAACATTAGTTCCATTTGAAGACCAGACGTTTTTAGCATCAGCAGAATACTACTAGTACCCGTATAACAACAACATAAATTAAAATAGAACTAGAAACCTCTCACACTCTATCATTGTTGCGGAATTTGGGGAATACCAAATTTGAAGTACCTGGTTATTGAATATCTCAGCAAAAATGCAACCCCAAATACAACTAGTCTATGACCCAGATGTAACTGCCTCATGCAGTAACTCATGCGTTTAAAAATAATGAGAACATTACAACAAATGCAGCTTCTTTAAATTTGACATCGTTTTTCACAAATCTCATATATATTCCTATGGACAAAGACCAATAATTTAAACAAGAAAAGCAAAAAATTTAGAGCTGACAACCCAAGTAGTAGCAGTACTCGGTTTAGATGTCGATGTTCAACAATCTTAAACACCAGTTACTGGTATAATACTACAGGTCGAGTACTCCATCTCCAAAGCATCATTAAGAATTGATGGCATGACACCAAAAGTGCAAAAGCTAAAAGTCAAATGAAGAATGGGAACAATGTGTGGTTTATAGAGATCAAATCAAGTAACATTGACCCACAACAAGGTCAAAATGCGGACATACTGTTGCACATCCTTATTCTTAATTTACAAGCTCCTAACCCGGTGCATACGCACCGGGATATCCTCATCTTATTATATAATTTATCTTAACTTTATGATAATATAAAAAATTAATTCATATACTAAAGTCATCCAAATGTTTATTATCCCAGTAAATTAGAATGTTCCAATTTGATATCTTCAGTATTCCCTTGCCTGATCCAAAACGTAACTAAATGAAGTTCGATTAGTTACCATTGGATTAATTATTCATCTGACGATTGGATAACATGTCTCTTTAAATGTTTCTATTAGTTACCATTGGATTAATTATTCATCTGGCGATTGGATAACATGTCTCTTTATATCAAAGACCCAGACCATCAAAAACAAATTATTATGACGACTGAAACTCTTTGAATGCACATTTTCTTGTTCCTACTCTTGGGAGCCTTAGATACTTACACGAATGTTATCAAACGTCATGCATGGTTATGTCGATGGTTCTAAAGCATTAGACACCTCACACATTCGTAATATTGTCACAAACATTTCTCGCAGCAATTTAGCACTCTCCCAATGACCTGCTTCCTTAAATGCATGATGCCATTCATTTCCATCCTCTAACAAACCAGGTGCCAGACATGCTGACCTAAAATCAGCGATCCATTGACGGTTCGAATATCCTCATATGCTGTAGGACCTTGTAACGTTACATGATGGAGGACCTTTTACAATGTTTAACAACGTCCATAAATGAAAATTTCTCCATCCAAGCATTATTGTTTATTCGTTTGGTGGGTGGAAGTATGTCAAACTCAAATATTCTCCAACAGGCTTCTGGCACTGAGATATAACAGCAATCAAGATATCTCTTTACTTCGTTAACCTTGACTTTTTCTGGTGCATCTCTATACATGTATTTGAATCATTTTCTGTAGCATCTGTACATGTATCTTTATTTATTGCATGTTCTTCGTCGATAGTTTTTGCTTTATCCCCTCTTTAATTTCTTGACATATTTGAATAGGTAATTCACCGACATTGTTCTGTTGCAGGGAGAAGGTTTGGCTGCCATACAATATCATCTGAAAGAAACCTCCATGGTCGATTACACACTTCACACATTAATATTTCTTTTGGGGATTTAGCACTGGCCCAATGACTTGCTTCCTTAATTGGAATGCTAAATGACACCCCAAATAGGCATAAAAAATGCCACCGAAAGCCAATATCCAAACTATTTTTCCTTGTATAAGAACCTTATTAGTATAAACTTTGCCCTTTTCTGTCAAATTTTTTCTCAATGTTTCAATGTCAAGAAAACAAAAAGAAGAATATGAGTGCAATAATATACTATAGCTAACTTATTGAACAGGCGTTAATACTACGTACCTTGATATTTTGATCTATGTAAAAGTCGGAGGAGCGACTAATATTCATTCATGTATGCATGCCAGTTCAAAAAAAAAAAATGCAGATCTAGCGACCCACTGACCCTTCTCATGTTTCACTTCCTACGTAGTTTCCTCGCCCACATAAACACAATGTGTTTTCCAATTATTCTGTTATCATCATCTTGCATGGTGTTACTGGTGTACCCTTATCTTATGCGTTCCATTGCTTAAACAAAATAATCTTGTTCTTTTTTGTATTCTTCCTACGTAGTTTCCTCGCCCACATAAACACAATGTGTTTTCCAATTATTCTTTTTTTTTTGATCGGTAAAGAAAATTTATTGATCGAAAAAAGAGAAGGTATAAGATATACCACCCTCAGAAGATACAAGAAAAACAAAAGAGAAAAAGAAAAAGAAAGCAAAGAGGTAACAGACTACCTCTTTGCAACAATCTTACAAATGATCAAAGTAAATTTTTGGCCAACATGTCATCACATCAGCATAAGATGGAGACTCTAAGTTTTTAAAGATCAAGCACCAAGTGAACATGATATACTTAATCTTCTTTTGAATAACAATCTCATTGTTTTCTTTTCCTGTAAAGACTCTAGAATTTCTTTCCAACCAAATACTCCAAACAATTGCCACTGAGATCATGCACCAAATCTGAAACTGTTGTTTAGATGGTAGTTCTGTATTCCAGGAAAACAGAAAAGTGAAGAAATCATCCGGCATAGTGACAAACAGCTTCAACTTCTCCTTGAAGTGGTTCCAAATATTTGAAGCAAACTCACAATGAAGAAAGAGATGATTAACATTTTCATCTTTGTTACAAAAAAGACATCTTTTGACAGCAGTAATGTCCCTTCTACATAATCTATCTCTAGTTTGTAATCTATTGTGAGCAATTGTCCATAGAAAGAATTTCACTTTAGGTGGAAATTTTTGCTTCCATATGTAGGAAAATATGTGTACCTGACTGTCATCATTCTGTTATCATCATCTTGCATGGTGTTACTGGTGTACCCTTATCTTATGCGTTCCATTGCTTAAACAAAATAATCTTGTTCTTTTTTGTATTCTTTCTCCTCCGGTATTTCGTGTTTTCCAATTTCTCTGTTATCATCACGATTAGGTCTATCCTTACCTTGTGCTCTCAACAGCTTAAGAAAAAAGAAGAAATCTCGTGCTTTTTACCATTTGAATGTTTCATGGTTATTGGGTGAAAAAATAAGCGTGGTTACTCTGTATCTCATGAAAGGAGAAAGTGGAGGACTGGGATATTGGTATATACAGTTGATTCATATGCTCTCCTTTTAACCAATTTTTTCCAAGGATATGTTCCTTCACCAACCGTGCGCTAGGAGATCCAGGAGACGTGTCCTTCAAAACTTCTGTGGTTGAACAATAGATTGAGAAAGAAAATAGCATTAAAATGGCTGTCACGGTGTATGTAAATTCTCCTCGAATCGTCGGATCCGAGGGGAGCATATTTTTTTCAGTTGAGAAACATTATTTTGAAAGGACATAGCTTCTCATATATTCTATTGGCAATCAAACGATATCTTACCAACAAATGTGTTTTTTCTTGTAAAGCACCTAGAAACATGTTTGTTCAAATATAATAACTGGTTTTCCGATTTGATGTCTTTTGAGAAAGTTGTGCGGAAGAGTTTCATGACCATTGGAGTGCCAAATAGATTTCGATGACAGGGAAAGCGTTGCTGATGTGGCTCTACCAAAATCAAGAGTGATTGTGGTATCGACATGTGGCGACTTGGGGTCTCTTATTATAAAGAAAGAAAGATCAGCTAAACAACTCACCTCTCGTTTTCTGCAATTGCATAATGACAAAAGATAAGTGAGAACTGCCTACTACTAGTAATTATTTATGATCTCATGGAGCAGATCGAGGTAAAGTAAACAAAAACTTACACATCTGGAAGCTAAATTAGCAGATTTCAGAGCAGATCGAGCTGATCTAAGAATTATCGCCATCAATAATATAATAGAAGATGATTCCAGAGAGAGATTCTTGATTAAGGTTTTGGTTTTTGACCCTCTTTTTTTGCAATGGAATAACGTGCATGCAAGGGTTGTTCTGAGCTGCTCTTACGTAATAAGGTGTGGTAAAGTTTCTGGTTCTTTTGAACGAGAGGACTTCAATTAGGGTTGTCAATGGGTTTCAAAATATGACTTTGTGTTAAAAGACATAAAATTGAGGGTTTCAGAACGTAGCTTTTAAAGTTAGACTTGTTTCATTTTATTTACGTAGCTTGTAAAGTTTCAGTCTCACGTCGCTTATATTATCAGTTTGGCTTGATTTTTCAAACCAAGTGAAGACTATCACAACTGTCATACGTACAACAATATCTAAAAGTCCACAACATTTTTCATATCAATATCTACTCGGTGACCTAGTATTTGCTCTGAGATCTAAAATCTACTTTGTGACCCATTGTGAAATGTAGCATATTTTCCGTCGGGGCCAAAAAAAAAAAAAAATTTTAAAAAGTTGGCGGGAGATGGAGTTTTCCATTTCGAGTCACTTTTCCAAATAAGAAATAGAGGGGAAGGGGGATGTATCTCCATTAATTGCAGCATTTGGGTTCCGAGAATAACCTAGGGTTTCACATTTTCATCTGTAAAGTTTCCATCTGGAAACAAACTGGAGGCATAGAACAGACATTGAGAGAGGTTCAATCTTTGGAACAAATTAGAGACATTGAGAGAGTTCAAAACCCCAATCAGAGATTAGGTATTCATGTCTCAAGAAATGGGTTCATCATCTCAAAAGAGGAAAACTGAAGAATTGGAGGCAACTAAATCAACCCATAATGTATTGAGGATTTCTGAAGAACCAAAGGTATATGTTGTTGTCTAAACTTTTCAAGTTTCTGTAACATATTTTTTCTTGCAAATGCAAATCATGTTGTCGATTATCTGTTTGTGATTTGTGATCTCAGGGAGTGAAATAGGCTGGAACTGAAGAGGAGAAGAAATTGGATCCCAAATATAAATTGATGTTAGATGTTGCACTAATGAAAGGGAGATTGAAAGGCTTGAAGCACATAGCAGCAGGTAATGATGATGCAGATTGTGAATTAAAGAAGGAGATCGAAGATTTGACCAAAGATCTGAAAATCAAGACAGAAGAACTAGAGAAACTTGAAGCCATGAAGCAGACTTGGATGTTCAAGAAATGCAAAAGCAATGATGAGCTGCAGGAAGCTCGAAAAGAAATACAAGACCTTAAAGCCATGAATCATTCTCTAATAGTCAAGGAGCGCCAAACCAACGATGAGCTTCAAGAAACTAGGAAAAAACTGGAAGACGTTGAAGCCATGAACCAGACTCTATTAGTCAAGGAACGTCAAAGCAATGATGAGCTGCAGGAAGCTCGAAAAGAACTAATCAACGTGAGTTAATCAACAAATCTTTTTGTTTCTCCGAATGGCATTCTCGGTATTGTTTCCTAACATAATATTTTTTCTCTTCATTCTAGGTATATATTAGTGATCGTGCTCTCATCCGAGTTAAGAGACTAGGAGAAATTGATCCTAAACCTTTCCAGGATGCATGCAAGAAGAAGTACAGTGCCAATGAAGCAGACATAAAGGCTTGTCAACTTTGCTATGATTGGCAAAATAAACTTAAAGACCCAAATTGGCTTCCATTTGTAAATGTCAAGGTTGGGGAAAATTTATATAAGGTACCTTCTCTCACTCTAAATTAAATTTTTTCTACAACATGTAGCGTAACCAGGTACAATATTCTCAGGAGTTGCAAATAAATTCATATTTAGTGCATAGATATATAGAAGAGGTTCATATATTGCTTGTCTCTTAATTTTCATCCCTTAATCACTAAACAGAACTGAACTATAATGCAGACGAATATAGATGAGAATGATGTGAAGCTGAGTAGTCTAAGGAACGACATGGGTGAAGATGTATTCAAAGCTGTAGCAAATGCATTGTTGGAGTTGAAAGAATACGCTGGGAGTGGGAAGTTCCCGGACCCAGAATTGTGGAACTTCAAAGAGGGAAGACGGGCGACATTGAAGGAGGGAATTCAAAGATTATGCCAATTAATGCCAAAGAAGTAAATTACAAGAAAAGATTTGCATTGAACCACTCTAGCTAGATTAGCAGTGCATGCGTATGTATCCTCTTCATATTAGAGAAAATGCAGTGTTATGCATCTCAGTCGTAAGTTCTTTTTGTGTGTGTTTTGGATATCTGTTGACACTACAAGAAAATATAGCTATTGCTACACCATATATTGCCACACCTTCAATATAGGTGTTGCAAAAGAATTTTTTTAGCCATAATACTTTTCTGCTGCAGCTAAAAGCTATAATTTACTGCTGCAAAATGAAACTTTTGCCACACAACTATAGCAATAATATGAAAAGAGTGTGGCAAAAAAGTATAATCTCTTGCTGCATCAATAAGATTGGTGCTGCAAAAAAGATTTCTTGCTACATAGGTTGTCGCGACACTAGTAGGGGTTTATGCCACAACTATAGGGTGCTATAATATATTAAGTTTCTTGTAGTGTGATATGTCTAGACATTGACTAATTACGGGTATCCTTTACGATAGCAGGTTGATTATGTTTTCTGTTTTGATGTTGTTATAAATGATTGTTGTGGTTTTATTTATATGGAGATAACGTGACATACTTTGTTTATCACCTAATTCTTCAAGTCCCCGTTATAAGGGACTCCTAGAGCTACACTTAATAAAAACTTTTCTCACTGAAACGAAATGAGGAGTTTTTTCAAATGAATTGGTCAACGTATAAATCTTTGTGCTGATTTAGTTTGTCTATGAGATGCTAAGATCAGATTTGTTTCTTTGAGAAGAGACTCATCAAAAGGAAGGTTAGCGGTGGCAATGACTTCAAGATTCAAGGAAGAAACACTTTAAGAGAAATCTAGAGATAACGTTGTTGTGTCAACAAGTAATCTATGTGGTACATAGAGATAAATCAAGTAGTATAATGTTATGGTTTTGCAAGGCTTCTTGATCGCGATATGGGTTCTCAAACAACGGTATTAGCTGCATGTGAATTGGTTTTAAGAGTTGGACACCGACTTAGGAAACTATGTCTGCCTGGCATTAAAAAAAGCTACATCTTCTTCCCGAGGATTAAACCCTGTTAAGCTTTGTGTCTCTGTTTTCACAATATATTTATAATCCTCTGCAGTACCTAAACTCAAATCATATTTGCGCATGCAGTTGTTTTAACGCCTCGGCAGGATTTTAGCACAATATTGACACCACAGCAAGGGAAAAATGTGGACATAGTAGTGGTGCCCATCCTTCTTCTTCTTAGGTTAATCATTTTTTTTTATTTTTTGATCGTGAATGGAGGATTATATTAGAGAAATAAGAATAAATTACAACCAGACCCAATAATGAAAAACTGAGACAACTCTCAAGTCTCAAAGGACTTATTGGGAGACTAAGGAGCTTTACAACACAACTTCAAAGAGCCCAGAAAGCCCATTACAAGTGCTAACTCAAATTTTAAGATAACCCAGTGACATTTGGAAATGCCCGTTAAGTCAGGGAGCCCATGAGAACAGATACAAACCCTAATCATCAATATCATCGTTACTTCGTTACCAATCTAGCCGCCGCCAATCTCCCTGACCACACCAAACGATCAACATTGCCGCCGTCTAACTCCTGACCACCAGAAACGACTGCAATGCCCCAACTTGATTTTGCGACCCTATTATGAAGAGATACATTGATTTTGTGACCCTAATTATCATCAGGAACCAGCCTTTTTGCCGATTAACATCTGAAGATGAAGATTGGAAGTTTATTCAGTAACCAACACCATTGGTGGTTAAGAACTGAATGTGTGTGAGATCGGTGCAAGGGATTTATCAGTAACCAACACCATTGTTGATTAGGAACTGAAGATTTGAGAGATGGATGCAAGGGATTTATCAGTAACCAACACCACTGTTGATTAAGAACTGAAGATTTGAGAGATGGGTGCAAAGGATTTATCAGTAACCAACACCACTGTTGGTTAAGAACTGAAGATCTGAGAGATGGGTGCAAGGGTATTGGTTGCTGGAGATTTTGTTTAGATTAAGATAAGCATCTGCTTTGATTGATTGAAATTAATCAAGTATTTCACTGATTAAATAGATGAGGATCAGCAGTACCTCTAAGATGAGGTGAGATTTGTAAAGGGGAAATGGGGACAAACTTCTTCAATCCAGGAATTGAAGAGAGACACGGGGAAGGAGAGAGCTTCAAGCTTCCATGGCAACCTGATCTTCTTCAGCAAACCGGAGACACCAACTACATGAAAGCAAACCAGAAGGAACTGAAGGCCTGCTCGGATCTAATCTTGGACTAGATTCGAGCAGGAAAGGAGCGGCGGATATTTATTTTTTCCTGTAGTGAAGGTTTTTCTAGAGAGGAGAGAGGAGAGTGAGAACTGCCTACTAATTAAAACATGATCTCATCGAGCACTCTAGCAGGAGAAGTTCGAGCCCTAGTTAGCAATTCGGCGAACTATTCGCGAATTATACGCGAATAGTTCCGAATCCGAATTTTACCCGTACCAAACGCGTTCGAATGCAACTCCGACCTGTGTTCGCCCGTTTTTCTGGCTGTACCGAATTGTACGCGAATTTTCCGAATTCCGAACTATTCGGGGCATTTAATTCGGCAGATTTTTTTATTAGTTAATAGTAAAAAAAATGTTTGAGTGGAGTAGGAATCGACCCTAAGACCTAAAGTTCACTAAGTGTAACCCAAACCACTGTGCCAAGCACAAGTTTTTGTTAATTTGTTCATATATTTTTTATATAATGCATTTTTACTTCATATATTGATTAGTCATCCATAACTATAAATATTTACTCTCTCCGTTCCACTTTAGACGAGTGATTATGGTTATTTTTTTGTTCCACATTACTTGATATTTTTCATATTTTTCCCACAAAAATACCAACATTACCCTAACATTTTGTCTTGGAACCATAAATTTATTTTCAATTACACTAATAGCAATCAATGTTTGAAGATTTTTCTCATGGATATACATAGAAAACTTTTATATCTCTCTTTATTTCTTAATCTACGTGTAAACTCCTAAAACATCAACTAAAGTGGAACGGAGGGAGTATTAATTTATTATATATGTCCATTTAAATTTTGGAGGCCGAACTGATATCTGGAAAACGAATTATACACGTACGTATACCGTTCCGTACTACTGCCGAACCACGAACCGAAGACCGGATAGTTGACCGAATTTGATTTTTACAAATCCGAATAATACCCGAACGTTTGCCGTTCCGTACGTATGCCGAATCCCGACTTGCTAACTAGGGTTCGAGCACCCAAACAGATAATGCTACTAAACCTGTGGGGGAGTACCCGATATTGGTCATTTCTGTTTTTGTTTATAATTTGCAAAATAGAATATATTTTTTTTTAAAAGGTCTCAAACAAAGTACAATTTAGAGCTAATTAAACAAGTTACAAGCTAGATATAGACCTCTTTCTTTTTTTGATCAATACTACAAATAATTTTATAAAAAAAGAAAGATAGTTACAGAGAAGGAGGAGAAAAGAGAAAAAGAAAGACTGAAGCAAGTTGCTCCAATGACCCAACAACAAAAGTTATATGATAAGTACACAGACCCAAAGATAGCCAAACTGAAACAAGATTGACAAACTACTTATTATTCACTACAAGGCCCCAGTTATAGTGCAGATTCTGAAATGTAGTACCCCTGAAAGACAAGGTAGTAGAGGTCCAATAAAGCAGAAGCGCCTTAATCTTCCTAATCAGATTTTCCTGTAGGCAAATGGAGTCTTGAAAGATACATTTATTTCTCTGTTTCCACACTCCCCAAACAAACGCAAAAGGAAGTAATTCCAACAAAATTCTACCATTCTTGGTGAGTCCGCAAGTCCATTGATCGATAAACAAATCTGTAACATTCTCACTGATAACCCAATCCCTTTGAAATTCATTCATGAAGTACATCCAAACAGTATCTATCAAAGGGCACTGAACGAAAAGATGATTCATAGTTTCTTCACTTGACTTGCAAAAAGTACATCTATTTGCCAATTGCCATCCCTTCTTTTTCAGATTATCTTGTGTTAAGATTTCTTTATGATGAATTAACCACACAAAGAAAGAGACCTTTGTTGGAACTATCGGTTTCCAAACTTGTGGGAAATATTTACACACTCATCAGGAGTCAAATCTGAAAAATAGGTTAATCCAAGAATGTAAGAAGACTTGCTTTTACTATGTTGATGGACATGCCGAGGGCTTTCCTAATAGATTTCAAATCTCTCTTTGAAATCTTTTCCATCCTCCACATCGAAATGGTGTTCATCACCTCAAAAACAGAGCGAGGAGCTTATCCTCAGAATTGATGACATCATCAGTTATCTTCACAGGTGCACGTTTCCTTGGAATTTTTAGTTCTGATTCTCGACTAACACGATATCCTGAGCTGCAAATTGAACATAATATTTAGTAATGAGCAAAAATAGTTGACGACAAACAAGGTGTACCAATTCATCGCACATACAAACCAAAAGGAACCACACAAACCTTAATATTGTGCCACACTCCCCAATCTCTGACTCAATGGTACTCAAGTCCAAGTTGTTGCACCAGTTGCAGGCAGCTGGAAAGTGAAAGGGAATTAGTATCTACATAATTATCATGAATACCAAGGAACGAGAACACACAAGGAAAAATATTATTTTATTTTATTTTTGAAATTTGTTTTGACCCCTTTTAGGCGCAAACACGATGAATGATGATGGTTCTTAACAATTAAGATAAAATTAGGGTTAAAAACGAATCGAAAGAAAAACAAAGAAGACAAGGAATTTAACGTGGTTCGGCATTGTGCCTACGTCCACGGATGAATCTCCCTAAGGAGAGTATTTTATTGATTTCATTACAATGGTTTTTTTCTCTCTCTCTCTTCCCCCCTTTAGGGTTATTATTTGATGTATTTATATAGTTGTGGATGTTCTAGAACTTTCTTCTAGGGTTTCAGGTGGAAACGGGCCTCTGGAAATGGGTCAGCAAACTGGACCGACCTTTACTGGCTATTAGGCTTGGGTCAATAAATATTCCCCGCTAAAAGTGATGTAGTTAGCTCGTACCGGTATCAGAACATTATGGTACAAACATCGCCCCCTCTTAACCTATAATTTATTATGGGGTTAAGACAATTGGATACTTCTTGAACCGTGTTTATTGAAGTGCATCGCCACTCGCCCCCAAGCGTGTTCCGCAGCTGTTGAAACGTCATGCGAAATCTCCACTTGAATTTCAATTACAAGTTCCAGTGCACCGTTCATTGGCTTGGTAGACTCGTTGGGCTTTCGGTATTGTGCCTTCCAATCTGGTGTACATCTTATTACCCAGAACTCAATGGGCCTGTCCAACTTCTGCTGTTTTAATTCATTTTCATTTTTGAAACCATCGAATGAATCTCCAAGGGTAATCTTGTCTCTTCCTATATAATACTTCCTTATTTATAATGGCAGATCTGTTTCCTCGGATGAAACATTCTTTGTTTTGTCTTCAGGGCTTTATTTTCTTATCCAAATTAAGTATGACTACTGAGTGAAAATTATCGACTTGGAGAAATCGAAAATTACCATAGCTTCGTTAAATTAATCATTTGTTTAACCACTTCGTTGTTGCATTCACCCAGGTTCGTATCCTTCTCATTTTGTATTTCATGACCCATTGGAGAGAAAGCCCCAATTGATTTAGGTATTGTAAAGAAAATCCCTAAAACCAAAATTTTGAGTATCTCTGAATTTCTTACTTGATTTTGTAGGAGGGTTGTGAAGGAAAACTACTGGTGAAGTCTGGATCATTAAAACGACACAATTTCAGGTTCACTCCAGCACCAGGTATGTAATTCTCTTAGACTGTCAAATAAGAGCACCATCCTAAAACACGGTAGACCATGATTTCCCGCTATTCCATGATCTGTAGTTTGTCTTGTTAATAAATCCAATGTTTCGTCATCCATTACCACTACCGAGGGAGTATTTGTATGTCTGATAACCGTTCTCATTGCTGACGAATCCGGTAACCTTGTACTCGTTCGTGGAAGGAATATAGCCGAACCCAAAATACTAATCTCCATATGGAGCATGTGTGCTATCAACTTGAATGAAAAAATGATTATTTCTTTGGGATACAATTTATAGATTCCCTCTTCCTTATCTCATGCTTATCACTGTGTTGACTCCTGAATGTTTAAAATTGACATTCCCTTGTCATTGATTTAACTGTTTGCTCCACATTGCGAACATATTATTTTTGTACTTGTAGAAATGTATCCTTCCTCTTCGGAAATTGGTGCTGACCTCGAACGATTTAGATGATTTCACCCCGGCGGAACCTTATTGTGCGTTCCGAATGCTAAGAATCTTTCTGATGAGGAGGTTCGGGGAATGTTTAACATTCCGAAATCTGTAAAATTCACTAAGATGAAGAATCCGACTGACCCGGTTCGTAACGATGAGGTGGTAGTTAATCTTTATCAGCTCGCCTGCGGATTTCCAATGCCCGTGGAATGCATGGGGAATTTCATCACACTAGATGCATCTATCTCTTTGTGTTGCATTGAAGCGAGTGCTTTCCATATCCAAGACCTACTATCGCTTCATATTGCCGGCAGATGTTCAAAAGTTTGTAACTCCATCAGGTCGACACATACCCGGTCTCCCGAGGAAGGTCTTTTCTTGCGAATGCAAACACCCAAGTGTAAAATTTCGTCTTGATGGGTTTCCCAAATGCTACAAAAGATGGGATCAACACTTCTACAAATTTCAAAATTAGAAAAAGGACGATGAGGGAAGTGTCCCTTCAATTCCAACTGGTAATTAACTTCCTTCTTTTCTGTTATTATATATGCGCTTAGGTTTCTTGCACTATCCACCTGTTGTATCGAATTGATATTTGATGCAATGGTCTTGTAGATGATGATACAAGCAACGCTCGTATAGAAAAATTCTTCGATCTGCTGAGAATCTTGTTTGATGTGTCACTTTCTGATGAGTTTGTTGATTGGCATTATGATAGAGATCTGAATGCCAATGAAATTTCACCCCAACTCACTCATGCTGTTCCTCTTAATCTAAGGCCAGGAGTTACTGTTATCGAATCCGACTCCGAGTCTTATGACGGTTGTTTTCCTAAAGCACCCGAAATGAATTCAATAGAGACCGATTATCTTCAAGGATCTTCCTATCCTTATAGTTTGATTAGAATTCGCCGAAGACATTATAAGACAAAAACGGCTGGTGCTACTTCCTCGGATGCCCATGATTTTGGAGTTAGCAATGGAAAAGCACATTTCAAGAGGCTTCGTAAAGGTGATCAGCTCCTTCCTTTCATATTTAATGGCTGACGTCCGAAGAACCCACTAGTGAATAAAGCTACACAGTTTGTAATGGTTCCTGATGCTAGGTATAGAAAGATTTGCCAACCTACTCGCCGCAGTAAACGCTTGGTTAACAAAGGATATTATTTTAAAGAAGTGAGCTCGTGTTGTCCAGTAGGTGAAATCGCCCCTGCCTTTGATGGAAATAGAGAGATCACGAATTCAGGTTTCCGTGATGAGGTTCTTGGAACGAACACTGAAAGTTCTAACGATATCTCTTCTGGATGTTCTAGTCCTTTTACCGACTTGGGTGATGCTGAAGTTCCTTCAGGAAGAGAAGCCGTAAGAGGAAATGGTTTCTCCAACACTATTTTTGCTGATGACACCTCATCGAGCAAAGATAATGCGACATCTTCCAATGACACTGACTTGAACGCTTCAGACTGCAGAGAAACTACTCGTGATAACGAAGAAAATGTTATCCAACCACCTTTGCCATCTGAACCCTTGTCCAATTTTGCCGTATTTTTTGACGTTGGAATGATGGGAAGTGGATCGACTAACCCTTGTCCGGAGAATGAAAATGTTAGAGTATGCCGACCCACTTCAATCCCGCAATCTGACCCTGGCATTAGTCGACCTTTCGTTGCCTCTCCATCTCCAGTTCAGTCGATAACCGAGCCTGATCACAACATTTTGCTTCAAACCGTGACAGAACATTTCAACCAAGTAAGTAAATCGATCAATTCGCTATCTGTGCCCTTGGTTAAATGACATGCCTCGTACTCGGCTGGTTTAAAGAGACAAGCTCGGTCACATCTGCTTATATATATCAAGATTTAAAAGCGCTAGTTTAACGCTTTAGCCTGACAATGATTTTTTGCTCAAGTTGCATCCTTTCAATGGCTACCTATTTCTTGTATTTATTGAATAGATAAGAGGATAACATGTATAATATTATTTACTCTTGCTCCCGTAGTTTCTTAAATTCGCGACTCAACTGAATGGTGTGCTAAGACAACGTGCTTTGGAAGGTGGTGCTGATGCCGGTGTGAGTCTGGAAATCATATGGTTGGAGAGAAAAAATACTGAGTTGTCTTCCGCTGTAAGGGTGCTGACCGAGGAGTTGGCCGGAGCGCGCCAGGAGTTGGCTAACTCGAAATCCCGTGAATTACAGCTGAAACTATCCTTGGAAGAAATCGGAGGTGTACTTCCAGATTCTTGGGAGAACTGACTTGCTCTCAGCTTCAAAAATCGGTAGGGGCGCTCTGACTTTTGTTTATTCACCATTTGCAGCAATTTTCTTTAACGTAAGACTGCATTATTGAACTCTCCAGTAGAGTTCTCGGCTGAAGTATCTGATGGTATTCGGGGCCTTAAACCAAACTTTTGTACATGAAGCAACGACGCTCGAACTAATCATACATATAATTTTGGTGATGACTAAAGTAGTGAAAATACTGGCCATGTATGCATGATATTTAGTCTCGGTAAAAATTTCCTTCAACTACTTGTGAAGCAACAACCTTCGTAAGGATATTAACCTTTGGTTGGAAAAATTAAGATGCTTGGACATCCATGTTGATCGCGGCTCTGAAAAGCTTTATATTGATATCGTTGTTGTCTGTGGTATAATATTCGCCCCCACTAGTATATACAAGTTATTTCGAATACAAAAACTTGTTTATGCTAGTAGTTTCTCATCCTTTTAAGTTGTTGATGCTTGAAGCAGTGTGATAAAAACCAACGTTCTTGCTATAAAAAACTTCTCAAGTGACCTGTTTGTTGAACTAGACTGGCAGCTCGTCTTCTTGTGTAATTATGCTCTTACACATTTTGCAGTACTACTTGCCTGATAGCAAATGTATATCCACTTCTAGCTTGTTGCTCCGTCCACACTTCTCTTGTTTAGCACTGCCACTTTTTTGAAGAAATGAAATCCATATATTGAGGTCTGAGTTTATAAGAAAAATTCCTCTGATCTTTGTCTTAGTAATAGTGTAGTTGCCCCTACTAGCATATACAAATACTAAGAAACTGAAGTGCTCGTCTGTGCTGGAGAATCTCTCAAACTGCAATAGAAGGAATTTTGAACACGATCTAGATTGACTTCCCACTTGTTTATCGAACTTAAAAAATGGGCTGATAAATTTTGAATCAAATTTAGGTGTCACGCAACTCGCCCCCGAGCATGTTGTTCGGAGTGTCACCCGAACCACCAAAAATTGATGTTTGCACCAAGGTGCTACGTACATCGCCCCCAAGTGACTATCGTCGTAGCTGGAGTGATACGTAGCTCGCCCCTAGCAAGTGTCATGCTGCTAAATGCTCGCACAAGGGTGCACCTCCTTGTTGCATTTTGCTCGCTCACGAATTGGAAATTGGAATTTTCTACTATCTTGAATTCGCGCAGGGGGGCAATCCCACTATTCAAGATTCGCGCAGAATTGTAAGAGATTGAGTAGGACGAGGGTCGCTACAACTCTTAGTATGGAGTGAAGAATACTTCTACTGCTAGAACTCGCGTAGGACTCGAGCCGTCGCTACTGTTCTTGAGCAGTATTATGTTTGAATTAATGATGAAATCGTATCATTGGAGCTAAATTTCATCTGCAGTGATTAGCTTTTACATTCCACAAGATCACAAAATATAGAAATATGGATGAAGGTGTTATCCAAACATGAATACATATTGAACAAATTATTTTAAGGTATAGTATGTGGTACCTAATGGATGAACGAAATAGACTCACAGTTGGGGTTATGTAAATGTACCTCAGCTGCATGAGTTTGCGTCTTTTGTCCACGACAAAATAAAAGATAAAGAAAACCGAGCTCCACCTTGCATAATTGGTGAAATTGAACTAAAGTCCACGATCTCAACCGTGTGGCTATTGTGAAACCTTTAGCCTTCAATGTTGTGTATATGGCAAGATGAGATACCATACAACCCTCCATGAGTTTTACCATGAGTCAACTATTGTTCGCCTGCGAGATCGATCATCTTCTCATCCCCAACATGGTGGTTCATGTATTTCCCGAGTATGTTGATCCTGTACTAAACTTGAAAACTGGTTAAACTATTGATGGTGCCTTTGTGCGATATTATGGCAGTGAAGGAGATTTTCGTCGTTCTCCCGTCATGGGATGGTGCTCGACAGCAGTGCTCCTTTTACTGCCTCATGATTTTGTGAAAGTGAGATGGTACCCCGTCGTGATCCTCGAACCTGAATTTGTTCACCGTCTTTCATTAATTTAATGTTTCAGTAAAGATGACTGGTAGTCATCTATTCGACGACTCTAGCTTGCGCTCCACCAGCATACAGGTCCACCGTTGGAAGTTCTTTAGCAACCATGCGAAATATTTGTAATCGAGTTCGAATCCCATAGGCTAACTTTGTGGTTTTGATGAATAAGGTTGTTGGTTTTCTGCCGCACCTTGCTGCCCATCCATACCGATTTGAGAGAAGTTTGTGCTTGCTGAAACTTGCAGGCCCCTTTTGGTTATGTAGTTCAAGAGTCGGTGTTAACCGTGAATCACTTGCTCTTGGTGGCAAGTCGTTATGGATGCTCATATGTTTTCCGCTCGGGCGGGGCTAGGACGTGCTCATGGCTAAAAAAAGGCTTATCTTGTGAACCAGTAACCATCCTTCATTTTTAAAAGGTCATTGTCGACCTCTTGATGCAACCTATTTCTTAATGAAAAGTCAGGTTCTATATGTAATCAAGTATGATTACCCTTTTGCAGAATAGTAGTTCCGGTCAAGCAAAATTAAAAATAAAATAAAATAAATCATTAACTCTTGAAACGCTTGAAAAATGCATAATACGTTTTTAAACGCTTGAAAAATGCTTAAAACTCTTGAAAAACGCTTGGTCAGAGGGCCATGCATGCACAATAGCATGAATCATTAACTCCATGAACTTGTTAGAAATTGGAAATGTTTTGGAGGCTCTGATACCATGTTAGAAATTCTGAGATGTTTTGAGGCTCTGATACCATGTTGGAAATTTATATTTTTATAAGGAACTTGGGATAGTTGAATAATATTTGCGGAGGTATACGAGCATATTGGTGTTGCTCGTATAGAGCTCCTAGAGCTCTAGAAGTGAAGGTGGAAGCAAGGATCTTTTTTATTGATGTTTCTTGCTTTTGTTCTTGCTTGCTTACAAATGACACATGACTTGCCTATTTATAGGCTTACATAAACTGTCCACAACCACTCTAGTTTTCTCTAGAGTTTTCTAATCTTATCTTTTTTACTAACTCTTTCTCTAGAATACTCTAGGCATTAGCCACTAACTTTGACTGACTGACTCTTTTCTAGCCACTAAACTTTCTGCTTTCTAGAAGACTCTAGCCACTGAACTTTTTTTCTTCTCTCTAGAAGACTCTAGCCACTAACATTTTTAGCTTCTAGAGGACTCTAGCTACTAACATTTTTTCACATGTTTTACATTATATTTGACACTCCAGATTATTTGTTTATTCTCTAGCTTTATCTAGAGAATTCTTTTCTTAATTTTCCCATTACAAATTACATGTTCCAACACCCCCTCTTAATTTGTAATGGTCTTTGATTGTGATCTTCACCCAATCTTCATTTTCCTTTAGCTTCTTGTGCTCGTGTTGGCGAATCCTTTTGTTCTGTCACTCTCTTTTTCTAACAGTGTCTCCATGTCTCTTGTTTTAGATCTTCTTTGGTGACTGGAATTTTCAAAATGACCTTCCGTCTTGTGCTGGTTCTCTCCTTCTCCTTTACGGTTTAGACCGAACTTGGCTATCTTCAATACAGAGGCTTTGCCTTCTGTTGATATTCCTCGCCTTTCACGAAACTTAACCATTATAGGTTCAGAGGTTCCGCCCACTCAACTTTGTGAGTAGAATATTTTTACAGGATGGCTCCGTTTTTTACCATCTCTGTATTTGAGGAGGCATTTCTTTGATGCTCTCTTCCCTCAAATTTTTCTTTAGAAATGCACTCTTTTGTGCATCTCTGCGAGGATGGAAACCTTTTTTTTTTTTTTTTTTTTTTTTTTAAACGGAAGGAGGTGAAACTTGTACTCACTCATTTGTTTGTTTGGAGACATATCATTTCCAGGAACTTTCCTTCTGTAACTTAACTTCACGAGCTGCTACTTTTTTTTTTTTTTTTTTTTTTTTTTTTTTTATATATATTTTTCAAAACTTAGAATTTGGGTGATAACTAGTTTCTATTGGGGGTTGAAAAATGACTTTGGTCTGTTGAGACGTACCTTGCGTCTTCTCATCTTCTTTAAACTTCATTTGTGCGGAATTATCACCTTCAACTTGTAGCGGAAACTTTAACGCCCATTTGGATCGAACCCGCTCTGATACCATGTTAGAAATTTAAGATGTTTTGGAGGCTCTGATACCATGTTAGAAATTCTGAGATGTTTTGAGGCTCTGATACCATGTTGGAAATTTATATTTTTATAAGGAACTTGGGATAGTTGAATAATATTTGCGGAGGTATACGAGCATATTGGTGTTGCTCGTATAGAGCTCCTAGGACTCTAGAAGTGAAGGTGGAAGCAAGGATCTTTTTTATTGATGTTTCTTGCTTTTGTTCTTGCTTGCTTACAAATGACACATGACTTGCCTATTTATAGGCTTACATAAACTGTCCACAACCACTCTAGTTTTCTCTAGAGTTTTCTAATCTTATCTTTTTTACTAACTCTTTCTCTAGAATACTCTAGGCATTAGCCACTAACTTTGACTGACTGACTCTTTTTCTAGCCACTAAACTTTCTGCTTTCTAGAAGACTCTAGCCACTGAACTTTTTTCTTCTCTCTAGAAGACTCTAGCCACTAACATTTTTAGCTTCTAGAGGACTCTAGCTACTAACATTTTTTCACATGTTTTACATTATATTTGACACTCCAGATTATTTGTTTATTCTCTAGCTTTATCTAGAGAATTCTTTTCTTAATTTTCCCATTACAAATTACATGTTCCAACAGAACTCCTATCATGCTGGGCAAGTTGCTTGAAATTTTAATGATATGAAGCATATGGAACGTTTCATCTGATGCCTAATGGTTTTTACTAAGCACGTATTTGCTCACTAGGAAATTTAGTTTATGGACTTAGAAGACAAAGAATTCAAAGAGACAAGGGATAGAAAGTTTGGCTTATCAATTTCGTGGGCGCTGTCGGAGCTGGATTATATCGACTGGTACGAGCTAGCTAATCGATCCCAGAAGCTTGGCTGTCTCCGCATCACTTATTCTCGAGTTTCCTGTACGAGTTAATTGAGTCTGAGGCTAATTGAGTCTGAGGCTCTGTGCTGACGGTGTCAATCGAATTCTTCCTAAGCTTGCTATTCAGCGTCAAGCGGATTAAGCGGTTGCTTCCGCTGTGATTCAAGAGAGCTAAAACGATGTGATTGTCACCGATACTATTTGGATATTGAGGACAGGAGATGGCCTTTAGATTTTATAGATGTTCCTTTTTATTCCATGATGGCGTGATGGCGAAAAATAGAAAGAGATTCCAGTGGGACATCAGCGCCTGTAAGATTTGAAGCAAGACCAGAGAAATAAAGAATATCTTTTCCCTTCGCGAATTCCTTTGGTTTGTTTTCCGCCAGATTCTTTCTGAGCTGCTTCACGTACTCAACTTACTTCTTTCACGAACGCAACTTCAATTTTTTTTTTTTTTTTTTTTTTTTTTAAAGCATATCCATGTAACAATTCAGAAAACTTCTTTGTTGGGACCTGACACGGGATTTATCACCAGAGAGCACAGGTTTTTGCTTGAACTTCTATGTTACCAACGATCTAGTCAACCGAAACTGCTCCTTAGATCTTATTGGGAGAACACGATCTCTTTTCTCGATTCCCCTTAGTCGGCGCCAATGTTTGGACCCAAAATCACTTTTAGGCGCAAACACGATGAATGATGATGGTTCTTAAGAATTAAGATAAAATTAGGATTAAAAAAAAATCGAAAGAAAAACAAAAAAGACTAGGAATTTAACGTGGTTCGGCATTGTGCCTACGTCCACGGATGAATCTCCCGAAGGAGAGAATTTTATTGATTTCATTACAATGGTTTTTTTTTCTCTCTCTCTCTCTCTTCACCCTTTAGGGTTATTATTTGATGTATTTATACAGTTGTGGATGTTCTAGAACTTTCTTCTAGGGTTTCAGGTGGAAACGGGCCTCTGGAAATGGGTCAGCAAACTGGACCGACCTTTACTGGCTATTAGGCTTGGGTCAACAAATATTCCCCGCTAAAAGTGATGTAGTTAGCCCGTACGGGTATCAAAACATTATGGTACAAACAAAATTACACAGACTGGTTTTGTTTTCTTATTGTATATATAATTTGAGTGCAAATTAGAGAGCTGTGGTTAAAAGATGAACAAAGCTCGAATTCTAGAGCTTTTAACCCCACTTGAGAGAATATAGACCAATAGGAATCTTGGGTTGTCAGATCTTTTTGGTGTTTTTTGCCGCACACGAAGTGGGGTGGGTGATCGATACGCATACATATCAAACATGCTCACGAAACAAAACCCATACCCTAATTCTATTCTCTACGCTTTCCTGTTCTCTCCTCTTTTTATCTGCCGTCACCCCTGATTCTATTCAGAACAGCGTCTAGAGAAGATCAGCTAACAAGTTATGTTGATCTAACAAGTTTCGTTACCACTGGAGGAGGAAAACGTGGTACTGCAACTGTTGTGAAGACTGCAGACTATGCCATTAATAACGAGAGCGGAGGCACGATGGTGTCATACCCAAACTAACATACAATAATTACTTTTTCTACATCGAATCGTCGATACCATTTGGCTGGCGTAAAAACTCTAAATCCTAAACCCTAAGTTTTGTTTTCTGTTTCATCGCTCCATATCTTCTACCTCGCTCTTTTTTTTCACTCGGCGTTTCTCCTTGTTTTTTTTTTTTTTTTTTTTTATTTTCTCTGCAGTCCTGTCGATTTTTTTTATTGCGAAAGTGCATCATATACGTTTCATGATACAAAAATTGAGATTTTCTCCTTTTGTATTAATTTATTGTATTTTGATTTTGCAGGCGAAGATTTAAATCTGTGACTCGGGATTGAGAGTTTCTCAGTGAAACATAATCATGATGCCGAAATTGAGATTTGCTCATTTTGTATTAATTTGTTGGTTATATTCTGATTTTGCAGGTGATGGTTTAAATCTGTGATTCGGGATTTTGTATAATCATCATCTGTCGGATGCCTGAAGATTTGCATACTGGGAAGAGAAAAAAGATCAGTCCTAACGGAACTGTGTTAGTGTTTCTATGTCTAATTTATGATGTTCTAAGTAGCATATATGATTAGAGATGTAAATACTAACCCAGCTTCAATTAGAAAGAGCAAAACAAATATGTGTGCCCATCACATCTGTAGGTAATTCTCTTCTATATTTTTACTACATTTTGAGAATATATGGTGTACTTCTATATTTTTACTACACTTTGTTTTAGATGCACTTCAAAAGTCTCAAACTTAAATTCATCATAAGATAAAGGTTAAAGCAATCAGATACCTGATTGAGGTTAGTTTTGCCGATTATGTTTGGTTAAACTCTTTGTGATAGCTATTCACCTTATCTGTTCTTTTTTTTATGTTCTTGCTAAAGTCATATAACTTCTCCTGAATTATTCTAAGAAATGTAGAAAAATCGTAGGACTCCAAAGCTCCACTAATATGTGTATCACCATATGTATGTTTATATGTGCAGGGTGTTATAGGTTCAAGCATGTTACATTTCCTCAACTACTGATACAAATACTTGGCTTGCTTTTATTTTTTCACAAAGAACTATACACATCAAGGTAAATCAATTGAATTGTTACCCCAAGTGTGACACTTACATGATTCTATTTCGTACTATATGGACGGTGTTGTGTTTTTTTTTTTTTACGTAGGTCATTATTTTCTAGCTGTGATGCACTTGGAGAGAAAGAAGGTTCAAAATCCTGACAATAGTATTTTTGTGCCCCACACAACTAGCTTAACTTGGTTTCTTTGAATGCCAAACATTTAAGAATGGTGTTGTTTTCGTTTACAGTATTCTCCATCACCGCTATTGCCATCGAAAGTTAACATGTTCATCGTCTCATTATTTGATGCTTCATCTCTCTCCTTTACCCATATTTAAATAATTGAGATGTGACTGTTTAATTTCAGTTTGCCCATTCATATTAGTTGGTGTCATTTTTGTAGGGTTCTTAGTGTTCGTAGGTTCAGATATTCATTGAAGATGAATTCAAAACCACGTCGTCATATGAAGTTTTTATAAGATAGTATTAGATCATCACCGGAACAGTTTAGTCAACAAGAATATCATTGGCAAATGGTTGTAATTATGAAACTTTGGACTCGAGAAACTAAAGGCCGGTCTCTGAAGGATCTATGGTCTCTAGACAAATAATTAAAGACAGAAGTTCAGACTCTTGGTAGCCTTAGTTCCAAAATCTATTATGGATTAACTCCAGGCTATTTATTTTTTGTTCCAAAATCTTTTTTATTCAGTTTTCATTTTATTATATTATAACTATTTTTTTCTTGGTAATCATCCATTCATTAGTGTCCATCTTGGATTTTTCTTCTAACTCATCAAGATGTTTTGTTACTTACAGAATACTCTTATACATGGAGGGCACCAACAAAGTATGATGTGTACAACTTTCGAGTACAATGGAACTGATTACTGGAAAAGACCATTAGAGACACAATTCGGCATACTAAATAATGAAGGTGTACGAATCGTGGTACTAGATACTGTGACTCTGTGACATCTGTTAAGGATCACTTGGATGATACTCCCTCCGTTTCTAAAATATAGGCAAGTTTTCTTATTTGGATATGTCAAAAAAATAGGCTTGTTTCCATATGTGGAAAGTCAAATGTTATGATTTTACTACTATACACATAGAGGGACCACTTCCCTCTCTCCTTTTTTCTCTCTAATATAAAAAGAGGACCACTTCTCTTTCCTTTTTTTCTCTAATAGCAAATGAGTGGGGACCAAATGATAGTTTAGGAAAAAATATGAAAAAGTGGCTATAATGATTGGTTTTCTTATTTTTTGTGAAAACCAAACTTGACTATTTTTTAGAAACGAAGGAGTAAGTTGCAAATGTTGTCTACATATACGAAAGTTGTTTCTATGCAATAGCATATCTTAATATATGTATGCTGCGTTAGAGGTGTAAAGTGGGCTGCCCAAGACGAGCACACCAAAGACAAAGACGCTAAAATTTGAGCACAGCCCAGCCCAAAGACACGACAAAGACGTTAGTTAAATGAGACGTCTTTGGGTTTGAATAATTGGCACAATAGCACAAAGACAAAGACGCTGCACGGATAAGCACGTGGCACAGCCAAGACAAAGACGTTAAGAAAGCACGTCATAATATGTACAAGTACACCATATAACAAGGCATAATACATCACATTTTTTGTATATTTCACAAAAGAGTCACTATTCTAGCTAGTTTTTAACATTTTATACTGGCTTATTTATAACAACACATATAATATCTTAATATTTGGAAAATATATTTCAATATCGTTGTTATAATGTCGTCATCTATATTTAACTAGAACATTAATTTACATGACAATAATCCAATTTTATATTTGATGGACTATTTATTTTTATTGAATAAACTTGTTAATTTTACTTGAAATAATTTCAAATGGTATGTTGTCTAATTAAATTCTTGTAATAATGTCCGACTTAATGTATACATTAAGTGATTTCAAATTGTTTATAGCACGTGTGCTAGCACGGCACGTTTATTCGTGTGCTGTGCCCGTGGGTTGTGCTGTGCCTAGCTTTTGACTAGTAAAGCACAGCACGGCACATCACGTTTAAATCGTTGGCACAACACAGCACGTCACATGGCACGTGAAGCACGCGACTTCGTGTGCCGGGCTGTGCCGGGCCGGCACGTTTTACACCTCTATGCTGCGTCATTGCAGGTTGGACTAGACTTTTTAATAGTTTGCATTAATTTTGACGTCAAAGTCAAATGAGGTGTAAGTAAAAACAAGAGGTAAAGAGTTGTACATGAAATCCATTTGGATTTGTTCTGAATTAGAGTCATTAGACTTCAAGTGGTGTACCCATTATAAATTCTGAGTATGAAAACCATATACAGCATAATTCAATCTATGATAAACTTAAGCCCGTGCAAAGCACGGGCGAGACACTAGTTCACATGAACAAACAAAAAATAAATACATAATAATCAGGCACTACAATTGCATCTGACAATATCAGGCAAGCAAATCTATTCCCAACAGGTAAACAAAGCCTCCAATTTAGCATATCAAAAACAAGTACAAGGTCATGATTATTTCTACATCTAAGAAAAATCCAAAAAGAAAATCCCTGAACATACATCACCAAGAGAGTTGATGAAATCACAGAGTCAAAACCATGATTGTCAACAAAAATGAAAGTGAAAGCGCAAATCCGAATAATGCTGAGAGTCAATCCAAATAGCGCTAGACTTGCTCTTAGGAGGAGATAGCTTTAGTTGCTGAACCACTTGTATTGACGGAAACAAGGCTTTCCTTATAGATTGCAGCCCTAAGACCAAACAAATTTATTCCTTTTCCAAACCCAAGGTCCTCAATCTCGTTGGTAATAGAGTTGTAACGTAGCAAACTGTGGCACTTCAATAAACCAAATTCTCCATTCCAAGAAGTTGCAAGTATACCACCAAAACAACGTCCATACCTTGTTTCGATCTCTGGAGTCATGAAATTAACTCTGTAAAGCTCAGTCCACGACTCCTTAGCCGTACCGTAATCATTCAACTTCCATACCTTGTATAATAAAATGTAAGGATCCATAGGATACGTAATGCAAGCTAATTTATCATCTATTAATTCTAACTCAAACCAATTATCCTGCTCTGGAATCTCTACTACTCTTTGGTATTTTTCTTTTCTCAAGTCAAATGACAAAATCGCAGGCTTTACACCTGCAGTGCAGCCCACACCTTGATGGAAATAAATACGATTAAAACTCTGTCCTGCTACTGATGATCCACAACAATGACGATGAGCTTGGAAATCCGAGTATACCAACCTCCAAGAATCATTACTAAGGCAGTATATCTGAACTTTGCGCAAGAGGTTACGGCCTGGAATCGGCCCCTTTTCATACTTGGACTCGTAAGAAGAAACTCGTATCACCTTGTAATCTTTGATTTCATCATCAAAACAGAAACCAACAAAGTCCAAATCAAGACGATACCAACCCTTGGTTATTAAGTCCAATGACTCTGGAAGAAGTCTGCATTGTTTCGTAGAAGGATTCCAAAGAACAACATTACTGGTGTAATGGTTGTACATGCAAATTATTCCATGAACAGAACCAGCCATAACTGCGGTATTTTGTGGCCCGATATCTTTAGTCCATAGTGATATATCCACATCCGCGAAGCCTTTATCAGAAAGAAAATGAAGCTCGGATCTTCCAATGCTTTCCTCCCACCTTGGAGTTGTTGTCGTCCGCCGTAGTAGTAGTGGCATGGGATTGTATGAAGTGAGATGATTGAATGAGGGCATACCAAGATGTACACACAGATTTGAATCGCAACAGAGATAGTACAGGGAGCCATATCAAAATTTGAAAAATTATACACTATGGGAAAAATATACATCTACAACTGGGGTTTTACAACGCTCTTCTAAACATTGTAGAAAGTCCTATGTTTTACAACTGGTTTCAAAGGAAGAGTTGTCGTATATCATCACTACCAACCCTTAGGACCAAGGGGTTGCGCTAAGAAAACAAACGACAACTCTTTAAGAAAAAGAGTTGTGACGACATTTAGCTATAACAACTCTGTTTTATAAGTGTAGTGACTTAGCCTATCACAACTCTCACAAGTGTTGTTGAAGAACAAAAAAATATGATAATGAAAAATATGTTAGAGGGGAGATTCGAACATGAACCTACTGCATGGAAGTCTAGCTCGTCAACCATCCTTTCAGTTCACCAGTTTTGGTTTTTTTCATTTTTTTTAAATAGAAACCTATAACAACACTTATAAGTGTTGTTGAAGTAAAAATATATAATGTTGGAAAAAATGAAGTTGGGGGGATTCGATCCTGAGCCTACTGCATGGAAGTCTAGCTCATCAACCATCCTTTCAGTTCACAAGTTTTGATTTTTTTCATTTTATTTAAATAGAAACCGATAACAACACTTATAAGTGTTGTTGAGGTAAAAATATATAATGTTAGAAAAAATGAGGTTGGGGGATTCGATCCTGAGCCTCGGGCATGGAAATATACACCACCAACCATCCTACACTATCACAGGTTCTGTCAAGTTTGTGGTTCTTTAATACACTAACTTTATGACAACCCTTCATAAGTGTTGTAAAACAAAATGTAATGCCAAAAAAATAATGCTCAATTGATCACTACATAAACAACAACGAAGCCTTCTCTGAAAATTACTTATTTCCGATAAGGGTAGTCTGGTCATTTTCACAGTCTCCATAATGTTTATTGCACTTATTTCCATCAAGGGTAATATGGTCATTTTCACATTCTAAAATATTTACTTTACCTATTTCCGATAAGGGTAGTCTTGTCATTTTTCACAGTCTCCATAATATTTATTGCACTTATTTTCATTAAGGGTAATCTGGTCATTTTCACATTTTATAATATTTACTTTACCTATTTCCAATAAGGGTAGTCTGGTCATTTTCGCAGTCTCCATAATATTTATTGCACTTATTTCCATCAAGGGTAATATGGTCATTTTCAAAGTGTAATATTTATATTACTTATTTCTGATAAAGGTAATCTGGCCATTATTAGAGTTTCGATAATATTTATTGCACTTATTTTCACTAAGGGTAATATGGTCATTTTCATAGAGTGTAATATTTTCTTTACTTAAGGGTAATATGGTCATTTTCATCTGAATGAGAAACTCAGGTCCAACTCTAGTAATCTTTGGACCTGTGATGTCCAAATCTGATAAATTTCATCTTCAGTTGCATGCCAGTAAGTGGATGCTCATACTTCCTATCAAGTGATAAAGGGTAATATGGTCATTTTCACATTCTATAATATTTACTTTACCTATTTATTACACTTATTCCCATCTGAACGAGAAACTCTAGTCTAACTATAGTAATATTTGAACCTGTGATGTTCAATTATGATAAATTTCGTTTTATGTTCATCCGAACGAGAAACTCAAGAATAGGCCTTGGTTAAGGTTTCAGGAAATATTCCGAAGGAATCTTACATGTAAATGGATGGATTCATCGTTCTTACCAAGTTTCCGACTCACAATAGTCCACTCATGCATACAATATGCCAGAATAGGGCTTGTTTAAGGTTTCAAGAAATATTCTAAAGGAATCTTACCTATAAATGGATGAATTCATCGTTCTTACCAACTTTCCGGCTTATAATGGTTCACTCAGGGTCAGGTCTCAATCTCAGAGTCAGGTTATGCATACAGTATACCAAAATAGGTTTTGTTTAAAGTTTCGGGGAATATTCCGAAGGAATCTTACATGTAAATGGATGGATTCATCGTTCTTACCAAGTTTCCGACTTCTAGTAGTCCATTCACAGTCAGGATTCGATCTCGGAGCCAGGGTACGCATATAATATGCCAGAATATGGTTTGTTTAAGGTTTCGGAGAAAATTCCGAAGGAATCTTACTTGTAAAAGGATGGATTCATCGTTCTTACCAAGTTTCCGACTTATAATAGTCCACTCCCGGCCAGGATTCGATCTCAGAGCCAGGTTATGCATACAATATGCCAAAACAGGGTTTGTTTAAAGTTTCGGGGAATATTCTGAAGGAAACTTACCTGTAAATGGATGGATTCATCGTTCTTACCAAGTTTCTGACTTAGAGTAGTAAACTCGCAGCCAGGTTTCAATTTCGGAGCCTGAATTGCATACAATATACATAAATAGGGTTTGTTTAAGGTTTCGTTGAATATTTTGAAGGAATCTTACCTGTAAATGGATGGATTCATCGTTTTTGACTTATATTAGTCAACTCGCGGCCAGGTTTCGATCTCGGAGCCTGGTTTGCATATAATATGAAAAAATAGGGTCGGTCTATTTATGGTTTCAGAGAAAATTCCGAAGGAATCTTACTTGTAAAAGGATGGATTCATCGTTCTTACCAAGTTTCCGACTTATAATAGTCCACTCCCGGCCAGGATTCGATCTCGGGGCCAGGTTATGCATACAATATGCCAAAACAGGGTTTGTTTAAAGTTTCGGGGAATATTTCAGAGGAATCTTACCTATAAATGGATGGATTCGTCATTCTTACAAAGTTTCTGACTTAGAGTAGTCAACTCGCGACCATGTTTCTACCTCAAAGCCTGGTTTGCATATAATATGCAGAAATTAGGTTTATTTAAGTCTTCGTAGAATATTTCGAAGGAATCTTACCTGTAAATGGATGGATTCATCGTTCTTACCAAGTTTCTGACTTAGAGTAGTAAACTCACGGCTAGGATTCGATCTCAGAGCCAGGTTATGCATACAATATGCCAAAACAGGGTGTGCTTAAGGTTTCAGAGAATATTCCGAAGGAATCTTACCTGGAAATAGATGGATTCATCGTTCTTACCAAGTTTCTGACTTCTAGTAGTCCACTCACATCCATGTTTTGATTTCGATGCCCGGGTATGCATATAATATACCAAAACAAGGTTTGTTTTAAGTTTTGGGGAATATTCCGAAGGAATCTCACTTGTAAATGGATGGATTCATTGTTCTAACGAAATTTCCGACTTATAGCAGTCCACTCGCGGCCAGGTTTCGAACTCGGAGCCTGGTTTGCATACAATATGCCAGAATTGGGTTTGTTTAATGTTTGGGGGAATATTTCGAAGGAATCTTACATGTAAATGGATGGATTCATCGTTCTTACGAAATTTCCCACTTATAGTAGTCCACTCACGGCTAGGTTTCGATCTCGGAGCTTCTTGGTTCATATTTTGTATGTCGTTATACCACATTTGAAGTTCGAATCAACCCTAAGCTTCATATTTATCGATTTCAATGATGTATCATGCTAAGTTTTAAGTCAGAATCGACTATGAGCTTCATATTTATCGATTTCAATGATATATGATGAAACGTTTGAAGTCAGAACCCTCCCAAAGCTTCTTGGTTCATAATTTTTATGTCATAATACCATATTTGAAGTTCGAATCAACATTGATCTGTATGACTTTTTAAAATTACTTCATGACCTATGCGGTTAGTCTAAATCCAAACCGAAAGCACAAAGAGAAAACACAAAAACACAAAGAGAAAGAACAAAGAAACACACCATTTATCGAATTCATTTTTCATTTTCCCGATTCATTCTTATACATTTTTTAGATTTTTTTTATATCAGAATATCGATAACAATGCCATAAATTTATTAATATTTTTTTTGGAATTTTTTTTCGTGTTGAATGTTGATAAGATAATCGAATAATGAGTTCGTATTAACACAACGAGAAACACATGCTCCTCAATCCGTATGACCACCCCAAGAACAATCTCAACCGTCAAGATCTTCCCTTAATCCGTATGAGTGGGTGAAATGAAATATTGTTCGTACATTCTTTTGGTCGGATCACCTAACCCTCTTCAACACTAAGAACTCCAATTCCTATCAATTTTCCCTTTCTTCCTCTCCGTCTCTCTTTTCTTCCTCAGCCTGCGCCTGCGCCTGCGCCTCTCCCTCTTTTTTTTTTCTTCTGCAGATCTAATGCTTGGTGTTGATATTTACTTCTTCCATATGGATCTGCATCATACCCATCTCTAATCAACATCATCGAACCCTAATTTCATCTTCAATCAAATATCAAGACCAGATTCAGAAACCCCATCTCACTTCATCTCCAATTCAAGTAATCATGGCGACACGGATGAGTAAGAAACGAAAGGTAAATTCTCTTTCAAACCCTCTTTCTCTGTCACTTATTTCTGATTTTTGAGTAATTTTTTTTAGGCTGAAATAAATTGTTGATTTGATGGGTGGAGTTTATAATGATATTGAAGGATGGTGTCTGTATTCAAGACCTGTCTGATTTCAGAAATCAAGAATGGAAGAAGATGGTTAGATGGATGTCTGTGAGAGATGCATAATATTTGGTTAGGTCATAATATTGAAGATTGGGTTTGAGTTCGATTCTGGATTTGGTAGCAAGATGAGTTCTGTTGTTCAATTCTCCTGTTAATGGAGACAATAAGGGAATTTATGCTACTGGGTGGAGATTCAGATGAATGACATGAAGGATGGGTATTTTCTGGTGAGCTGGGAGTATGAGTTCGTGATAATTTGGGTTATGTTTGATGCCGAAATTACAAGACAAGAATTTGGGCTCGATTTGGGTTCTAGCAGCTGAATGGAGTTACAGTTTGCTAATCAACCAACCACAGGTATTCTTTATCATTATGTTGAGTGCGAATGTGGAATGAATCCGTGGTTGTAGATGTTTTTAGGGTAACGGAAATGATGTGTTGATGTGCTTTTATTATTACAGGCAACTCCATCCACAATATCCCTACAATGAACTGGAATCCATTGCTAATGAATTCCACAAACGAAATTATTGCTATCCCAACTCCAATAACCAGCAGCATTACGTCTGCAAACACAATAAGATGCTCCAGAAAGGCGCCTGATGACCCTCTATTTGCTAAGAGACCTTGCAATTCAGCTTCCAAAAATGTGTACTGTTGGTTTTTATTTACTTATGACTTCAAAAATGTTTTGCTTCATATTTATACAGGGAGGTGAATTGGTTGATCCTGTATTATCTCAAGGAGATTTCAATTGAAGACGAACTAGTACTGCTGCCATTGTTGTATGGCTGTGAACTGGGAGGAGTTATTACAGTCAGGAGTGATCTGAGACAAGTGCTGGATGATGTTGGTGACTGGTGCAAGTGGGTCTGGGTTCGTGGTCAGCTGGTTATCATGGGTGAGACAGAATATGGAGTTGGTACTACTGGCGAGTTGGTTGAGCTAGTTCAGTGAATAGTGATGTTTCTAGAATCTCTATTTTTAGTTTTAATGATATATTTAAATTCAGCCGTTGGAATACGATGAAATTTTCTTATGTTGTGTTTCGTTAACTTATAATGATATAGTCAAAATTTCATGACGATCGGGTCCTGTTTACTACTGCCAACATTGCATAATATATGGCTACATTCTGCAGAATTTATATCCTGAACAGCCTATTCTCAATGATTGCGTCTCATTATCCATATATAGGATGAAGATGAATTTTTAACATGTTGTTTATATATTTTTAAGAATCTTACTGAACAAATTTCATGAAGTTCTGATAAGTTTAGGTACCCCAAAGTGTGTTATAATCGTAACTGAATTCTGTGTGTTAGATGCTGAAAGAAGCCATGTTGAAGTGTGTATATCTTTTTTATGAACCGTTAGAATCAAGTGAATTTTGGACATGTTGTTTCTCTATATGTAATGAACTTACTGAAAACATTTCATGAAGTTCTGATAAGCTTAGGTACCTCAAAGTGTGGTATAATCGTAACTGAATTCTGTGTGTTAGATGCTCAGTTTCTAAACCAGTTGAATGTGCTATTTTTTTTTCTCAGGGATGCATAATTTTACTCCTAGGACATACTCAAGGGAGAAGCATAGATTGTTCAATGCCGTTGAAACTATTTCATGTGTTATAAGGCAAAGTAGGCCTTGAATTGGATTCAAAGGTATTATTACATCTCCCTGTGATTGACATGTATTGTTTACTTCCATGAACTTTGTTGTATTTATTTAAGAGAGTGAATGTTGAAGGCTTAGACACATGAGTTATTGTATTATAGGTTTATTCTTATACATTCTAAAGGATTTAATTTATAATGGATGTCTTTTTCATGCAAATTTGAATATTTCAGCTGAAAACTTCGTTTTTCTGACAACCTGAACTGCAGCCTGTTGTCTGCGAAACTTTCGTCAATGAGCAGGGATTTAGAGGGTACGTCCTTGACAGTAAATGTTCATCTATGTCTCCTAATTAACGTGTTATAAGGGATTAGTGTTTCGACTGATCGTTTAGGATTTTCGGCCTTCAACGTCCAGTATGTCAGAAATGAAAACTGTAGATTCGCAGTTCTGTGACCATCTTAGCACACTCGTTTCACAGACTAAATGAACTCCAAATATGGATTTTTAAGATGATTCTGAAAGGTGATTCTTCCTACTTTCTAAATTGGGGTCAATCTCTAAATTACGACTTCTAACGAATCATATGGAGCCTCACCAATGCAGCCTGTCTGGGACGTCAGTCTTGCGACATTTCTGTCCAGTTTTTGCTGTGTATTCTTTCACATCCATTCCTTGTATTTTGGTTTCTTGTATAGTTGGGAACTTACTGACTGATGGCTCGTGTTTGATTTTTGCAGGTCTTGGCTGTAGCATCTTTCAAAATTAGTAGCAGTACAATAAATCCAGTTGCAAGAATTACTGCAGGGGAAGATTGACAAGGTTTGTTTGCAGACTCTACAAACAAAATATTGTCTCTGTATTTGCCCTGGATGTTGTTATTCGTGTTCTCTAATTGGTTCTAATGTGCAGTTTGCAGGATGTGGGATTGATGAAAGGGAGAACTACGAGTATATAATTGTTGGTGGGATTATTCTTCACAATTGAAGTGGAGAACCTATAGATACAAGTATAGGATCTGAAGGAGCTAAATATATTTGAATAGATTTGAATGAGGGTATAGCAAACAAAAGGATGAAGTAAAGGAAGCTTTTGACTAGTGATTTGTAAGAAGGAATTTGGAGCCAGTGTTTACTCTGACTGATGAACAGAAGTGGGATTGATGCCAGGTTCTGTACTGCGAGAAATGAACTTGTACCTGATCTCATAGGTTATAGTTTCTCTTTTTCTTTTCATGATATGGTTTTTTGCTGGTGTTGTAGTAGAAAGAAGAATCAGCGGTAAAAATCTTAACAGTGTAAGGTTGTCATTTTTTGCAAATTATAATGAATGTAAATGTGTTGCACTGGAAGATTAATGTGAATGTGAAATACTTGGCATATTAATGTAAATGTGAAATACTTTCGGAAATTCTATTCCAGCTATAATTATTTTTTTTTCAAAATAGTTTTATGCACACAACTTCTAATAAGAGTTGTGTTCCATATTTCAACTACACAAACCAGAGGTGGTGAAAGAACGTCTTTACAACATAACTAGGTGATGTCCAACATAGTTCTACAACTCTAACAAGTGTCGTGCAAATCTTATTCATAATAGTAATAAGTGTTGTGTTACATATTTTTACGATACACATACTAGGTTGTCTAAGATAGACATTCAACTTATACAAGTGTTGTGTTACATATTTTTACGATACGCATCCTATGTTGTTCAAGATAGTCCTACAACAAAATCAAGAGTTGTGTTAGGCTTTCAAAAAAAATCAAAAGAGAATTACAACTTTGACAAAATATTGTCGAACCATGAATCACAACACAATTTACAACTCTTAGTCAAGTATTGTAGAAAATCTTGGACTTTCTACAATACCCCCTTCCATAACCCATGAAATGGAGTTGTCGTAGGGGTACTACAACTCTTAAATTGTGTTGTAAATGTTGTTTTTTCCCGTAGTGATATCGTCCGGCAGAACAGGAGTAGCCATGGATCGTCCTAAAACCACAATACCGAACCCCAGACGTTAGTTAAGATGTTAAAATACGAAATAAAGAAATTTAAATTGTTGGATCAAACCTATACTAGACCCTCTCTCCTAATAAAAAAGAGTTAAGCAGATATAAACAAAAATTACCTTTCTATGTTCTTGTTCTTCTATATGTATCAGAGATAGCTTGGCTTCTAGAGAATCCTCCTAATACTAATTAACACTGATCAACCACGTACCTAAATCCTTCCCACCTCTGAATTGGTGACGGATGATGAATAATAATATAGATTGAATAAAACCCTAGAACAAACTATGTATTCGTAGAGTACATGAAAGTCCTAGGTGGATGAGGAAACCTGCGTATTCTTAGACATACACTAATCCCCCCTAAGCCATGCATGCAACTAGTCAACTAGGTCCTACGTACCTAGTGGTATTTGTAGTGTATATGCCTTGAATGATTAAAGTATAATCATGACTACCACTAAGTGGACCTCTCTCAATATGGTGTATGTGTGGATGATCACTCTAAATATGGTGTATGTGTAGATGATCACTCTCAATGTGGTGTATGTGTAGATATCAATCACTATCTAGGTGGAACTCCCATGCTGCCAACCATAGTGGAGCACTCATTATGTCCTCTTCTCGTGCTATATGTCGACATAATTAGTCATGTTGATCCTATATAAGGCCTTGCTAGTTTCCATTTGAAAGGCATTAGAGAAGAAGAGAAACATAAGAAACTAAGAGAGAGTGTAAGGGAGTGAATCATACTCTTGTAATCTTGTTTGAATCATAGTGAAATCGTTATCGTCGTCTTCCAAAGTGGATGTAGATCATCTTGATCGAACCACTATAAATCCTTGTGTTGTGTGTGCTTCTTTTACTTTTGATTTCATTTCTATTTCAATTCTTGATTGATTGTGCTTGGAAGAGCCATTGGTTATAACAAATTGGTATCAGAGCTCCGGGTAAAAATGATCTACGATGGCGGCAAAGTATGAGATTGAGAAATTTTATGGAAGGAATGATTTCAATTTATGGAAGCTAAAGATGAGGGCTGTTTTAGTGCAACAAGGTTTGGTGAAAACTTTGAAAGGGAAAACGGCTCTTGAACAACATTGAAGGATGAGGAAAAGTATGAGCTCTTGGAGAAAGCACATGGATTAATTTTATTGTGTTTGAGCAACGAGGTCTTGAGATAAGTTGCGACGGAAACGACACCGGACGGGCTATGGAACAAGTTGGAGAAGAGGTATATGACTAAATCCGTAACTAATCGTTTATATCTTAAGAAGAAATTACATACTCTTAGAATGCATGAAGGAATGTCTATTATAGATCATATTGATGATTATAATAAAATTCTCTTGGATTTGGCAAATAATGAGGTCAAAATTGAAGATGAAGACCAAGCTTTGGGTTTGCTTTGTTCCTTACCACCATCTTATGATAATTTTGTTGATACCGTAATGTATGGAAAAACCACAATTTCCATGGAAGACATTAAAGCGGCTTTGAACTCTAAGGAGTTAAAGAAGACGGGTATTGATGGTAAAGATAATTCAGGAGATGGGTTGTTTGTTAGAGGAAGAGAAAACCAAAAGGGTGGATTTGATAGGAGTAGATCAAAGTCAAGGTCTAAATCAAAATTCGGTAAATTCTATTGCTTTCATTGTAAGGAAAAGGGGCATTTCAAGAAGGATTGTCCAAAATTGAAGAATGCTGAGAAGAATTCAAACCAAGGCACCACAACAAATGTTGAAGCAGAAAGTGATAATGAAACGGTTCTTACGGTTCATACCGAAAGCTCGGAGAATGGGTGGATTCTTGATTCGGGGTGTACTTTTCACATGTGTCCTCATAAAGAGTGGTTTACTACTTATCAAGCTAGGGAAGGTGGTAAAGTTATTATGGGAAACAATGTCACTTGTAAAGTGGTGGGTGTAGGTACAATTCAAATTAAGATGTATGACGGTATAGTGAGGACTCTAACTAAGGTTAGGCATGTTCCGGACTTGAGAAAAAATCTGATTTCTTTGGGTACGCTTGATTCAAATGGCTGCAAGTATCAAGGTGAAGGTGGAGTTATTCGTGTCTCAAGAGGAAGTATTACAATTATGAAGGGCGAGAGAATTAATGGTCTTTATACGCTGCAAGGTGCTACTGTGACGGGTGATGCAACTATATGTTCTTCAAGTTCTGGTGATGGTACTACCAAGTTGTGGCATATGCGGCTAGGGCATATGAGCAAGAGGGGATTGGCTGTTTTGAGCAAGCAGGGGTTGCTTTGTGGTTATAAAACAGGCAAGCTTTATTTCTGTGAACATTGTGTCTTTGAAAAACAGTGTAGAGTCAAGTTTAGTACAGCTATTCATAACACCAAGGGTATTCTGGATTATATTCATTCTGATCTTTGGGGTCCTTCTTGGGTCGATTCACATGGTGGTGGTAGATATATGTTGACGTTCATTGATGATTTCTTAAGGGAAGTATGGGTATTCATACTTAAACACAAAGATGAAACTTTTGTCAAGTTCAAGCAATGGAAGACTATGGTTGAGAAGCAAACCGGAAGACAAATCATGTGCTTGAGGACAGACAATGGTTTGGAATTTTGTGGGGGCGAGTTCAATGAGTTCTGCAAGGAGCAAGGGATTGTGAGACACCGCACAGTCAGAAAAACACTACAGCAAAATGGTGTTGCAGAAAGGATGAACAGAACCATAATGGAGAAGGCACGGTGCATGCTCTCCAATGTCGGGTTACCAAAGCAGTTTTGGGCAGAAGCAACAAACACATCAGCTTATTTAGTGAACAGATCTCCATCGATTGTCATTGAGTGTAAGACTCCAAATGAAGTTTGGATAGGTTCGCATGCTAACTATGAATACTTGAAGATTTTTGTATGTCCAGCCTATGCTCATGTGAATGAGGGGAATCTAGAACCTAGAGCAAAGAAGTGTATATTCCTTGGGTATGCAAAGGGTATAAAGGGGTACAGGTTATGGTGTCCTACAGAAAGATCAAACAAGTTTCTTATCAGCAGAGATGTGAAATTTGATGAGCAATCGATGTTGAAGCCAAAGAATGAAGAACTAGATGGAAAAGTTGAAGAGGGTGTTAGTGATAAGGTGGAGCTTGGTGACAAGGTGGAACTTGAGGTGCAAGTTCAAGGAAGCAATGAGACTATTGTTTCTGATGATGATGATGATCAAGATATTGTGCAAGAACCTGCCCAGGAAGAAGAAGCACAAGGTCATCAGTACAATCTTGTAAGAGACAGAGAGAGGAGGCAAGTTAGACCACCTCAGAGATACGGCCATGCTGATTTGGTTGCATATGCATTTGCAATAGGTGAGAGCATAGATAGGGATGATCCAACAACCTATGAAGAAGCAATCGGTGTTGAAGAATCAGCAGAATGGGGAGCATCTGCAATTGAAGAAATTGAGTCTCTTGACAAGAATGGCACTTGGGAGATAGTTGCAAGAACAAAAGGGCAGAAGATTGTTGGAAGCAAATGGGTCTTCAAGAAGAAACAAGGTACTTCAGATGGTGAAGGAATAAGGTACAAGGCAAGGCTTGTGGCAAAGGGGTTTACGCAAAGAGAAGGCATTGACTACAATGAGGTATTCTCTCATGTTGTTAAACATAGTTCTATTAGAACATTGCTTGTTATAGTTGCTTTGAAAGATCTAGAATTGGAACAACTAAATGTTAAGACGACTTTCCTTCATGGTGATTTGGAAGAGCGTATTTATATGCAACAACCAAAAGGGTTTGAAGTTCCTGGCAAAGAAGACCATGTATGTTTGTATAAGAAATCTTTGTATGGTTTGAAGCAATCTCCAAGGCAGTGGTATAAACGTTTTGATACGTTTATGGTGGAAAATGGCTATGACAGGAGTAAGTATGATAGTTGTGTATATCACAGGAAACTCCAAGATGGTTCATTTGTGCATTTGCTCTTGTATGTTGATGATATGTTGATTGCTTCCAAAGACATATCAGAGATACAGAAGCTGAAGGTGCAGTTGAGTAGTGAGTTTGAGATGAAGGATTTGGGCGCAGCAAAGAAGATATTGGGCATGGAGATTCATAGAAACCGAGCTGAAGGTAAGTTGCATTTTTCCCAGAAGGCTTACATCGAGAAGGTGTTGGAGCGGTTTGGTATGAAAGATGCAAAACCAGTAAGTAATCCTTTGGCAGCTCATTTTAAACTTTCTAGAAAGCAATCACCTCAAACTGCAGATGAGGCAGAGTATATGTCTCGAGTTCCATACGCAAGCGCAGTTGGTAGCATCATGTATGCTATGGTTTGTACAAGGCCGGATATCGCATAAGGTGTGAGTGTGGTAAGTAGATATATGGGAAGTCCCGGGAAGGCTCATTGGCAAGCTGTAAAGTGGATTTTGAAGTATCTAAGGGGAAGTACAGATGTTGGTTTAGTGTTTGATAAACACTATGGTGATTCGACGAATATTGTGGGTTATGTTGATTATGATTATGCAGGTGATCTTGATAGAAGAAGGTCATTGACAGGTTATACTTTTACATTGTGTGGTAGTACTATCAATTGGAGGTCGGTTTTTCAAAGCACAATTGCATTGTCTACAACTGAGGCAGAGTACATGGAAGCCACGGAAGCGGTGAAGGAATGTATATGGTTGATGGGTTTGGTTGGTGATTTGGGTTTCAAGCAAGAGAATGCAACTTTGTTCCGTGACAGTCAAAGAGCCATTCACTTGACCAAGAACCAGATGTATCATGAGAGAACGAAGCACATCGATGTCAGGTATCAAGGATGCAGTTGAGGAAGGTAGGATAGCGATGCTAAAGGTTCCTATAGCGGATAACCCTGCGGACATGTTGACGAAGCCAGTTCCAAGTATCAAGTTCAAGCATTGCTTGGACTTGGTTGGTGTCAACAGGTGTTGAGAGCCCCTGAGGGGCTGAGCGAAGACGATGATGATAAGTGGTGATGGTATTCAAGTCAAGGTGGAGATTTGTAGTGTATATACCTTGAATGATTAAAGTATAATCATGACTACCACTAAGTGGACCTCTCTCAATATGGTGTATGTGTAGATGATCACTCTCAATGTGGTGTATGTGTAGATATCAATCACTAGCTAGGTGGAACTCCCATGATGCCAACCATAGTGGAGCACTCATTATGTCCTCTTCTTGTGCTATATGTCGACATAATTAGTCATGTTGCTCCTATATAAGGCCTTGCCTAGTTTCCATTTGAAAGGCATCAGAGAAGAAGAGAAACATAAGCAACTAAGAGAGAGTGTAAGGGAGTGAATCATACTCTTGTAATCTTGTTTGAATCATAGTGAAATCGTTATCGTCGTCTTTCAAAATGGATGTAGATCATCTTGATCGAACCACTATAAATCCTTGTGTTGTGTGTGCTTCTTTTACTTTTGATTTTATTTCTATTTCAATTCTTGATTGATTGTGCTTGGAAGAGCCATTGGTGATAACATTATTCAACATTTTGTTGTAGGAATAAGATTTGGACGATCGATGTAGGTATATCTGAAATTGAGGGTCAGCAGTATTGTGTGACGGACAGTTTTATACTTTATAAAAATATCTTGTGTCCCAAGCCCTCGCCCAATATTGATCGTGTCGTGGTCTGGGCATGGTGAAACTTTAGCCCACAGTGAATTTGTCTCAGCATTTAGCATAACGACTCTAACCTGGTTTTTTTTTTTTTTGTGTGCAACCAAGCTAACTGGTTCTCGAGTCTTATTTTGTACTGTACTAAAATTTTATTTTATTTCCTTTTATTTGGTTCTCTTTTCTGCGATTGCATTCATAAGCGAGTTTGTGTCAGGAACTAGTGTAACAACTGTAACATGGTTTTTGTTTTCTACTCTGGTCGCACCTATGCTAGATGGCCCAGGTCTTATTTTTTAAAATTTCTTTTGTTTATTTATCTTCCCTTTTATTGATTAGTTGTGTTTTTACAATTATAACCACACCAGCCGGCTTCCAAGCACATAAATACTTTTCCTAATGAGTTTTTGTGGGGAGCTAGCATAACATGACTCTATATTTTTTCGGCGATCGCACCCATGGCTGATGGTTTTCATGTCTTATTTTGTTAGGTTTCATTTATTTATGTTTTCCGTTTATCCATTGGACGTCTTCTCTGCAATTCTACCAGGGACAGTTATTTCCCGAGTCTATAGATGCTCTTTTTAATGAGTTTGCATTAGGGGCTAGTGTAACTACTCTAACATGGTTTTTACTTGTTTTTTTCCTGGCAATTTCATCTTGGCTAGCCAGTTCTCAAGTCTTGTTTTGCTAGGTTTTTACCTTTTGTTAGCCGGCTCTAGAGTCTTTTTCAGTATTCTTATTAATTATTCTAGTTTTCGCCTTTTCCTTATCGCCTGTCTTCCAAAACTGCGTACTAATTATTTCTGATCTCACCGAGCTTTCCAGCAAGAAGAGAAGTTCGAGCACCCAAAGGTCCCAAACAGATAGTGCTACAAATTTGCATGTTTCAACCAATAGTTCCATTTGAAGTCACGTTTTTAGCATCAGCATTCAGCAAACAGCATTTTGAGTCTGGGGGGTGATTTAGAGAAATGTAGCAGGAGATGTTTCAACTTTCAATGAGTTTACCCTTTGTTCAACAAATTCATTTGAATTTAACAAGAAGGTTGAAGATTTAATTATAGATTTGAAAGACAAGATAGAACAATTTGAAGCCATGAACACGACTTCTATGGTCAAGGAACGCCAAAGCAACGATGAGCTGCAGGAAGAACTTGAAGTCCTTGAAGACATGAACCAGACTCTACTAAGAGCTTCTCCAATGGAATGTGTGTGAAGAAAAAAGTCTTCATCCACGTAGGATACACAACAATTTTTATAAAAAACAGTCTCCAACCCATTAATGTGAGGATGATGTGGTAAAAAAAAAGGTTAGACATCCTTTAAGTCAACCTCTAGTTTTAGACATTCACTTAGAGGATGTCTTCCCATCCTAGTCACATTTTTGTTAATAAAAATCATTAAAAATAAAAAAGTCAATAATTTTAACCAATCATATGCCTACAATTAAGTAAAAGAAGGATGCAACATTTTATGGGTTGGAGATAAAATTTATTTTCTCCTAATATTTAGGAATTTATACCTAGAGAATGTCTTAAAAGTGATGCCACATATGAAAGATCCACATTCACTGTTGGAGAAGCTCTAATCAAGGCACTCCAAAGCAATGATGAGCTGCAGGAAGCTCGGAAAGAAGTAATCAATGTGAGCTGTCTCTCTTCTCTTTTCCTATCCTATCCTTAAAACCTGCTGTCACTTGGTCTGATATTCATTGCTCTAGTTCTAGACAGCAAGGACTAGATAAGATTTTGAGCAGATTTCCGTCTGGCTGAATGTAATATACTCCCTCCGTCCCACTATTAAGTGACCTAGTTTTAGTTTGCACAATTTTTAAGGAAAGCAAGAAAAATAATTCTTTTAAGCATTTTTTATAATTATACCCTTATGGATAAGAACTAGTGAATTTTAGAAATGATTTATCTCTCAAACTACTGCATGGATGTTCGCAAACTTCATACCATTGAGAAACATTTTAAAACACCTACGTAACGAATATAAACATGCCTATCAAATTATGCATATTACTTATATTTTTTATAATCAACTAAAAGGATAATTTTAGAAATATCTCCTTGTTTAGTGATGTAGGTCACTTATTGTTAGAAAAAACAATGTTTTGTTTTAATCAAAAAATGCATGGACCATGTTTTGATCCCAAGACCTATTACTCCCTAGATGTTTTTTCATGTGAATGAATAAAACATTAGTCCCATATAGACTAAAACACTTAGAGTTTTAGACTTAAATAGCTTTGGTTTAGCCTTAAGGGTATGGCCCTTTGGGTCTTTAGACCTTTGTGTATGGGGAAAGCCCTAGACTATGGCAAGGTTGCCTAAACCTTATTGCATTTCTTATTGCCTTTCCCGTTCGCGCGGTGCTTCGCACAGAAGCACGCTCGCTCGCTCGGCTCGGCTCGGCTCGGCGAGGGCGAGGGCGAGGGCGAGGGCGTGGGCGTGGGAGTGGGAGTGGGTGTGGGTGTGGGTGTGGGTTTACCCGACCCTATCTTTTTACTGAATTTTTCCACACGCTTCTCCCACACATGCAAAGAATTTTTATTCTTTGCCTTCTCGGTTTTGGGTGTCCGACCCGTGTGAAAAAACCTCGTGAAGAATCTTTCTTCTCACGCGTGTGGACTCTGTATTCTTGACACCTGTGCACATAGAATTCTCGTCGAGAAGAATCTTGCCCGACAGAAGTGTTTTTTACTGTATTTTTAACGGATGCTTTTTGCTTTTACTCGTCCGACAAATTGAACGCGTGATTTACGGATCTGTGTCTCAAACGTTCGAATTCTTTGCTATAAATACGAGTTGTAAACTTCATTTGAAACCATACCTTTCAGAACTCTTCTCTCTGAAATTCTTCTTCTTCTTTTATTCTTTCAAAAATTTTATTTAAGTTTACAGAAACATTAAATAGAGTTCTTAGTTTACAGAAACATAAAAAACGAGTTGTAGTTTACAGAAACATAATTTTGTAACA
Source organism: Papaver bracteatum (assembly GCA_023529315.1). NCBI lineage: Eukaryota > Viridiplantae > Streptophyta > Magnoliopsida > Ranunculales > Papaveraceae > Papaver > Papaver bracteatum. The sequence continues at coordinate 35,985 of JAJJWX010004109.1, read as the reverse complement.
CTACTTCTCTGTTTACAAAAACATAGTTGGTTTACAGAAACATAAATTAGTTTTTACATTTCTCTGAAACTGATTGTAGTTTCGATTTATGTTTTTGTTTTCATTATTTGCTGCCAAGTTCTAAGGGTTCTCTCTGTGTATGCTACACATAGAGGAGAACTAACAGTAGTTGTATCCTGGAGGTAATTTGTTAATTGTTATAGCATCTCAGAGGAGTAGCAGGCAATATTACCTTTAGCTCAGCGTATCTCATACGTGCCTCTACTAAGTTTTTGATACTATCATCAGTGCATCTCCGGTATAACAGTAACACATCAGTGAGTGTTAAGTATTTTTCTCATGTTTCTTGAGTTGTTTGTTACTATTATCAGTGTAATCAAAGTATTATTTCTCAGTTGCATACGAAATTGTAACTTATTTCCAACACTTATTAGTGGGACAAAATCTAAAATCAAGTAGGTCACTTAATAGTGGGACGGATGGAGTATATTTTAGATCGGAATCAGTTTCCTAACAGAAGAATTATTCTTTGATTGTATTCTAGTAACTGAGAGAAATGGGTAATGGTGGTGTCATTGGAGTTAAGAGGATGGGAGGCATTGATTTTAAACCTTTCCAGGATGCGTGCAAGAAGAAATATAGTGCCGATGACGCAGACCTCAAGGCTACTCAACTTGTTTCTGATTGGGAAAATGAACTTTTAGAGACCCAAATTGGTATCCTTTTGTAAATGTCAAGGTTGGGGAAAATAAGTATGAGGTACCCTATCTCACTCTCTGTGAAACTTTTAACCATCCTTAATATTCTCAAAAGTTGCATATAAACTTTGTGCATATATATAGAGAAGAGATTATTGTATTGCTTACTCCCTCCGTCCCACTATTAAATGACTTAATTTAAATTTACACAATTTTTAAGGCAAGTAAGGAAAATAGTATTTTTAAGCATTTTTTACAATTATACCCTTATGGATAATAAACTATTGAAATTTCGAAATGATTTATCTCCCAAACTACTCGACGGATGTTCGCAAACTTTATACCATTGAAAAACATTTTAAAACACCTACGTAACGAATATAAACATGCCTATCAAATTATGCATATTTCTTATATTTTTTATAATTAACTAAAATAATAATTTTTGAAATATCTCCTTGTTTAGTGATATAGGTCACTTATTAGTGGGACAAAATCTGAAATCAAATAGGTCACTTAATAGTGGTACGGAGGGAGTATTTCTTTAAGTGGCACCCTTAATCACTAAAATGAACTGAACTATTGTAGACGGAAATAAATGAAAAGGATGAGAAGCTGAGTCGTTTAAGGAATGAAATGGGTGAAGATGTATTCAAAGTTGTGGCAACTGCATTGCTGGAGTTGAATGAGTACAATGGGAGTGGGAGGTACATAGTCCCAGAATTGTGGAACTTCAAAGAAGGAAGACGGGCAACATTGAAGGAGGGAATTCAAGTATTATCGAAATTAAAGCGAAAGTAGTCAACTACAAGGAAAAAATTGAACTGAACTACTCTATCTTAGTAGTACAACAATTCCTATTAATATTAGATAAAATGCATCTCAGTCTTGAGTTCTTTTTCCGTTTGTTTTGATATCTATTATCTATGGCCGGAGAGATTACACTTTACAGGAATCCTTTATATTAACAGGTTAATTATGTTTACTTTTTTGATATTATTGTTAAACATGATTGTTGTGGTTCCAATATCTATATAGAGATTACCTGCAGTTTTCTGGTCATGTTGTTCTCTTGATTTCTTTTATGTATATCGGATTGCCAGAAAGAATACTACAATTTTCAGAAGTATTGTGGGTGGGTTAACTCGGATTGCCAGTTTTGTTAAGTACTGTGTGCCTAACTAAGTATGTCATTGTATGGGGTCAACTCTGCCTACTTCGCAAATCAAATTCAACAGTTAATGATGCACGGCTACTTAAAATCTGATCCTTAAATGACCTTTCCTACTTCCGATATTACTCAACTTTCTGCATGTTTGTTTCAGTAAAATTTTCTTAGGGAACATTACTCCACATTAACAATGTGAGTACTTATGGCTGACGATTCTCCCCACTTCCCCAATTAATCTTATCAGTACCTCCCCATTTCCCCAAACATACTGTGCGTAATGTATTAACCGGAGGGTTCAACGAATTCCCCGAGCCTTTCACATTTCCCAAAAAAAGTGAGGACTGGGGAGTAGAGGGGATGGGGTTTCTTCATTACAATTTAACTTCCATTTCTACGAAAAGAACCAAGTCTGTGTTGGAATATTTTCAATTGCGCTGCGAAGGGGTCCTGGGGTTGGAATATTTTTGACAGGTCAGGTCGTGGGGGTCCAGGGGAGACCGCCCCTGGTGGGGGTCTAGGGGGCAACGCCCCCGGAAGAATTTTTGGATATGCAATTGTTTGGACAGTTGGAAAAGTTTCCAGAAAATTCTAAATTCAACAGACAGTGTCTGTTGATGAAGAGACGCATCTCTTTGTGAAGAGAAACCTGTTGGTGAAAAGACATGTCTTTTCCCAACAGATGCAAAAACCCCTATAAGTAGCATCTCCCAAACCCATTTCGATATCATCTCTTGAAAACCCTTTCTCTGTTTTCTCTCTTCTTCTAAAGCATCATCAGAACCTTCTTTTCATGTTTTCTTGATTGGGTCAAGGGGTGCAAACCTTGAATCCAATTTCCGGTTGTATGGCTTTCATTGTATCCTGAAGGCAGTATTTCACATACCTGTTGCAATTGCCAATTCGTTGGAAGGGTAGAAATATTTGTCTAAAAGATCACCAGAGCCTTGAAAGCTTTTGAGTACAACCACAGTCTGTTCGTGTTTCATCTCCATTGCAGCCCAGAATTTTCCAACAGTTTTAGACAAATATTTCCTGGCAATGGAGGGTGAGTCTTCAACTTCGAATGCTACTGCACAATCCCTGCAAGTGATGAACCAAACCCTGACTCGACTGGAACGTTTTGATGGTGAAAATTTTACTCGTTGGCAAGAGACTGTGAAGTTTTTCCTTATGACCATCAAATTGTGGTACATACTTGAAGATGGATTGGAGGAGATTCCTGCACCGTCAGACAAAGATACTCCTGATTTGATTACCAAACGAAAGAAGCGTCAGGAAGATGATTTCATGTGTCGTGGACATTTTGAATGCCCTAGAAACTTCTGTTTACAATGCACATCGGAGTATTGCGACTGCAAAGGGATTGTGGACTGCGCTTGACAACAAATACAAGATTTCTGAGGCAAGCAACAAGAAATTCCTTACTTGCAACTTCATGGATTTTAAGATGGTTGACAGTAAGTCAGTCATTGCCCAGGTCAGTGAACTTTTACTCATTGTTAATCATCTTAAGGATGCTGGATATGAACTTCCTCCTGGGTTTATTGTTGGTGTTATTATTTCTCGTCTTCCCCCTTCCTGGAATGGTTATAAGAAGAAACTTAAGCATGCTGAGACTGACTATGATTTAGAGGCCTTACATCGTCATCTTCGCATAGAAGAGGACTCTCGTAAACGAGAATTTAAGGATAGTCCACAGTCTGGAAACCATTCTAAGGTAAATAGCGTAGAGACACCAAATTCTTTGAAACCTAAGAATGATACCCAGTTTAAGAAGAAGAATTATCCCAACAAGAAGAGTAAGAAGAAGGGCAATTGCTACTTTTGTGACAAACCCAACCATTTTGCTCGTGACTGTCGTCTCAAAATGAAACAACAGCAGAACCAGAAAAAGGAGGCAAATATGGTCGATGACAATCTTGTGATTGTAGTGCAAGCCGCCAATGCTGTTGATGAAACTGGGAGTGGATGGTGGTACGACAATGGTGCAACCGTCCATATCTGTAAGGATAGAAATCTTTACAAGACTTATGAACCGGTTAATGGAGAAGGAAACGAAGTTGTCTCCGCAAACGGCCAACACATCAAAGTCATTGGGAAAGGCACTGTTGAACTCTTGTTTACTTCGGGAAAGACCGTTACTCTTACTAATGTATTACATGTCCCTGACATGATAAAGAACCTCTTTTCCGGCGACCTTGTTATGAAGGCTGGATTCAAGACGACCTATGAGTCTAATAAGTTTGTATTGTCCAAAAATGGTGTGTTTATTGGACAAGGATATGCTTGTAATGGGATGATTCAGCTTAATATAATAAATAATGGTTCTGCTTATATTGTTGACTCTGTTAATCTATGGCATGGTAGATTTGGTCATGTAAATTATGGTTCTCTTAGAAACATGAATCGATTAGGTTTGATTTCTGATTGCAATTTTGATCATGCTTCTAAATGTGAAATATGTGTGCAAGCAAAGATAACTAGAATTTCCCATAAGTCTGTAGTACGAAATTCTTCCTTACTTGAATTAGTACATAGTGATGTGGGTGATTTGCATGGTTCTGCCACTCGTGGTGGAAATAAGTATTATGTCACTTTTATAGAGGATAGTACTAGATATGCTTACACATATTTGATGAAATCTAAGGATGATGTTTTTGACATGTTCAAAATATATAAAGCAGAAGTAGAGACACAATTAGGACTGAAAATTAAGATTTTACGTTCTGATCGTGGTGGTGTGTATTTTCCTAATGAATTTAAATTCTTTTGTCAAGAGCATGGTTTAATTCATCAATTTACTGCACCTTATACACCTCAACAAAATGGTATGGCTGAAAGAAAAAATAGAACTTTGATTGATATGGTTAATTGCATGCTTATAAGTTCTAGTTTGCCTAATTCTTTGTGGGGTGAAGCTATGTTGTCTGCATGTTATATTTTGAATAGGGTTCTTTTGAAAAAGAAGAATGTTTCTCCTTATGAGTTGTGGTTTAAAAGGAAACCAAACTTGAAGAGACTTAAAGTCTGGGGTTGTTTGGCATATGTTCGAAAGCCTGATCCTAAAAGACCAAAACTAGGAAACAGGGCTTATAAATGTGCTTTTGTGGGATACTCTCTTAATAGTATCACCTACAGATTTTTAATCCTTGATACTTTCGAGATTATAGAATCTGTAGATGTGGAATTCTTTGAGAACTTAAATAGGAACAGTTCTCAAATGCAACCCATGGAGAATTCATTGTTACCTAGTCTAGAATCTGAAGAGACTAATGAGAATGATGATAATTCTATTCCTACTCAAGACATAGAGGATATTTCTGAACCCATAGAAGATATTGAACCTAGAAGGAGTAAGAGAGCAAGAAAAGAGACAAGTTTTGGTCCAGACTTTATAACATATCTTGTAGAAGGTGATAAGAATACAATTCTTAATATTACCAAATATGTTGTGCATGTTGATGATGACCCTAAAACTTATGCTGACGCTATGAGTTCCAAATATGCTAGTTTTTGGAAAGAGGCTATCAATGATGAAAAGAATTCTCTTTTGACCAACGGTACTTGGATATATTGTGATTTACCTCCAGGCGTAAAGCCTATTGGATGTAAATGGATTTTCAAGAGAAAGATGAATGCCGATGGTACCATTGATAAGTTCAAAGCCAGATTAGTTGCTAAGGGTTATAGGCAAATACATGGAATTGATTATTTTGATACATATGCTCCTGTTGGACGCATCTCATCTATTCGTTGTTTAATTGCACTTGCTTCTATTCACAAGTTAATTATTCATCAAATGGATGTCAAAACTGCCTTCGTAAATGGAGATTTGGAAGAAGAGATATATATGGAATAACCTGAAGGTTTCATATTGCCAGGCCAAGAAAAGAAGGTTTGCAAGTTGGTTAAATCTCTTTATGGCTTGAAGCAAGCTCCCATGCAATGGCATGAGAAGTTTGACGAAGTGGTTTTGTCATATGGTTTTGTGGTGAATGATGCGGATAAATGTATCTATAGTAAGCATGATAGTTCTGGATGTGTGATTCTCTGTTTATATGTTGATGATATGCTTATTTTTGGATCTGACATATCTGTGGTGGAAGAAACAAAGAAGTTTCTTGGCTCTAACTTTGATATGAAGGATTTAGGAGAGGCTGATGTAATCTTGGGAATTAAGATCCTAAGAAAAGGGAATGAGTTGGCTTTAACCCAATCTCATTATATTGAGAAATTTCTCAGAAGGTATGATCACTTTGATGATGATCCAGCACCTACTCCTTTAGACCATACTATCAAGTTAAAGAAGAACACCGGTCGTACTCATGCACAACTTGAGTATTCTAGTGTTATTGGGAGTCTTATGTATGCTATGCATTGCACAATACCGGACATAGCCCATGCTGTGGGGGTATTATGTCGTTTCTCAAGTAATCCTGGATTTGAACACTGGAAAGCGGTTTCCAGAGTTATGGCTTACTTGAAAGGAACAATTTATTTTGGTTTGCATTACCAAGGCTATCCCGCTGTATTGGAAGGTTACAGCGATGCTAAATGGAACAAGGTAGAATCCAAGTCCAAGTCGACGTGTGGATGGATTTTTACTTTAGGGGGTGCTGCTGTATCTTGGAGTTCCAAGAAGCAGACTTGTATATCTGATTCAACAATGTTGTCAGAATTGATAGCCTTAACGAATGCATGTAAAGAGGCAGAATGGCTTAGGGACCTTCTTATGGAAATTCCACTTTGGAAGAAGCCATCTCCAGGAGTTTTGATTAATTGTGATAATCAAGCTACAATCTATAATGTCTCTAATAAGACTTATAATGGAAAGTGTAGACATGCGAGTCTCAGACACCAAATGGTTAGGCAACTACTCAAGAGGGGAGTGGTTACGGTTAACTTTATTGAATCAAATATGAATTTGGCAGACCCATTCACAAAAAGTCTACCAATTTCAGTTGCTTCAATAAAATGTAATGAAATGGGACTAAGGTCTGTGAAGGAAGGTTGATCTCCCATAGCAGAAACCCAACCTATGTTTTGAAAAGGATAAACAAGGTTCAATGTGGTACCAACAAGTTATGGCTGTAGATTATGGAGCACTAACATAAAACTTCCCATTTCAAGTTAGTGCTGGTTTTTTCTGCAAGAAAATAGGATGGATGTAAATCCTTAATGAGTCTGTGATTAGTAAAAGGTGTCTCGCAGAAACACCTTCGAGACTTACCTATATGAGTATGGAAATGTGGGCCGTTTCCTAAGAGAAGAAGACCGTTCTCTAAAGAAGACTCATGAATAAGGATATAAGCACAAGGCCTTTATAGTGCTTGGCTACAGAACACATGATTTATGAAATCAATATGTGTGGAGACTCCGGTTTTATCATAAGGGATACTTGGTTCAAGACTAGTTTCACCATAGAATCTCGATAAGGCTTTGGGTTTCTTACACTAAGTGAAGGTTCAAACCCAGAAGGTACCTATCATTTATGTATTGGTTTCAACGATGATGCTTAGTCTCAATCGTGCTAGAACTACATTGGCTTGATCCCACTTTCGGTGTAGTAGGCAGTCACTTCGGTGATGCAGTCGCTCCGATTTAAAAGTTTTTAACTTTGTTTTATGGTTTTTGAAAATAGGGGGAGAATGTTGGAATATTTTCAATTGCGCTGCGAAGGGGGGTCCTGGGGTTGGAATATTTTTGATAGGTCAGGTCATGGGGGTACAGGGGAGACCGCCCCTGGTGGGGGTCTAGGGGGCAATGCCCCCGGAAGAATTTTTGGATATGCAATTGTTTGGACAGTTGGAAAAGTTTCCAGAAAATTCTAAATTCAACAGACAGTGTCTGTTGATGAAGAGACGCATCTCTTTGTGAAGAGAAACCTGTTGGTGAAAAGACATGTCTTTTCCCAACAGATGCAAAAACCCCTATAAGTAGCATCTCCCAAACCCATTTCGATATCATCTCTTGAAAACCCTTTCTCTGTTTTCTCTCTTCTTCTAAAGCATCATCAGAACCTTCTTTTCATGTGTTCTTGATTTGGTCAAGGGGTGCAAACCTTGAATCCAATTTCCGGTTGTAGGGCTTTCATTGTATCCTGAAGGCAGTATTTCACATACCTGTTGCAATTGCCAATTCGTTGGAAGGGTAGAAATATTTGTCTAAAAGATCACCAGAGCCTTGAAAGCTTTTGAGTACAACCACAGTCTGTTCGTGTTTCATCTCCATTGCAGCCCAGAATTTTCCAACAGTCTGTACTTAGAAACACTACTTTGTTTGTTCTTCCTTTATAGTGCAAAAGACAAATTTGTGCTCCAAATTTCAGCTGAAAGAAGTGCCAAAGACGTGTAGCCTGGCTTAGCAAAAGACCTAGCTAGGAACTCTTATTCTATAACTAAAAGTTATTGATGAATGAAGATGAACTTCTGTGCAGTTTAAACCATTTTATGTAAGAGTACAACCGTAACATAATATGTGCTATTGCACTATTCTCCCTTGGTTTCCACAATTGTGTCTGCATCTACTTCTTCCATGAATTAACTATCAGAATTTCCATGGGTGATTTTTTTTTTTTTTTTTTTGATAAGAAGAGATATTTTATTAGGAGCAAAAGAATTTACAGAAGAGCTACTACCAGAGGTAGTAGAAGAAAATTAACAAAAAATAGTACTCCGATTATGCACTGTGTACTCAGTATATACATGTAACCTCTTTCCAGAACTTGCAGCCCAAGATATCACTAGAGCCTTAGCCTCAGTGCACAATTGTTCATCTGTTTTGAAGAAGTAATTCTGTTCAAAAACGCGACAGTTCCTCTCTCGCCATAACACCCAAATTACAGCAGCCGGTATGAGTTTCCAGGGTACCTTTCCATTACTAGAAAATCTATTATTGGACCAAGTACAGGCCAAGTTCATCATCGAACTCGGAAAAACCCATGCCCAGTTAACATTAGGCGTAATAGAGCACCATACCTTATGTGCAACTTTGCAATGCAATAGAATACGGTCTTGAGTCTCCAGAGCATCTCCGCATAAACTGCAAGCACTGTAAATATCCATTCCTTTGTGTTGCAACATATCTTATGAATTGAGTTTTCCATGAACAGCGCACCAAAGCAGGAAGTTTAACTTCGGAGGTACAACAGAAACCCAAACAAACTTGTGGGGGAAATTATCAACTCCTTCATTACAAATCAACTTAGCATAAAGTGACTTTACTGTGAAAATACCTTTATGATCAAGCGGCCATCTTCTCTTATCTGATAGAGTATCAATAGTGGGTGGATTAGAGCCAATAATGCCCAGTAAAGCAGCCAAGGAAATAGCATCAACATTTGTTAAAGTCCTCTTGAAATCAAATTTCCAGGTCCCGTCAGTTGTGATATGCTCATCAAGGGTTGCATACTTTAATCTGTCAATATTATATAAACCTTTGAATGAATGCATTAAGCAAGAGTCACCACACCATCTATCATGCCAAAACGAAATGGTTCTACCCGAGTGAATAATGAGTGCACAATTCCCTGTAACCAAAGCCCTTGTTTATGCAATAGATTTCCAACACGAAACACCATGAGGTGATTGAACTATACCTGGAGTCCAGAAGGATAAATTACTGCCATATTTCTCCTCAATTAGCTTGTACCACAAGTGAGATTTTTCAGAACCAAATCTCCAGCACCATTTAGCAAATAAAGCCTGGTTCATAAGCCTTAAATTTAAAACTCCAAGACCACCTTTTTCTTTAGTTGCCATTACCGTTTTCCAGTTTACTAAGTGAGAGCATTTACTACTAGAATTATGCTCCCAGAGGAAATTCCTCATATTCTTCTCCAGAGAGTTAATGATCGAAACCGGTGCTTTAAAAACTGAAAAGTAGTACATAGGAATGGAGATAAGAATGTGTTTTAGAAGGGCCAATTTACCTCCTTTAGATAGGGATATTTTGTTCCAAAAAGAAAGTCTTGCATCCACCCTTTTAGAGCTGGCGTCCAAATAGATTTACAATTTAAATAGGGATATTCGGCTTTGCTCCAAGCGGCATCCCCTTGTACATGAATGGAAGCCTATCAGTTTTGTAACCAAAATCATTTGCCCACTCAATCAAATCTGGCACCTCCCCTATTGCAATTAGCGTACTTTTTGAAGTGTTTACCTTTAGCCCTGCGATGTACTCAAAACATTGTAAAATAGAGAACAAATTAGTGAGCTCTTCTTTTTTGCTGTCTACAAAAAGGATTGTATCATCAACATAGTGTAGATGGTTCACTACCAAACCTCCTTCCACCACTGAGAAACCATTAAATAGACTTAGATTAGCAGCTCTGTCCAAATATCTTGAAAACCCTTCCATAGCTATACTGAAAAGAAGAGGGGACATTGGACATCCATGTCTAACTTGTTAGAATTTGGAGATATATGAGCATAGTTTGTGCTACTCATATATAAAGATCCTTAGTTTTGGAACAAGACTAATTCTCTCTTAAACTCTCTAATTTTATTGATGTTCTTGTTCTAGAATTTTTTAGAGTGAAAATGGTGGATACTTGTCCAACATCAAAGGCTCCGTCTTGTGCCGCTTTTTCTCATCTCCTTCACGCTTCAGACTAAACTTGACCGTCTTGAATTCATAGGCTTTGCCTTTTGTTGATATTCCTCGCATTTCACGAAACTTAACCTTTGTAGGTTCAGAGGTTCCGCCCACTCAACTTTGTGAGTAGAATATTTTTACAAGATGACTCTCTTTTTGCCATCATTGTTATTTCGGAAGGCATTCTTTGACGCTCACTTCCTTCAAAATTTTCTTTAGAAAATGCACTTTTTAGCGCATCTCTCTGAAGGATGAAATTTTTTATTAAATTTTTAACGGAAGGAGGTGAAACTTGTACTCACTCATTTGTTTGTTTGGAGACGTATCATTTCCAGGAACTTTCTTTCTCTAACTTAACTTCACGAGCTGCTATTTGTTTTTTTTTTTTTTTAAATATTTTTTTCATACTTGGACATGGGTGATAACTAGTGTCTACGGGGGTTCAAAAATGAACTTGAATAGTTGAGACGTAACTTGCGTCTTCTCACATCTTTATACTTCATTTGTGCGTAATTATCACCTTCAACTTGTAGCGGAAAACTTAACGCCCATTTGGATCGAACCCACTCTGATACCATGTTAGAAAATGAGATGTTTTTGGAGCTCTGATACCATGTTAAAAATTGAAATGTTTTGAGGAGCTCTGATAACATGTTAGAAATTTGAGATGTTTTGGGGCTCTGATACATTGTTGGAAATTTATATTTTTTATGAAGAACTTTGAAAACTCGAATGATATTTGCGAAGATATACGAGCATCGTGGTGTTGCTCGTATAGAGCTCCTAGAGCTCTAGTAGTGAAGGTGGAAGCAAGGACTTAGTTTATGAAATTTCTATTCTATTAATTGAATTGATTCTTGCTTGCTTACAAATGAAATGGAGTTGCTTATTTATAGGCTTACACTAGTCTTATATCCACTAACATTCTTTCTCTCTAGAAGTCTCTAGCCACTAACATTTTTTTTTCTCTTTAGAAGACTCTAGCCACTAACATTTCTTTCTTCTAGCGGACTCTAGCCACTAACATTTTTTTTACATGTTTTACATTATATTTGACCAAACTCACATATTCTTGTTCTTCTAGAATATCTAGAGAATTCTTTTCTTAATTTACCCATTACAAATTACATGTTCCAACACCCCCTCTTAATTTGTAATGGTCTTTGATAGTGATTTTATCCCAGTCTACAATTGCCATTAGCCTCTTGTGCTTGTGTTGGCAAATCCTTTTGTTCTGCCGCTCTCGTCTTCTAACAGTGTCTCCATATCTTGTTTTAGAATTTCTTTAGTGACCTGGCATTTTTATATCCTGATTGTTCTAGGTTCAAAAACGCTAGGTCACTAAATAAATTCTAAAACAAGATATGGAGACACTGTTAGAAGACGAGAGCGGCAAAACAAAAGGATTCGCCAACACAAGCATAAGAAGCTAATGGAAATTGAAGGCTGGGTGAAGATCATTATCAAAGACCATTACAAATTAAGAGGGGGTGTTGGAACATGTAATTTGTAATGGGTAAATTAAGAAAAGAATTCTCTAGATATTCTAGAAGAACAAGAATATGTGAGGTTGGTCAAATATAATGTAAAACATGTAAAAAAAAAGGTTAGTGGCTAGAGTCTTCTAGAGAGAAGAAAAAAAAAGGTTAGTGGCTAGAGTCTTCTAGAGAGAAGAAAGAAATGTTAGTGGTTATAGTCTTCTAGAGAGAAAGAATGTTAGTGGATAGAAGACTAGTGTAAGCCTATAAATAGGCAACTCCATTTCATTTGTAAGCAAGCAAGAATCAATTCAATCAATAAGAAGAGACATTTCATAAACTAAGTACTTGCTTCCACCTTCATCACTACACTTCTAGGAGCTCTATATGAGCAACTCCAATATGCTCGTATACCTACGCAAATATCATTCGAGTGTTCAAAGTTCTTCATAAAAAATATAAGTCTCCAATAATGTATCAGAGCCCCAAAACATCTCAAATTTCTAACATGGTATCAGAGCTCCTCAAAACATTTCAATTTTTTACATGGTATCAGAGCTTCAAAATTTCTATTTTCAACATAACTTCCCTAGTACTCCCAAAAAAACCAAATGCTGATCCATTTATCAACACAGAAAAAGTGGCAGTAGAATAGCAGAATTTTATCCATTTACACCACTTGATACTAAATCCCATTTTCTTCATAACACTCTCCAGATAACCCTAATTAACTCTAAAGCTTTCTCTAGATCAATTTTACAAACCAGCCCAGGAATACCAGCCTTTAGCCTTGAATCAACAAGATCATTAGCAATGAGAGTGCCATCAAAAATCTTCCTACCTTCTATATAAGCACATTGCACAGGTGAAATAAGCTTTGGCATTACCAATTTTAGCCTAGTAGCCAGCACCTTTGCCACAATTTTAGATGTACTTGTAAGTAAGCAGATTGGCCTGCAATCCTTAATAGACTCCACATGATCTTTTGTTGGCACCAATGCAATGAAAGTAGTATTATGTTTCACATCAATGCTGCCAGTATCACATAATTCTTGAATATTGGCCATTATATCTGTTTTTAGAAATTTCCAACACCTAGAGAAAAACATTAGTGGATACCCATCAGGCCCTGGAGCCTTGTCTTGTCCCAAATCCTTAATAGCTTGTAGAACTTCTTCCTCATAAAAACTTGCATCAAGTATGTCTGATTCTATTGCATTAATGCTATCAAAAACAATATATATCCTCTAAATCTGGCCTGATAATCTCCTCTTCCATAAAGAGAGTTTTGTAATAATCCACAATGTGCCTCTGCAATTTGAACCTATCATCTTCAAGCTTCCCCTCAATGTACAATTGCTTGATTCTGTTATGCCTCCTCCTTGCAGTAGCCTTACTCATGAAAAAATGAGTGTTTCGATCACCTTCTTGTAACCACCTAGTGTTGGAATTTCCATGGGTGAAAACCTGTGTACTCTGCTGTAACTATGAATCTTAAAAGCTACAAAGTCAAAATAGTACTCCTTAAAAGTAGAGAGTTCAAATTTTTTAATTCCAGAGTTTAATGGTTCTTCCTTACAAACCCAATATAAATCTAACTTCCATTTCTACGAAAAGAACCAAGTCAGTTCTTCTTATAATGCAACTGAGCTAATGGTGTATAATAATGCAACTTGGGATCTAACTGGATCAAAGTTAAGAAATTGGAAAATTCATGCAACTGCCGAAGTAGGCATGCAGTGTGTGAGGTGCCTTTGCTAATAGCCATGCAAACACAATCATTGTTTAAAATCCCAGTAGCAGTAGACAATGTACCTCTGGTCATCATGAATATTAATTAATGTTCTTGAGAATTTATACAGATGAATGAAAAAAAAGCTTTATTGATGCAAGTGTTAGAAGAGTTGAGAATCATGAATCTAGTGAAAGCCTTTAATTGTGTGTCTCCTCAGAGAGTTTTAAAACCTTTTTCACCTGAGAGCCTAAGGCTGATTAAAACATCACAATCATTTCTAGCAGACAACACTAGTTGACTCCAGTGTTATACCATGCAGTATCAAAACACTAACTATAAATTTGCATCCCTCTAAGATTATGTACCAGATAATGGTAAGGAATAAGAAAAAAAATTATGGACCCCCGTACTACTGAGAAAGCCCTCATTTTCTGCAACGTGCCTGTATTTTATTATTGCGACTCCCATAAATGCAAAAAATCACTAAAGTAACATCACATTCTCCCATAGAAATAAGTTCAAGTCACTCATAATATGCCGAGTTTACAAAAACAAGAAAAATTAAAACAGTCCCTTAAAGTTGGATACATAATATAAGGACATAATAGTAACTGTTTTTATATGATATATATACTGCTCACTAACACAATGTCAACAGAAATTAGGTCCACACAAATGTTATACTTTTTACGATTTCAAAATGAAACTCAAGGAAGATTACCTGACAAGTTGATCAGTATGTAAATCCATTATCTTGGTATCTTCTTTCCCTATAATTTTCTGATAACTGAAGGTTGAGCACGGTTTTCTGTCTCCTCGATTTCAATCGACTCCATTATCTAGGTATCTTCTTCCCCTAATTCTTTCAAAGTATCAGAGATTATATGATTAAGCGGAAGCGGGTATCGGTTCGTACGTTGAACTTGAGCTCCGATTAGCAAGAACAAATAACAGCACCAGCAGCAACAACAACGTTTCAACACGACGATCAGCAGGTACTACAATCTTCTAAGATGAGCACAAACTTGATTCACAGGCTAAGAACTTAAAACCTTTTATCCTAATGGTAACTCTCTTTTAGGGTTAGAGTTACCACTTTTCTTACGATAAACTTATGTGTGATATATGTGGAATCACGTATCCCTTTACACATATGCTAGAGATGTTTATATAGGTTCCAAACCCTAAGGAATATGGAACCCTACCGGGCTTGCCACATACAATATGGGCGACCATATTCGGGTCCAACCTGAATATCTAACATCTCCCACTCGCACATAGTGTGTGTGGATTGTACCGGAAGAAAGAAAAGTTCATATTAGTAAATAGCCCGTGTGACCGTCGAGGTACCTGCAATTTGGGAGCTCTATACTAGCAGCTCAATATGAGTCAGCATAGAGACATCAACCCTTTAAAAAAATGTTTGTATCTCGTAGTATCCTAGGTCCATCAAAATCTCATTGGTCTAGACTACTCTGATCCCTCGTAGAGCTAGTCTAACCCTCATGCTAGCTTATTGTAAATACATTCACACTTGTGTTGCAACTCCAGCAAGGAAACCCAAGTCGTCGACTGTGAATATAAAAACATTCATGAGTTTGATGACCTTCCTTTCGCCCTATTGCCATGAAGTTTCAGAATCAACTGCTTTCCCAGATATGTACCCTTTAAGCCGAATCATCCATGGCCACAGGACACATACTAAAGTAGCAATCATCGAATCTTTACTTAATAACAAAGTCAAAAGTTGTAAGGTTACCTGTGTATAATCTAATTATCATACGGACTCACATGGTGAGAAAAGCAGGGAACGATTTTCGCACCTCCGTAGTGGTCGCAAGCACGCATAATATGAAAATGCGCTAGAGTGGAGTTTTACTTGACTAAACAAGTATATGTCACAAACTCTTACACTCTACAAATCTTGACTCAGTCGCAACTCTTGCTCCTAATCCGAAATTTCTAACTGCTCGCTTTCATCAAGCGCCGTGAAAGATATTTCTTATTTGGCTATCCTTTAAGGTATGATGAACAGTAGGTACATTCGTCATCGATCTTCACTGTATAGATCTCATCTTGGTATTTCCAAGGCGATGCATCATCTCATCTTTGCTCGCTCTCCATAGCGCCAAAAGGTGACTGCTTATGTGAGTAAGCCAGTCCATACCAGGTGACATATCAATCAAGTTTCGACATAATGCATTCTCTATGCACCAATGTCAGCGTGTATATCCATGCCCATAAGTAAATAATCAATCATAAAAATGAACCATTATCAAATTGTATTGATTATTAATAAATATCCATAAAACATATGCATCTACGATAATCATGTCTTAGAAAAATAAATAATTAAATAAAGAGACATCCATTACCACCTACGTAAACCTAACGCCCTAACATGAGACATGAAAACATCTCTTGGTATAGGTTTAGTAAGGGGATCAACTATCATCAACTATGTAGGCATGTACTCCAAAACTCTTCATTTCTTCGCAAGAGCAGCTCTAATAAAACAACACCTCCTATCAATGTGCTTAGTCTTTCTGTGGTACTTTGGGTCTTTTGCATAAGCAATCATTGATGTGCTATCAGTGTGAATTTTTACCGCATCAGTAGCGTGAGTGACAAATTCAAAACTCTCAAAGAACCTCCTTAACCAATTAGATTCTTGTACTGCAGCTTGACAAGCTACAAACTCAGATTCCATTGAAGACATAGCGACAATTGACTGTTTCTTACTACTCCATGTGATGGCCCCGCCATTTAGCAAGAAAGCATACCCTGATGTGCATTTTTTCTATGCCATTTCGCCATTCCAGTTAGCATCACAATAACCACTGAGACGTAGATCTGAACCCATGTAGCATAGCATGAGATCGCTCGTCCCTTTGAGATACCTTAGTATCCTCTTGACCGCTTTCCAGTGCTCAAAACCAGGATTCGACTGGTACCGACTAACTAATCCAATTGCATAGCATATGTCAGGCCGAGTACACATCATAGCATACATCAGGCTCCTAACTGCATTGGAATAGGGTACCCGCGACATCCTGTCTTTCTCTTCAGGGGTATTAGGGCATATCTCAAGGATTAAGTTCTGACCTTTAGCAACTGGTGTGTCTATGGGCTTGCAATCTTTCATGTGAAATCGCTCAAGAACCCTTTTAATGTACGTCTCTTGTGACATACCCAAAAGTCTCTTTGAACGATCTCTAAGGATCTTAATCCCGAGCACATAGCTTGCTTCTCCCATGTCCTTCATCTCAAAAGTTGAGGACAACCACTCTTTTGTGATGACGACAATCTCCATGTTACTTCCATCTATAAGGATATCATCAACATATAAGGACAAGATAAGGAAACCTTTATCGGACCGTTTAACGTACACACAATGGTCTTCTTCTATCATCGTAAACCCATTGGAAACAATGGCTCGATCAAATTTTAAATACCATTGTCTAGATGATTGTTTTAGGACATAAATAGATTTTTGGAGCTTGCAAACTTTGCGCTCTTGACCTTTAATCACGAATCCCTCTGGTTGCTCCATGTAAATTTCCTCATCTAGTTCTCCATTGAGAAATGCAGTTTTAACATCCATTTGATGAAGTTACAAATCAATATATGCTACAATAGCAAGCATAAGGAGAATTGAGGCAATTCTCACCACAGGGGAGAAAGTTTCCTCGTAGTCAACACCCTCCTTTTGGGTGTAACCCTTCGCCACAAGGAGAGCCCTATATCTTTCATCTAAACCATCCGCATTGCGTTTGACTTTGAAAACCAATTTGTTTCCAATAGCCTTGCGCCCTTCTGGGAGGTCAACGTATTGCCACGCAACATTTATCCTCATTGATTATATCTCTTCTTCCTGTGCAATAATCCATTTTTCCCTTTTAGGAGATGACATAGCCTCTTTAAAATTCTTAGGCTCTACGTCGTCATGTGAACAAACCATGAAACTTTCCCCCTCAATCTGAAAACGACGACGAGGTATTTTTCCACGTTCACTTCTCCGAGATTGGGGATCCTGATTTGATGGAGCCAATCCATTATCATGTGGAACACTCCCACTTTCCCTAGGAGAACGAGGAATTTCTTCGTTATTCTCAACTAGACGAACTGGTGTGTCTTTCATTGACTCTTCCACCTCAAAGAGGCTAAGATCTCCCCCTACCTCGTTCCTTCTAGGAAAATCCTGTTCTAGGAAATCTACATCACGTGACTCAATCTCAGTTACACTTCCATCAGGATGCTCACCAATGAATACATGGCCTTTCGAGTGATCAGAATATCTAATAAAGATACAATTTTTCGCTCGAGGTCCCAGCTTCCCATACCGGTGAGAACTGTTGTGTACATAAGCCGCTGAACCCCATGGCCACAAATTACCTAATTCATATTTTCTGCCGGTCCATAATTCATATGGGGTGGAAGGCACTGACTTCGAAGGAACACGATTAAGGAAATATGCAGCAGTCAGTAACGCATCTCCCCAAAAAGAAATAGGAAGATGAGCTTGCGCCATCATTGACCTAACCATGTCTAACAAAGTACGATTCCTTCTCTCTGCTACACTATTTTGTTGCGGAGTACCAGGAATAGTCAATTGTCTTAGGATCCCTTTTTCCTCACAATACCCTTGGAATAGGTCAGAGATACTCGCGTCCACGGTAAGTTCTGAGAGCCGTAATGCTCTTATTTAGTTAATTTTCCACTTTGCATACATAACGTCTAAAGCAGTCCAATGCTTCTGACTTGTGGGATATCAAGTAAATATGACCATATCGCGTAAAGTCATTTATGAAAGTGATGAAATAAGAGGCTCCATGTATTTCCTTAACATTTATTGGGCCACATATATCAAAATGAATTAATTGCAAAGGCTCAGAGGCCCTTTTGGCTGTCCCAAACGGTTTTCTAATGGCTTTGCCTGTAAGGCAGTGTTCGCAGGTAGGCAAGGAGACTTTAGCGATGGGACCTAAAAGACCTTCTCTAGATAACCTAGTCATCCTTTCTTGCCCTATATGACCTAATCTAGCATGCCATCACAGAATCATTATTAACATCTGAGGAAGACGCAACTATTGAAATAGATTTATTAGCATCAAAAGAACTAGAACTGTCAATATCCAAAACCATGAAACCATTCGACATATAACCAAAACCATAAAACTCAGTTGCCAAGCAAATCTTAACAGAATTACCCTCAAAAATAAAACTAAAACCTAGACGCAACATACTATTAACTGAAACTAAATTTCGTCGAATATCTGGAGCATAAAGTACATCATGGAGGATTATCGTGCGCCCTTGTCGCAGATTTAGCATATAGGTACCGATGCCAAGTACTTCTATGCTAGTTGTGTTCCCCATATAAACTCTCATGCTCCCAGCAGGAACTCGACGATAATCTAGGAACCCATCTCGGTCCCTCGCTACATGGTCGGTTGCTCCCGAATCTACAACCCACAAATGAGGAGAATGAGCAACTAATGCTTGACTAGAAACAAAACATTCATAGCGAGGAATAGGTTCAGAAATTACCTTCTTTGGCTTAGTGCATTCACGAGCAAAGTGTCCTTTCTTATCACAGTTAAAGCATTTCATATCTGCTTTGTCTTTTTTACCAGCATGCTTGCCTCTTTTGCGCTTAGGAGCATTGGTAGTGGATGACCCAGATCTATCACGAGGATTCTTAGCAGAAGAACCCTTACCCCTCTTGCGCTTAGACCCATTGGTCTTATGCGAAGCAGATTCAGTAGCAAAAACAGAACTTTCAGTCTTAGCAGCTTCCAAGCGCTCGACTTCTAGTTCCACGCGACGAGAAATATCCTCAAAAGTGTGGACATTATCATTATGTGTCATGTTTTGCTTCATATGCTCCCAAGATTTAGGTAACGAACGAATAATAGGTTGTACATGTTGTTCATCTGTCAAGTGATGACCTGCAGCCTCAAGTTCACGTATCATTGACGACATTGTCCTCAAATGTGGCTTCATTGTAACATTCGGCTTCTTTTGACAAGTGTCAAACTTCATAGTCAAAGCGCGCAACTTAGCCACAGAGGTAACTCCAAATTTCTGCCTGACTGCCTCTATCATGTCATGAGAAAACTTGTGGTTCTCAAACTCCCCAATGAGATCATTGTGCATTGAGCTCAGGATCATATGACGACCACTGCGATCCTTCTTAATCCATTCCTGGTAAGCCTCGAGGTTGCGATGGTGTTGAACCGTCGTCCCCTCCTCAAGCCGAGGCATCACATGCTCAGTTATTTCCTGCAACCCATCATCATTCAAGAGAAAAGCGATCTTTCGGCGCCAGATATTATAGTTGTCGCCATCAAGTTTTTCACCCTTGTTCAAATCAGCAATGATGTTCTTGGAAGCCATTTAGTCTAACATAGAATGCGAAAAAAAATAAAGGATATTAAACTTATGGCACTATACACATATTAAAAAAAAATAACTTTGCAGCATTAATCTAAATAAATAGCAAAACAACATTACAAGTCGTAAGATCAAAAAATCGTTAAACTCCTAATCATCTCTCGCGCCACAAGTAATATTATATACATCTATTTAATATATTCCCAAGTTATTGGTTTTTGGGAATTAAACAAACTCAACCAAACAACCTCCCACTCAATTGTTTTAACATGTTATCAATCAAAATAATAATTCAATCAAACATGTTATCAAACCAAAATGATTATCTGATCAATCAACATGTTATCTAGACATACAATTCAGTAAGATATGAATTCAATCCAGCACCATACATGTTGTATATTAAAGAAATTAGACAATCACCACATAAATCATTCACATGTTATCATGGATAAAGCGATTAACCATAAAATTTCAAAGAAACTCTATCATGTGAATCTAATTAGGTTCTGAAAATAGTTTTATTGAATTTGGAGCGTCGAAAAACCTCAAGGTACCAAAATTGGGGTTGATCCGACAAACACAAAAAGAGAAACAAACAAAAAACGATAACCAAACCGGACCGAAATGTGAACCGCACAGCGAACCGGACCGAACTGTGAACCGAGAGCTGACACGCCGGTCTGGGTTGGGCCGAGGGCTGATCCACCGAGCTGGACCACGGGTTGACCTTCCGGTCTGGGTTGGACCGCGAGCTGGACCGCGAGTTGACTTGGTTGACTCGTTGACTAGCCGATTTGACTCGGTTACTGTTCATCGTTTTCTCCAAATTTCAACAGCGTACAGACGCGCATGACCAACTTTGGGAGACGATATCTCACTCATACGAGCTCCGATTTAAGAAAATAATATGTCAAAAGAAAGCCCTCAGAGATCACTATCTATCTATATTAATTTTAATTACCATGGATCGACATATATACATCAAAACAATCATCAAACCACTGCACACAAACATGATATAAAACTAGGGTTTTTGCAATATCTTTCAAACCACACGTTCAAACAATACAAAACTTTCCAGGAGATCATTTGAATCAATAATGAACATACCCAATTAAATATTTCAAACCAAAACACCTTATCAAGATCCGAAATATTTATATATCCATTACTGATTTTTAACCCAAAAAACAACAAGAACCCTAATCATGATACTATCATGTTATCAACAACTTTCAAGCAACCAAAGCAAGTTAAATCAAGAACGAAAAACGCAGCAAACCAATATCTCATGATACTAATATCAGAGATTATACGATTAAGCGGAAGCGGGTATCGGTTCGTACCTTGAACTTGAGCTCCGATTAGCAAGTACAAACAACAGCAGCAGCAACAACAACAACGTTTCAACACGACGATCAGCAGGTACTACAATCTTCTAAGATGAGCACAAACTTGATTCACAGGCTAAGAACTTAAAACCTTTTATCCTAATGGTAACTCTCTTTTAGGGCTAGAGTTACCACTTTTCTTACGGTAAACTTATGTGTGATATATGTGGAATCACGTATCCCTTTACACATATTCTAGATATGTTTATATAGGTTCCAAACCCTAAGGAATATGGAACCCTACCGGGCTTGCCACATACAATATGGGCGACCATATTCGGGTCCAACCCGAATATCTAACACAAAGAAACTAAGTTGTTGCTGTGACGAAGTACCTGACCAACCTGTTCCTTAAAATCCACCAGGCTTTTTGAGGTTGAAGCTTTTGTAATATAAATGTCAAGATGGTTATCACAGTAAGTTAAAATACAATTAGTCTTTGTAGAGGCCGATAACATGTGTGCGTCAATTTTAAACTCTTTACTCCAAACCATTGATTGATGTGCCTCTGGCTGCTCTTTCCTATCACGATCATCATTCTTTTTTTTAATAGCCATATCTCATAATGACATCTGGGTTCTTCGAAAGCTATATGCGCAGCATAAAACAGAAACCCATCTAAAACACCTATTATGTTCATATCCAAATAACTGTCTGGTGGCAAAGGAGGTGGTGAAAGGTGTTGACAAAACTTTTCCTCGGCCAAGTCGAAAATAGTGATCATTTGTAATTCATCATTCAGCCAATAAAGTGCTCCATTGGTAAATATTCCATGTCTCCAACCATACAGGCTGAAAGCAGGATCAAAATATCCAAGGTTTCTCCACCCATTGCCACTGCCTAGAGTGTATATGTGGACTTGTACAAACTGGGTCCTCTTATCATGTATTCTTACAACTTTATACTCATCGGTGGAAGAAATGAAACCCAATCCGATGGAGCAATGCATATCAGAATCTATCTTGATTTGTGGAAGCTCAACATATTGTTTGGTGACGGGGTTACAAATCCAAACAATTTGTCTGTTGTGTTCAGCAAGACAGATCAAACCACTACAAGAATCAACAATCCAACAATTCTTAAACGGGAGGGCGAAATTAAATCTTGTAATTCTTTCAATAGGTGTTGTTGACTGGTCATGATTCTCGTTATATTCCAAATAGTAAAAAAATTCATTCTCAGTAGCAATTAAACCGAACTTACCAGAATCAATGATGATTGAGCTGATGATGCAAGTTCATCTTAGAGAATGACGGATGATGGGAAACAAGATATCTCCAATTTGTGCATACTAATTTACACTCTAAAACTGATTCAATCGGTAGTACTCAACTTAATATGTCTACCGTAATCTCTTCAGGTAGAAATTTGAAATACTCCATCAAAACCTTTCTAATCTTTAGAGAGATCAAGTGATTAACAAGAAATTTTTCAGCATAAACAGGACGGACGGATGAAATTGGGTTTATTTGGTATCTGGAAAGAGTAAAGTTGCAAAATGAAGAAGAAGGTGCAAGTAAATGAATTAGGTAGCTTGTACGGAAAACGAAAAATAAATAACATACATTGTGTTATGTTATTCAGAAAGAGGTGAGCGATACCGAGTGTGTTATTGGTTCGACCAAAATTGTCAAATAACGAAAGAATAGCATTTGTGATCTTCACACTCTTAAAATCTTGGGTGTATATAATATGGTAGTGCCTCTTTGGCCAAAATTGTCAGTAAACGATTTTCGCAAGAAAATCTACTAAAACTGGAAATTGCATACTTTGCAAGCTAATGAGCTGCATTATTAGCATCTCTAGGTACATTTCCAGCAATCAAATGCAGAGCATAATAAAGCAATAATATCTTCAATCCAAGTGTTAGTAGTCCACTGTACTGCAATGTTTTCTCTACATTTCTTTATGTATGTCATCTCAAGGGTAATACAAGCAAGACAAAATACTTCTACATTTTTCAGAAGTACCGTAGGTTAGTTGACTCGGATTGCCAGTTTTGTTAAGTGTTGTATGCCTAACTCATATGTCACCGTATGAGTCGATACCAATTCGTAATATTTTTGCTGGTCAACTCGGTCTATTACTACCACAATGTATGTTATGGTAGTTTTGTCCAGTTTAATCTAGCTATTGAGTTTATATGGTCTAAAATATTTACTACCACCTGACAAAAAATCGAATATGGTTACTTTCTTGTATATGCCTGTGAGCTATTGAATTTATGTGGTCAAGATGGTGCGAAAACAATGCTAACCATATGAAGATTTCAATAAAGTAGTCCTACATACACTCGATGACAAAGTCTTACGCATCACATTCTCGAGTTTACAAAAACAAGAAAATAAGAACTCCCTCAAAGTTGGATACATAATATAAAGACATAATAACAATATAGTTTTGATATGATATACTGCTCTCTAACACAATGTCAACAGAAATTAGGTCCACACAAATGTTATATTTTTTATGATTTCAAAATGAAACTCAAGGAAGATTACCTGACAAGTTGATCAGTATGTGTAGATACCGTCGAAATCGATTAGGATCTCTCAAATATCCTAAATGGGATCACACTTGGAAATTATTATTAATAAGGGAAATTATTATTATCGAAGCCGCCACCCAACTTAGGGAGTTGGGACCCAAAAATAGCACTGGTCCAAAAATAGAGAAAAGTCCGGGAATCAAGATACGGGCTACGAAGGTGTGAGGCACCTAGCCCGTCCAATCCGAAAATTGGCCTCTAATTTATAATTGGGATACTAGGGTTTAGGTTACAAAAATATATATTAAACATGCAAGAAAAATCACCTTTCGAAACTGCAAACAAAGAAAACCAAATAATTATCAGTATTATTGCAAAATAACAATCAATTATTATTATTAATATTATTATACTGACAAAAATCAATGATCAATATCAAATTTCATAAGCCGTGGTCCAAGGCATCAATCAGCAATAAGCTACGAAAGAATTCCTATTTTGTGTACAAAACATTAATTGAATTCGGACAAATGGATTTTTGTTGTCAAGCAAGCATTCGAGTTCGCACTAAAAGATCCAATGAAGCTATTCTACTGTGAGCTACCATGTTTGTAACATACAAACATTGATATGGGAATTTAATACGATTATATAGCATGCATAAGAACGTAGTTGATATGATATATAAGACAAAAAAAATGATATCAAGAGATCACTGAAGAATCAAGCTAGCAGTGACGGGGATAAACATTATTTTTTAATATACGTATACTCAGTACACTTAAGGTTCACGGAATCATGCGAGGATAAAAGTGTATCAAGTAAAAGGATCGACCTGTTTTCGCTGGAAATTCGAAAAAATGTTTACTTAGCTCAATTAAAGAAACCAACAATATCACCGCTACCGGCTGCCGCAAGATCGTATCCTAGGCACGAAACTTTTAGCCCTTCAAATTATTTCTCAAACCTCTCCTCGTTTCTCTCTAAAATTCCTTCTCTATTGATTTCTATCTCCTCTATAATCTTCCTCCTATATTTCTAAAGAATTTTTCCTTTCCCTCATTTGACACCAAAACTAGCTCCCTATTTATATTATTTCTCCATTAACCATAACCATAGGATTAATTGACTTTGATCGGACCGCTCACATTAAAAACCTAAATATCATTTCCAAATTAACATATATTATTTTCATATTTAAAATTGCAAATATATCATTTAATCCTATGATTTTGTCAAACAGGGAAAGACTTGCATACGAGGCAAACTAATGCCGACTTAATGTTGAAATGATGTCGACACTTTAAGTATTAAAGGAAACGTCCAACTATGGACTATGGAATCAG
Organism: Papaver bracteatum; assembly: GCA_023529315.1. NCBI lineage: Eukaryota > Viridiplantae > Streptophyta > Magnoliopsida > Ranunculales > Papaveraceae > Papaver > Papaver bracteatum. Next base: position 10,684 of record JAJJWX010004109.1, on the reverse strand, counting down.
TGGTGGACTTCCAACTTACTTGGACTTCAGGACCATAGGCACTTTAGTTCATTTTAGTGTACGTCCAAAGTGGACTTCAGGGCTAGTGGGAACTAGTTGATGGGCTAACACTTAGTGGACCTAGTAACTAGTACGTAAGGGCAAACATTTAACTACTGGATTGTATGCCTAACTCATTTTTGTGGACTTATATATGTTACCACTTTGGATATGATTTTGCGGCGAATTTTCGTGACCGTGCAAAATTGGGGTGTCTACAGTTGCCTCTCTTTGGCAGAGGTTTGCGTGCAACTGAATGCCAAAGACATACACACCTATTTTGCACAATTATTTTGTTGGATTCCTCACTTATAATTATCCGTAATGACACTAGAAAGTTCACCCGAATTATTTATAAGTATTTTAATTTTGCACCAGTACACATCCTCATGATAGAGATCATGACGAAGCGGTACTTGTGCTATACCAACTATTGCGAAAACAGGTATTACCACATGCTACTTCATCACATCGATTGCATCGTATGAGTAGCGGCTCTTCAATCTTTACGACTTTGCTCAAATATCTTTATCATCTCTTGTCCTTTCTATGATCCATACGGAGCTTTAGATAGACAATTTGCCTCGAGCATTCTTTATTACCACAATCCTTATGTAGAAAACTCACTTTCCTTTCGAGTTTTGAGTCCAATGTCTGGAGAAACCCTGTAATTGATGACCTTGCAAAAAGAGCTATTAGTAGCACATGTTCCTAATAAATACTAAATTAATTGTTTATTATTATTTTTTCTTTATTTTTTTATTAAGAAACAAATCCTAGAAAATAGTTTTGAAAAACAAAAGGTGAAAAACAAAATACTCAACATATACAAAGGTTTAGGAATCCCAACCTGCCACGTGTCTGATAGATGCCACCAAAAATATTACCGTCCCCATCTAAATTTTCAAATATGTCAATCCTCCTAGCTATAATTAACTTCATCAATTGGCTTCAAATTGTAAAAATGATTCACGATCTTGTTGATTTCCAGGGATGACGTTTGATGCTTCAAATCTTCAATTTCTCCTCGCGACTCTTCCTTTCCTCTATCTCTTTTAAGTGCCACTCAATTTTCCCAAGTGGCTGTTTAATAACCATTTTTTTTCTCTTTTTTTTTTTTTTTTTTTCATCAATTGTTTTTCATTTTCGTTTCTTCATTTTTTTTTTAGTCTATTCGTTTGGACGTCCGTTGCCCATAGAACTTTAGGAGATGACTTACAGGACTAATGATGACATACAAATGGACTAGCATATCTCTCTCTAAATTATTTACTTGAAAAAGACCGAACATAGAAGACTGCTCTAATGACATGGGCCCAGTATGATGATGGCGGTGCCCCTAATTTTTTATTTTTATTTTTATTTTTTTGGAAGGGCCTAATATAATGATGACTGCCCTTTTTTTGACACTATAGAACTGAAAATAATAATTCATGATTTTTTTTTTTTACTTACTGACTGAGGGGTCTAATGATGATGACTGCCCTTAGTAATAATTTTTTTTTTTCTGACTAACTGAAGGGGCCAAATATGGTGATGACTCTGCCCCCTAGAGTATGACATTATGAGAGAGATATTGGACTTCTAAAAAAAATCTCCTTAAATTTTATGAGCGTTCGCCGCCCTTAGATAGATTTGAGCACTTACCTAGGTATGGTATTTCTTGGGTCGAGTAACACTTACTGGGCCTGGATCATGTTGGCTGCCCCGATCAAATTGTTGAACAATTCTTCTATTTTGTACGATTCTTGGATCTTCAAGAAATTCTGCTTGCTTCATCTTCTTGAACTCTATCTCTGAAAAATCATTCATTACCTTCTGATTAACTGTATTCTTGAACCTTGTAGTCGGAAAATCATTCATCATCTTCTCATTAGTATCTTTCTTAAACCTCATGTTGGGAGAATCATTCACTTCCTTATGATAAATTGCTTCATTGAACCTTCTGCTGGAAAAAACATTTATTGCCTTGTGATTAATTGCTTTCTTGAACCTTCTATCGGGAGAATCATTCACTTCCTTCTGATAAAATGCTTCCTTGAACCTTCTGCTGGGAAAATCATTTGTTGTCTTCTGATTGATATCTTTCTTGAAATTTGTGCTGGGAAAATTATGCATTACCTTCTGATTAATTATTTCCTTGAACCTTATGCTCCGATTATTATTCATTGTCTTCTGATTATTTTCTTTCTTGAACCTTCTGCTGGGAAAATCATTCAATTCCTTTTGATTGATTGCTTTCTTAAACTTTATGCTGGGAAAATCGTTCTTTTCCTTTTGATCAATTGCTCCATTATTTTTCAAATTTAATAAAACGTCCTTGTAAGATACCTTTTCCTCAAGTAGTGGATTCGTCTTCTTGCTTTTATTTGGTGGAAAAATCCCACCTTCATGTATTTTGAATATTTCTTCCTTCTTGACATCGATCTTCAACATCCATTCTGGCCTTAAGTCCAATGGTTTCTCTTTAATTAAATTCACTACTTCTGTCTTCTGTATTGGCACATTCTTGCACTGTATCCACATTTTGGTCACATTCATCTTCTTTCTCTGAGGTGCCCTTAAATGTTGATTTTCCTTGTTTTGATTGACAAACTTTACTTCTTTAGCCGGTTCAGGTTTTTCTTTTTGGTGGTTCCACAGTCCCCACGGCTTTCCAGTATTCTCACTGTCTTTGTTTATGCCGAGTATATTGTTCTTCAAAACATTTTTCCTACAAACAAAATCTTTTTGGTTTTTTAGTTTTTCATTTTTTTTTTTGGATTTTTTTAGAGCATTTTGAAAATTGGAAATAAAAGAAGACTTATCTACAAATTCAGGTGGTTTAAAACCCTTAACCAGTCGAATTGACTCAATAGAATGAGTTAGAGACTTACCTAACTCGGCCTCTATTGTTCTTATCACTTTTTCTTCATCCTTCTCTCTTGTAGAGTTCAATCTGAGTGATGATTGTGTAGGTGGCATGGTTACATTTTTATTCCTGAGATGAGGTGGCTTGTAAATAGGTTTGCTTCTTGCTATATTTTGAACTTCTTCACCACCCTCAGTTCTAAACGGATTCCACCGTGGAGATGAACATTGATTTGTTGCATATACTGGATCCGCAGAAAGATATCTGAAAGGTAGAATGGACTTGCGAGTGGTTGAACGGGATAGGACAAGAGCTCTGAAATATGCACAGGCCTAACATGTGCGGTCTGCTTTGGTAGAAGGTCGGAGATATGCACAGGCTCTGTTGGGAATCTGTTGGAATTTGGCACGTTCCTCGGTTGATCAACTCCATAATAATCTTCCATTAATTAAGACAAAATAATAGGACGATTAGTTGTTGAATTAAATGAGTTCGCAGTTTGTACCTGATCCGTGAAGAGTTCACTAATGTGGACGGTCCGATTGATAGAAGATTCTATCTTGTAGATTGAGTCCGCTATAATTGTATGGTTTTCCTCCAAGACAAAATTGACCATGGGTTCCCCTTGATGATATTCCAATGGGTTTGTATTCAGCTACTTTCTCTCCGCAAAATTCCTTTGTAGACGTTGATACCTACCTTGATTCCAGTTCTGGATCTGCCCCTGGTATGGTCCTGTAGGTGATGCAACTGTCACAATATTCGCTTGATTTTCATCTGTAATTGTGGCCCTTACGCAATTATTCCCATTAAAGTCCTCTGGGTTGGTCAACCTTGTCATTCTTCCCGTGTCCAATGCATTTTCAATCTGTGAACCCGCCTTCCAAAATGAGAGTAATGTTGGATGGTAAGACAATATCAGCTGATTCCAATATTCATAGTTCAAGAAGTTCATTATCATATCAACCATATCTTCTTCAGTTAATTTTTCATCGATCTCTAATGCCTTGGTCCTCCAACGTGGAAAGAATTATGTAAATGCCTCATTGGGTTCTTGTTTGACCGCCTCCAAGTGCTTCCGAGTAAACTGAATTTCAGGGACCAACATAAACCGTCTCACAAACATATCGACCATATCCTTCCAAGTCGAAACTAGACTTGGATCTGTCTTCATCAACCACCTTAAAGCTGTACCGGTCAAACTTCTCTGAAAAAATTGTACTAACAACCCATCACTAATACCCAATGGTTTCAAATACCCAACATACATGCGAATATGAGATTTTGGGCACCCAGTTCCATCATATTTATCCATATCCGAAAATTGGAAGCCAGGAGGTAAACAAATATCTGGATAAGGGTATAACCCATCCATGTCTAATGTACCTTCACCCATTTTCTGTAAGGTCCTTTCAACCTCTTTAAGCCTCTGGGCTAATTGTCTTTCTCGTGTCGTGGTCCAACCCATTTCATCAAAATTTTCATTTTTAACCTTTTCAAAATTATTCTTTTTGACCTCTTCATAATTATGATTATTTTTGTCATTTTTCATATAAGCCCTAACATGTTTTCCTGTGGACTTAGCAATGGACTCGAGAGTAAACTTCTTGGTCTCGGCTTCCAACTCTGTGAACTTGGTATCCAACATCTTCTGGAATTGTTCGCGCAACCATGACAATGCCCTAGTGTCAATATTCATTTCGGATGCTATAGTCATTTTCCTGTTTCAAAGGAAGCATAAAAAAGATATATGGTAACACAAGGGTGCTTATGTCTCGGATTTTGTGCAACAATGAATGAAATTTACAATTAATGCACGTGCATGCAGGTTTTACTAACTTTTGGGTAGGCTTGAGATACCTTAGCGGAATATACCTCAGACGTAGTTGAAACTAGTCTTCTTTGGTATTGGGCTAAGGCTTGTGGTGGTTCGGCTGATAACGCCCAGTGGGTTCAGCTTACTAGCCACGGATTTTCCTAAAATCGGACTCGGACGATGCAAAATGAAAATGCAAGATGCAGATGGATGCGTGCACGTGTGTGTGTGTGCAAATACCGAGATGTGTCAATTAAACCCTAAAATCCCAAATATATTTTTCGAGTTAGATTCCAATCCCCAGTGAAGTCGCCACCGTAGATACCGTCGAAATCGGTTAGGATCTCTCAAATATCCTAAATGGGAATCACGCTTGGAAATAATTATTAATAAGGGGAATTATTATTATCGAAGCCGCCACCCAACTTAGGGAGTTGGGACCCAAAAATAGCACTGGTCCAAAAACAGAGAAAAGTCCGGGAATCAAGATACGGGCTAGGAAGGTGTGAGGCAACTAGGCCGTCCAATCCAAAAATTGGCCTCTAATTTATAATTGGGATACTAGGGTTTAGATTACAAAAATATATATTAAACATGCAAGAAAAATCACCTTTCGAAACTTCAAACAAAGAAAACCAAATAATTATCAGTATTATTTCAAAATAACAATCAATTATTATTATTAATATTATTATACTGACAAGAATCAATGATCAATATCAAATTTCATAATCCGTGGTCCAAGGCATCAATCAACAATAAGCTACGAAAGAATTCCTATTTTGTGTACAAGACATTAATTGAATTCACGGACAAATGGATTTTTGTTGTCAAGCAAGCATTCGAGTTCACGCTAAAAGATCCAATGAAGCTATTCTACTGTGAGCTACCATGTTTGTAACATACAAACATTGATATGGGAATTTAATATGATTATATAGCATGCATAAAAACGTAGTTGATATGATATATAAGACAAAAAAAAATGATATCAAGAGATCACTGAAGAATCAAGCTAGCAGTGACGGGGATAAACATTATTTTTTAATATACGTATACTCAGCATACTTAAGGTTCACGGAATCATGCGAGGATAAAAGTGTATCAAGTAAAAGGATCGACCTATTTTCGATGGAAATTCGAAAAAATGTTTACTTAGCTCAATTAAAGAAACCAACAATATCACCGCTACCGGCTGCCGCAAGATCGTATCCTAAGCACGAAACTTTTAGCCCTTCAAATTATTTCTCAAACCTCTCCTCGTTTCTCTCTAAAATTCCTTCTCTACTGATTTCTATCTCCTCTATAATTTTCCTCCTATATTTCTAAAGAATTTTTCCTTCCCCTCATTTGACACCAAAACTAGCTCCCTATTTATATTATTTCTCCATTAACCATAACCATAGGATTAATTGACTTTGATCGAACTGCTCACATTAAAAGCCTAAATATCATTTCCTAATTAACATATATTATTTTCATATTTAAAAATTATTTAACTATAATTGCAAATATATCATTTAATCCTATGATTTTGTCAAACAGGGAAAGACTTGCATACGAGGCAAACTAATGCCGACTTAATGTTGAAATGATGTCGACACTTTGAGTATTAAAGGAAACGTCCAACTATGGACTATGGAATCAGTGGTGGACTTCCAACTTACTTGGACTTCAGGACCATAGGCACTTTAGCTCATTTTAGTGTACGTCCAAAGTGGACTTCATGGATAGTGGGCACTAGTTGATGGGCTAACACTTATTGGACCTAGTAATTAGTACACAAGGGAAAACATTTAACTACTAGATTGTATGCCTAACTCATTTTTGTGGACTTATATATGTTACCACTTCGGGTACGATTTTGCGGCGAATTTTGGTGACCATGCAAAATTGGGGTGTCTACAGTATGTAAATCCATTATATTGGTATCTTCTTTCCCTATAATTCTCTGATAACTGAAGGTTGAGCACGGTTTTTTGTCTCCTCGATTTCAATCGACTCCATTATCTTGGTATCTTCTTCCCCTAATTCTTTCAAAGAAACTAAGGTGTTGATGTGACGAAGTACCTGACCAACCTGTTCCTTAAAATCCACCAGGCTTTTTGAGGTTGAAGCTTTTGTAATATAAATGTCAAGATGGTTATCACAGTAAGTTAAAATACAATTAGTCTTTGTGGAGGCCGATAACATGTGTGCATCAATTTTAAACTCTTTACTCCAAACCATTGATTGATGTGCCTCTGGCTGCTCTTTCCTATCACGATCATCATTCTTTTTTTTTAATAGCCATATCTCATAATGAAATCTGGGTTTTTCGAAATCTAGATGCGTAGCATAAAACAGAAACCCATCTAAAACACCTATTATGTTCATATCCAAATAACTGTCTGGTGGCAAAGGAGGTGGTGAAAGGTGTTGACAAAAATTTTCCTCAGCCAAGTCGAAAATAGTGATCATTCGTAATTCATCATTCAGCCAATAAAGTGCTCCATTAGCAAATATGCCTTGTCTCCAACCATACGGGCTGAACGGAGGATCAAAATATCCAAGGTTTCTCCACCCATTGCCACTGCCTAGAGTGTATATGTGGACTTGTACAAACTGGGTCCTCCTATCATGTATTCTTACAACTTTATACTCATCGGTGGAAGAAATGAAACCGAATCCGATGGAGCAATGCATATCAGAATCTATTTTTATTTTTGGAAGCTCAACATATAGTTTGGTGACGGGGTTACAAATCCAAACAATTTCTCTGTTGTGTTCAGCAAGACAGATCAAACCACTACAAGAACCAACAATCCATCAATTCTTAAAATCTTCAAACTCATTAAAATCATTTGTTATTGGTTCGACCAAAATTGTCAAATACCGAAAGAAAATCATTTGTTATCTTCACACTCGTTAAAATCTTAGGTGTATATATAATACACTCGTTAAAATCTAGGTGTAAGGCCAAAATTGTCAGTAAACGATCAGTTGCTGTGACCACAAGAAGTAGGAGTCCATTTGATGCATGAACATTAGAGCTTCGGTTCAGGGATTATTAGTATCCTTAGGTACATTTCCAGCAATCAAATGCAGAGCATAATAAAACAATAATGTCTTCAATCCAAGTGGTAGTAATCCACTGTACTACAATGTTTCTCTACATTTCTTTATGTATGTCAAGGGTAATACAAGCAAGACAAAATACTTCTACAATTTTCAGTCAGCAGTACTGTGGGTGACTCAGATTGCCAGTTTTGTTAAGTGTTGTATGCCTAACTCATATGTCATTGTATGAGTCGATACCAATTCGTAATATTTTCTGGTCAACTCGGTCAATTTCACAAATCAAATCAAATTCAACAGTTAATGATGCACACCTACTCAAAATATGATCCTTAAATGGCAGCAAAGACACATACATATATCATGTACATGTACAGGATACACAAAATGTCTACTAGCAATTATCTTGATGCTCTAGAACTACACTTCACAAGCACCGCAGTTCATAATTGACCCTTTTTTGGCCAACTTGTTCGCAGAAACATTCATTTCATGACAGACTTGCTGGAATTCAATGTTCCTAGAGATCTTAAGAATTCTCATCACCCACCTAGCTTGAATAGACCAAAGCACATCATTCTTTATAAAACATTGCAGAACATATCTTGAGTCTGAAACAACCTTCACATTCTTATGGCAGAGCTAAGATAACTGCCATAGTTTCCGCTGATAGGTGTCTAAAACACCTTGATATTTATCTATTGTTTATGCTTTCTTTGTTATGTTTTCTTGTAAATTATGTATCTTTTGTTTGATTTTGTGTTTTTCGGTACTTTGGAGCAAAAGAAGAAGAAACGTCGCTTAAAAGGGCTAAAGTGTCATTTCATGTGCAACTGCTGTTGGAGGCAAATTATCTCTCATTATTTACTTTTATTTCTTCATCTCTATCTGAAAGGCATGTTGGATTTAGTGATGCGATTTATGTCTGAAGAGAATGACAGCCTTAGTGATGTATAAATATTGAAGAAAAGAAGTGGATATGAGAGGTAAGAGATGGTGGCTCGAGAAACTACTAAAGGCACCTAGAAAAGTGTTAAAGACACCCACCGAAATGTCCCGGAGGAGTCGACAAAGTCACCCAAGAGTTTTTCACTATGTGCAGCCCAAAATTCATCTTTGTACCCCTCAAATTGCTATTCGCACCCCAAGAATTGCTAAATATAGCCCAAATTGCTAAAGGGACACCAATGTTGGATAAGGGGGTAATCTTCTTCATTTGAAATTCAAATTTTGGCGGGAAAAGAAGAACAAAATTAGGGTTGAAGATTAGAAGGTGTTTTACTGAGATTAAAGTGCTGAAATTGAATGGGTTTGTTCCTAAAGTCTAAACAGGGCTGGTAATAGTCTTAGTTTTGATCAAAATTGGCTAAATAATCAGCAGAAGAAGAATCAAAGTTCATTGTTTTGGTGGGAAAATATGTTCTTCACGGCAAAAATTAGGGTTTGATTTCTAAACGTGTTACAATGGGATTCAACAACTAAGATCAAATGGGTTTGTTAATTTGGGCTAAACAGAGATGGTAATAACCTAAGAATCGACCAGAATTGGATGTAACCATGGGCTTGGAGAAAAAATATTTCTCGGGTTTATTTTTACCCGAGAACTGCTGTTTTGGATTTGAAGGTTTTCGAAGGAGATTAAACCGATGTTTTGGATTTGGATCATCCTGTTTTGACCTAACATGGGTGGTACGTGTGTTGGAATCGACTAACTTGGGCTAGAAGTTGAATTGAAGCTAAACAGTGGAAGAAATATTCACGGGTTCGAGTTTGGCAAGTTTGGAAAAGTTTCAAGGATTCTACGGTCTAGATACCATGTTACTTAATCAAATAAGAGTAATACGTTTTTTGGGACAGCCAGAAGACGCGTAGGAAAACTTGAGAAGAAATTCTCGGATCTTGGCATGGAAGAAAATAATTTAGGGAAATTAGATATTTCTATGGATTGGAGGTATTGGGTGAGTATAAATATAACCTATTCGAGAGAAGAAAGTAGAGGCTTAGAATCATAGAATCACAAGTTTCAGAAAGTTGCTGCTGCTGCCATTACTCAAGAACACCAAGAACAAAGGTACGCCCAGAACAGTCGCAGAAAACTGTCATTTTTCAACAGCAGAAGCATTGTGTCGTTTATCAACAACAGAAGCTGTGTATCGTTTGCAGAATCATTGTAAGCTTATTTATATCTTTTGAATACAATGATTAATGAAATTTTCTCCAACTTTAGATCCATGAGTAGCTAGCTTTCTTTTCTAGGGTTTTGGAAGACGCTATTTTTGATGAGTAATATTTAGTAATTATTTTCTTTGACAATAAATACTCCAATATTGTGTTTTTAAATTATTAAAAATTCTCTCTTCTTTGTATGCTTCGTAAAAATTGTTTTGGGTAGTTTCTACCGTTCTTTTATAAGTGAAGGAGGATAAGGCCTTAGAATAGCGACGAAAGTCATAAAAAGAGCTTGTATTGTCATATCTTCCAAAGCATGAGATTGGGTTCGAAATTGTTTTGAGTAAATTGGAGTATTTTGTCAACGAAATTGTTATTGAGTTTACTATTATTAGAAGTAGTGGAATCCAAAACCCAAGAATTTTCTCTCCTTGGTAAACAAAAATCTATTTTAATTAAATTGTCTTAGTATTTTCTTCTAATAATCAAAAACCAAATCTTTAAAAAGTCCGAGTGAACGACAACCTACTTACCACAATTTAAAACTACATCAGTTTTTGGCGCCACCGACGCGGACTTGCCTTTAGGTTAGGTTTTAGATTTTTATTTTCTTTTTTTGATTTTACTTGGGTATTGTTTTTGTTTTTATTGTGCAGGTAATATTCTATATTTATTGTGGATTTGCCTACCAAAAGAGGTAAGTAACAAAACCCAAAATTTTATTATTTTTTAGATTTTATTTCCTTTTGTGT